>JAUBOD010000667.1:2714311-2778085 GCA_032353885.1 Nothura maculosa
GTCTTGAAGTCACTTTTCAGTCAGAAAGCAAGCCTCAATTTTCAGGACATTGATTTATAAGGATCAACTAAGGTTTAATTTCACATTCATACTAGTAAAAATATTGAGAACACTAGTGAAAATAGGAGAATATTAGGGAAAATTAATTTCACAGCAGTAGAGTCAATGAGAAGAAACTACAGATTAATCTTTTTTAAAGATGAACATAATTTAAAATTTTTCTTCACGTGTGTCAGACTTCCCCACAAGACAACACTAACCTGCACGACTATATGAGGAGTTCACTTTGTTGTTAGGCTGATAACCCAGTATTTGAATGCAGACACAATAAAGGCAGTTCTCGTCTGTGTGCTCCTGTAGCCCGGTATCCTCTGTATTTTCTAGAAACTGAGAGGCATCTGAACGGCTGGTATTCATTATTTCTGTGAGACTGATCTGCTGTCGAAGCATCTGAAAAGGACTTTTGACGACATCACTTGTACCTGATGGAAGACCTGCAGATAAGTGATTAAATATCAGAAAACAACAGAACCAAACAACCAACAATCACTATAACATTATTTGAATTAAAGTTTCTCTCTTAAAGGTTGAGTAAAATAAAATCTAGATAACTGTTTTTGGAATGGTTAAGCTCCATTTTGTTAGCACTGTCAAAGTAAACACAGCATTTCAGTCCTAGCTTACTCTACATGACAAACTATTGAAATGTGTACAGTTAAACCTATAACACACAGTAAAAAGATATGTGGCAAAATCTGATGTTATTTCAACATTAGTAACAATCCTGTAATATTATGTTATGAATTTTCACAGTATCAAATGAGATTAGTAAAAGCAATATTCCAGATGTATATAAATGAGATGTGCACAAATGAAAACAAAAACTCTGGAATAAAAAGGAAGCGCATTCCAGAACAAGGCAGGCATTACACGACACTTGCAAGTCTATTGTACCACATTCCATCACTTTTGCTCCTCTCAACTGTCACAGAAATATCATAGAAAGACAAAATTTCCTTTCTGAAACACACACCAATGTTTTTATTGGTACCTCTAAATCCACATATAATCAAAGGGGAGTCAAAATGTAACAGCTGAATATATAGACAGCATTATACTTTCAACCTTTGCTTAAAATATGCTACTTGAATCCACTGTCACTTCCTGCTTAGTAATAGCTCAAATTATAATAAAATATATGCAGATTTTCTTTCTTAGTTTTAGAGGTGGATTATGTCATTGTGTTATGCTGCTTTCAAGCAACATTCTCTTGTCTTCAACTATGTGGAAGTGGAGTCTAGGGTCAGAACACAGCTCTCAATAAAAACAGCAAAAAAAGCATTTTTAAAAGCAAAAATATATTTCCCAACTCCTTAAATAACAAACATTTCAGTAAACAATGCAAAGATGCACAAGAGGAAAAAAAAATACCTCCTGCATCAGGTGCAAAGACCCGAGCTCCGCGATCGTCAAATGGAGGTGTCGTTTTCTTCTGGAAATAAGGAGTTTCCTTTACCTGGAATGTTCAAATAAAAATTAAAATGAGCACAGATGATAATTGCAACAAAGGAAAACCACTTTAATCAAGACAACTGCAGAAGAGAGATGTAATTGGAAGTCAAGGATGGATTCCTGAATGCTAAAAAAAGCCAGTGAGAACAAAGTACATTTGTAAATGAGCATTTTCAAAGCAAGACTTATAAATACTCAGTAAATGGCAGCAGTGACGGGTTGTTAGGAAATCAGTGAAGCTGAAATTCCTCTTCATGATCTGTCCCTGATCACTCCAAAGCACTGGAGATGTCTCAGGACAGCAGAGCAAAAATAATGAAGAGTCACTCCAGAAAAAAAGAAAAAGAATTGAGGAAGAAAACCAACAAAAACAGGTCACGAAGTCTGTGGAAGAGCAGCAAAAACGAAATAGAGTAGTAATTACATATAGGAGGAATAGAAGCAAGAAAGATGGAAGATCTTGCCTTTGATCTAGTCTGAGCAATTTTTGAGATAAGAAAGGAATTTAGGTTTGAAAAACAAAGACAAGTAAACCAAAGATAGAAAAGCCACCGATTTACTTTTGATATAGATAATGTCCTGTTTGTGATGGTTAATCCTCATGATGTGTCAGTGTCTACTTACTAAGTAGAAAGAGGAAGAGAACTGATGAGACAATGAGATAACCTATTTTAATTTGTATGCATCTCTGATATTAAACAATGTAACGCAAAGTATAGTAAAATATACATGAATAGTGTAGTATTATAACAAGAGAACATGGTAGCAGGAAGACTTTGCTTATACAAATATATATTGCATGGTTGACTAGTGCACACATGTATTAGTTGGTGTTAGATATCTTTTTAAGATATTTAGAAATGTCCACAACCTAATGCCAATTTTAGCATAAGAACTGTCAACTAAAACTCTTATAAAAGTATATTTATTGTACCAACATTTAACACTTCTCTAACCTATTCTATTCCATTATTTGCTAACACCACATACAGAGATGCCGACACAAAACAGAGTGGAGTTTTTCTCTAAACCAGGCTAGAAAAGTTGCTCATGTTCTCCCAAACACATATGAAATATTGCAGCATATTTTTCTTCTTTTTGCAATCTTATCTATTTGGACAAAAATGCCACAGTTTGTCACTGCTCAGAATGCAAATGCATTAAATTATTACATAAATACCTGAAATATTTCGTTGATATCCACTGGCAGCGCAAGGCCAATGTAATCATCAGAGCTCCCATATGTAGCGTTCGAAACCATGGAGCGAACAGAGGAGGAACGCTGAAGTGTGTTTTGGTTTATAGGGCTCAATAAGTCTTCTTTATCTAATGAAGCATAACTTAAAGCTTTCATGAACCTGTAACATTGAGAGAGGAAAGCACAAGCTTTGTAAATTACACATTTTGGCACATTACAAATAAGGACTGCTAACAAAGTCTATCCTTATCTTCCCATTGTAAAACCCAGACCCTTTACTCTGTCAAAACTTGATGCTCTAGCAAATTAGAGCTATTTAGGCTCATTTCTTTCATTCTGTGTATTGTACTGCCTCATGCCATATTTTGTGGTTTGGAAGTTCCTCAGGGAAAAAATTCTTATGATCTTTTCTTTCAAAGTCCTGGGATGGGACTTTGATAAATAGTAGGATGGACTTTTGCTTAAGGGGTGGCCACCCCTGTAAAGAAAAAGAAAAACACGTCACCAACTTATGAGTCTTTGAGAATTTACAAGCCATACACACCCACACGCAATCAGAAGAGATTTAGACTTTTAAACTGCTACAACTGTCTTATTTTAAAACATACTTTTTTTTTCCCCAGAACTGTGCAGAACTTTGCAACTGCTAAGTTTGGGTTCACTGAGTATCAGAGACAGGAACAAGCAGCTTTTTATCCTGTCCTCTAAAGCAGCTATGAATGAACTTGAACCTGCTGAGGGAGCAGAGCTGACTGTGACAGGCAGCCGAGAGAACAAGACAGAAACTGAGTGGAAAAATGGGACTGACAAGAGAGGAAACCACAGAACTTCGACACTGAAGTCCTCAGTGTTGACCATATCCCTAATGGCAGGAATGGGACCAACATATGTGCACGTATGGTAGGGAGGAAGTGTGGAGGGAAGGGGATGATAAAATCCAGGTAAGTTGAGAGTTAATGAATTAAAATTGAAACCAAGTTCCAGGGAAATGGGAAGCTTTCTTGGCTACCTCTCATTTTCACTGGCATGGACTAGTAGCACTAACATGGTCAGAAACCACATCTCTATATAGGCTGCTTTATGCATAAAACAGGTATACAGGCTATATAGATCTCTATATATGTTAAGTTTTTTTAACCTTCTCAAACCACAGCTTAAAGCATCATTGGAACTGTAAGCACCACAAATCAGGTGTTTAGCAGATCAGCTCAGACCCTTGCATGAAACCTCTGCTATGCAAGATCAGGAACAGCTAAGCCCTGGGAATACCCTGTGCTATGTTGCAGGAAAATCCACTGTACGAAGGCTGTTTTGCACATCAGGAACACAATCCCAAAGGATGGTACAACACAACGACAGACACAGTTTAATCTCTATAGCCATCTACATCAAACCCATCTGCTCAAGGTTACACAGGAAGCCCGACAGGGCAAGAAACAGTGCTTCCATTTTCCATCATCCAGGCCAGCACAGCTTACCTGCTCAATTGTCCTTAGTTAAATCAAGGCATGCAGCCCATTTCTAACTTAGCTAAAAAAATCAAAGGTTAAAAAAAACCTGCTATCTTTCGTAATATCTATTCAAAATGACATTAAAATAACAATAATTTTATATCAAAAGGAAAGAAAATTAGATCTAAATCCAGACATTTGTTTTCTGTTCAGTAAAGAGGTGACTAACACACTAGTAACTTCTCCCCTTTCTCCCACGTGAGAAGTTCAGGCTTCTCATTGCCCTGTTAGTCCCCTAATATCTGTGCTGCCTTCAGTGAAGTTAGCAGTTGCCAGGCAGTGGCTGTCACTTTTAGCTGAAACTGGAAAAAAAATCTTAGCCAAATGAGAACAAACTGGAATATAAGTTCTTACCGGCTCGGGGTTAGCCGGGAGTCCAGGCTGCCAGACTTCATGGTGATAGTGTCAGTAAACAGCACGTCCTTGGCTGGAGATGCTAGAGCTTCTGAATGGGACAGTGAGGGATGCATCCTCTGCTGCTGTAAGCGCTTTAGTGTAGCGTAGCCAAAGGCATCTCGAGAACTTGTATAGCTAAAGTTATAGTCAGCAAGAATTTTTATGGTAGCAAGAGAAGGAGCTTTGAGAGACTGGGCTCTTCGAGGAAGTGTATGAGAAGACCCTGGTGGTACCAGGGATACAGAATTTGATTTTGAGAGAGGCAGGTGGTTAGATTGTGGTGTTGAGCAGTGACTCGGTTTAACTGTTTTTGTGCTAACCACAGTGCTCAAACTCCCACAGTCAGTGTCTACGTTTGTAGTGTCCACACCTACGGTCTCCCTAGAAGGGCTAGAGCTCATTGAGCTTATGCCACTTGTTGTGGTATCTGTATTAAAACTCAAGCTACGACTCTTGAAATGTGTTTGCGTGGAACCATCTCCTATCAGCCTTTCTCTGCTTGTGTTCTCCCGGTGATTTTCGTTTCCAAGACCTTTTGGCAGCTTCAAATCGTTCTCTCCAATACTCGGGGTACTATCAGTATCTTCTGTGTGTTTACTTCCAACAAAAGAAGTTTCTAATCGTAAAGTCTGGATTTTAGGAACTCTGAAAGCAGGGTTGAACTCATCCCCAGGAGTAAAGTCGAGGCTACTGGAAGGTTCTGTTACAGTACGATTTCGCCTCAGGCCTGATTTACTGTCAGATGATGCCAGTTTTCCTCCTTTTGGATCACTGCTACTTCTGTGCTTTTTATTAGGTAGAGTAAGCGAGTTTAAAATGCGATTTTTCACGAATCTGCTAGAAGAAAAAAATGGAAAGGGACTACGGTCCTTGTCCTTTGAAGGTCCAGGTCTGTCATAAAATATTTGTTCTGCATCTTCAGTAATATCTAGGAAGAATGTACTAGTCGAAGTACTGCCGAAACGGTCGTCCTCCATGATAAACATACCTGAAATTATAGACAAAATACTTGTTGCTGAAACCAAACATTTCTTCAAAGGCTATGAACTAAGTTGCAGCAGGATAAGTTATTATAAGTTATTATAAGTTAAAATTACAGCTTATGTGCTCTGTTGTAACTTTCAAGTTAACATGTTTCCAGCAGACCCTCATACAGTAAATTAAGTCTCTTCAGGGATACTTGAACTGAAGATTTCACTGCTTCAAAATCAAAGCCACATTGGCTTATTTGAGTGCAGATCTCCAGCAATTGGGATAAAAACTGATGATGCACTTCTTTAATGATACCTAAATATTTATAAATATAAATTTCAAATGTCAATTGCAAAATTAAAATATATTAAGTACAGAAAGAGTATTAGGAATATAAGCGTACTAATAAGGTATACATATCATGTTGTTTAAATATCTGAGTTCATAAAAGCAAATGTATCTTTATACTCAGATATGGAACTTTCTGTGGGGTATTAGAGCAAGCTGCCTTGTGTTGACCTCGCAAGTAGTGATTTAGCCTAACACAAAAAGCTCTGACCCTCAAACCAAATGCAAATTGTTCTGCTCTCTTTCATCACACCCTTCTTTCCTTCATTAGCACCTTTAGGCTGTCTGCTTTAACCTCACCTTGCCACAATGTTGGTAAGAACATTAAAACACATTTCTTTCTTTTTTTTTTTTTTTTTTAAACTTACTTGAAGGTGCAGATTCACTTTCACTATTATGCCTAGAACTAGTGGACTCAGAGTTCAAGCTAAGAGTGCTGGGTATAGAAGAAAGTTCATTGCAGAGCTGCTCCATGTCATCAGGGACCACTGGCCAAGGCTGTCTGCGACTGTGCCTCACTGCATCCCAGTTGTGATGTTTTAAAATGTCACATCCTTGTTTGGTTTTGGCAATTAAACCAAGCACGTAGACACAGGTTCTGTATCCAATGTACATAGAGAAAAAAAAGAGCACAAATATAGCATCCATTTAAACTAAATTTTTGTTCTAAAAGGAACAGTTTCAAAACAATTCAGTAGAAACTTCACAAAGTTGCCTAGCAGCTTTTTGTACCTGACTTTAACCTTTTTTTTTTTTTTAAAAAAAAAAAGTCAATGGAAGCTTATAATACACTAAAATATCTGTAAAAATAAAACTTAATTATCACAAAAGCCCAGACACATGTAATTGAAGCATGTATCATTTTAAAGGAAAACATAAAAGCGGAAGCAGCATTAGACAAAAATTATCTTCTTATGCTTCTATACTTCTCCAAAAGACTTGAAAATAACAGTGAATAACAATGACAGAATAATAAACTGATTGCAAGAGTGATGTAAGGAGTCCATACTTTGATCACCTGAGAAAGAAAAAGAAAAGCTGTATCTGTTTTTTAATAGCTTCTTTGCCCTATTAGTTGTATGTTTAACCTTCTTACACAATTCTGAAATTCAAAATTTGTTATTGATGATCTTCAGTAACTAATAAAACAATGATTTCAAAATAAGTGGTAACATTACATTCACATATCTTAACAAAGCCTATTTGAAAAACTCCTGGAATATTTTCTCTAAGTTATGATGAAAATGAAATGCACTTACCCTCTAACGGAGAGAACCTCGCAATGCTGAGCAAGTGCCATAATATCAGGGATTACATTCTCCTCTTGAAGCAAGTTAAGACCCCAATTTGATGATCCAATGTTGCCCTGGAACAAAACAGTTTGTAAAATATGTTCAAATTTGGTGTGACCTGCATCACTGTTGAACAAAAAGTCTTTTACTTTCATACATTCAAGCCACATCCTCTCAATGCTATCAGAAATTTGAAATCTATCCTTTTACTATTTCCTAGTTGTCCAAATTCAATAAAATTACTCAGGACATTATGCATAATACCTAGAATTGGTTAAACTACTCCGGAGCACTCAGCTTATTAGTCACGCTGCAGCCTGCAGTAAGTCTCTCCTTGCAAAGGCATTTCATTACATGCCTACAATGACTTCCACTAACAGTCAGCTTGAAAAAATGTTTCAAAATAAACTGTGGAAGACAGGAAAGAGAATAGACAAATGCTTGAGCTGTCAAAACAACTTTACAAGTACAGCTTTGAATGGCACAGACACTAGGTTTCCCCTGTTACACAGCTACCGCAGTTGTCACGATATGCACATGCATCAATGAGGTGGCCAGCTTTCTTCCAGAAATACAAAATTTAGAAGTGTGACTATGTTAAAAATGAGGCAGAAAACTGGTACAAATTAATAGAATTTCATCTGAAAGTCCAGCTAGGATATAGAGAATTTTGGAAAACCATATTCTTTTTAATGACAAAACCCCCGAATAACTGTTTTAAGAGACTTTGCTTAGTTATTTCAGTATCAGAAAGTCACAACAGAACTGAAACAGCTGCAATTTAGTAAATCTGACTATTACTCACCAAAGCCCAAAGGGCTGCTTTGAGCTGCTTAATTCCTTCCCACTTATCTAGCATTGGGGAACGAACAGTGTAACTGAGATCTGGAACAATACTCTAAAGGAAAGAAAAAAATTATTTTATTATTTCATACACTTTCATGCACTTATTTCCTAATGAAAAGCAGACTTCAGTGAAACATGTTCACATGCAGTTTTATTAAGTGTAAAGCACTAATTTAAAGTATGAACCCTACAAGAAACAGAGATAGTTCTAGCATAACGAGGATAAATCATCTGCAATTGAAATGATGTAAAGCTTAACTAGTGACTACAAGTTTAATTCAGAATTAAAAATAGAAAAGAAAAAAGGAAAGATTCTTCAGATTAAGTCACTACAATATGAGAAGTGCTCCCTTGAAATTATCAATTATAGACAATTTAATACACCATTTGGTAAATTAATTTTTAAAGTCAATTTATTTAAACAGAGAATTGGTTTTTTTTGGTTTTATAATGAACAGTAAGTTTTTTTTTTAATTTAACTTCTCTTTACTGATTTCTTTTTTTTAAGTATTTATAAATGGTAACCACATTTGACAATACTCGTTACAGAATTCACACATTTGTATTTGGAAAGAAAAATTATTTCTACTATTGAGTTGCTTATCATTCTAATATTTTGTCACCCGTTATAAGAAAAACATTACAATGCATTTCTCTAATGTTCCTGTTTTAGGAAGGAATTTTACATGTAAATAGATGGCAAAAGTCTGTCTTCACAAATTTTTGTAAGTGTAATTTGATATTCTTATAAATTAAGACTTTCATAATCTATTGCACAGTGACTGTTTAAGTACTGATACCTTTTTAAATAAGTGTATTTTAAAAGTAATACAGTTCTCTAAGTATAAAAGGCACTAATAGTTAACAATCTGACCTGAGATTCCAACAAATGGCAGCCTGTTTTATGGTGCACCAGTTGGCCATAAAGGTGAATGGGCAGGTAGACATGTGGTCGCTGTAATCTGGTAGAAAGAAGATATATGATTTCATAGCAATCAAGACATTTTCTTTTTAAATACACTACATTATGGTGTATTTCCTCTGAGTTTTAAGAGAAAGAAAATCTTTTGGAGAGTGTTTACCTTTGGTTGCTCCGACGAACATAATTGTCACCATCAACAGGTTTGCGATACGTGGTAAGTGCTTCATTCAGTTGTTCTTCAATTAGCTCAACGTATTTTAAATTATATTCCTAAGAGATGATGGAGAGGTTGATACAGCACAGTTAAATAGCTCATGATTTTATACTATTGTACTTTACAAGGAAAGAATAAAAAAAAGGGCTCTTTATGAAGGCTGGTTTTCTAAAAGCTCTAAAGTCAGACTCACCAAAATTATTGTGCTTCATAAATACAATGGTTTTTTTTCCCCACACACAATCTACAATTAATTCCGTAATTATTTCAGGATATTTGTCAAAGAGGAAGGGTGAGGTAAGGGAAACATTTTTCTCCTTTTTCTAACTTGAATAATTTAAACAGAATATCATGTATTTCAGTATTCCTACATAAGTGATAACTTATAGATAACTTTTTCATGGAATTGTCTAATAGTCAACAGGAATATACTATTTTAATGGCATTCCTGCCTCAACAAAGCACACATATGATGAAACAATGTAATATATTAATGGTTTTATTTAAACTCATAAGTATGATACGTTTTTCTTGGTGAGATTTGTGTTTCTATTTACTTCTTAAAAGCATGGAAAAGATGAATTTTTATATCTAAAAAAGATGAAAGATGAATTTTGATATCTAAAGCTAGATTAGGAAAAAACAGAGGTTAGAGCTGTCTTCAAAAGCAGTAATCCTCTCTGCAGTGTTTTAGATACATTTTTACATAGCAAACTGTTCAGGAAATTCTGTAAGCCACTGTCATCTCTAAGTTTTTGCTGGAGTAGCAAAACTCAGTTAAAAGCCTGGTTAAGTCAAAAGCACGTATGTACAGAACAGCTATGAAACAAAGTTTCTGTTGACCTTTTCAACAAAACCATAAATCACCAAAGCAGTACATGTACTAGCATTAGCAATAAACATGTGTGAACGAACACATATTTTGCACAGCCTTTGACCTCCTAAATGTTTGGATTCACATCCTTCCTACTTTTAAATTTCCAGTGAATGAACACTTTATATTACCTTTTGCCACTTCTCCATTTGCTTTGTTACATAGCCTCTTTCATTTAAATAGGAAAACCCCTTTGGAATGGACAGAAACCTGAAAAGTAACAGAGAGTCAGTACTCCACTGAAAAACAATTTATGTAAATTGTATTTTCTTACTGCTTTCCCAGATTAAAGTGAAACAGCATACCCAACACTTACCTTAGGAGCAGAAGTAAACCTTTATCTCCAAGATGAGAAAGAGCTGGTTTCATTTGGATAAGAGCATGAAGATTGGCCTAAAATAAAAATACATATTGAATAACCAAACACAAAATATCTCTAAACATTACAGCAGTAAAGTAACAATTCTTTCATGAAGGGAATATCAAAGAGTACTACATTTTACTAATACTAGCCAATTTAGGCACTTGTCATTAAATTTGTTTTCCTTTACAATAAAAAACACTATCAAAATACCTGAAGGAGTATTTACAAGTAGTCATCATCTACATGACTGCTCATTCTTGTCATTAATACTGCAGTCTTTTCAGCAAGGAGCAAGTATACTATTATGGAGGCTATCAATGATAAGAGAATTACGGAATAGTTGAGGTTGGAAGGGATCTCTCGAGATTATCTAGTCCAACCCACCTGCTCAAGTAGGGTCAGCTATAGCATGTCAGCCAGGAGAAAGCAAACTGCGTGTAGCTTACTGCATGCCTCTACTTGCATATATCCATATATCTCTATATCAATCTATCTAGATAATATCTAGTTATATAGACAGATACAGATACACAATATATACCTATATCTATCTAGATAGCTATAGGTGATAACAAAATGAGGTTGAAAATATAAACGATGCTCACCTTGTCTTCACATGCCTCATCTAGAATATCAAGTGCCTCTGAAGAAATAGTTTTATTTTTATCATGTAGCTGGGTCACCAGTAACTCGATCCCCCAGTTGCTGAAGAACTCCACGTTTGCTCTCAGTAATACTCGTAAGTGTTTTGTTGCATACAACCTGCAGCTCTGCAAGAATCAAGAAACGTAAAAATCAAGCTTGTTTCAATGACAGAAAAATAGCTAATGCTATTGAGGATTCTTTAGTTAAAAATACATTTTCAATTGCAGTATTTTATAATAAGTAACTGTGATACCCACTTCAGGCTTTAAAAGAGCTTTAAAGAGCTATTTCTCTCTTACTAAGTAGTGAATTTAAGTCTGAGATCACAAGCAACCTGGTCATTACAAGTGTCATTAGAAACCTTTAGCGGTTAGTCAGTCACTGTGATGGCACCATATTGAAAGTCAGCAGCATATGAAGGAGAAATGCCTTGTAAACAGCCTTTACAACCTCATACACTTTCATGTATGAGGTGATTTGAAAAACACTTTGATTAATCAGCAAACCTTAGAACTCACGGAGAATTTATTTTAATAAATAGTAAATTGCCTGAAGATAATTATGAAATGATGAACCAGCAGAAAATAATAAAATAAATCCAACCTTACAACCTTACAAATACAAAAAGCTCCAAACCAGTTCTTTCAGCTTAAGGACAAGATCTTGTAGCCAATATCAGCTAGCTCTGTGGGACCTCCAACGTGGGGCTGCAAAAAACCCTGCTTTTCAATCTACTCCAAGTGTCCAAAGCCACAGCTTCCATGAAATAAGATCACCTGAATGTACTTCCCAAACCAGATTAGCAAAATCTAGCACTGTCTCTCCAGCTGAAGTGACATTCTGAAATAATTTTATATTTGAGAAGAACTGAAAGGAAAACCAGTAAAGAAGATATCTGAGGAAACAGACACCCCCATCCTCCCAGCACAGGCTACATAGAAGCTGTGGATAATTTCCTGTACCAACTGCCAGGAATTCCTCCTGCTTACTGCTAAAGGCCCCCACGTGGGATGCAGCAAGCCATACATCAGCACAGTACATTCACCTAATTACACATCTCAGTGTTGATGCCGAAGACGTAGGACATGTCTACCACCTTAAACCCGTAAACTTATGTCTACCCCCTAAAACGGGTGGCTAAGGGAAAATGTTAGACCTTGAACTGCACCACCCGAGAAGACCTCAGTGCCTATTCTGCTATTTCTGCCACGAACTGGCAGCAGGCAGCTGAGCAGCACTCCCTTCCTCCAGCACAGGTCTCTAGAGCCCATTTGAGGCCTACTCAGGTGCTCACTGAGCGTTTGCTGCTCAAGGGTGCTCTAGAAACCTCTTAGCTGCATTCAGCCACCCCAAAACAGACTCACTCCTTCTAGTGCTACAGTGGCTACAGAAGTGACTTCTCATTTAGACTGAGATGCTCATTAAGAGACAAAGAACAAACCTAAATTACAGTTCTGAGAAGCTATAAGAGGTGTTTGAGTCTGTAGCCAAGGTTAACCCTAAAATATGAGCAACTTCAGTTCTTCAAATGAACTGGAACTAGTAATAAGATATTCCCTAAAAAAAAAGAATGAGGAAATTAGAATTTCTGAAGGGAAGAATTCTTACTGGAAAACATTTTTTTTCTCCCACAAGCACAGTTTTTTAGAAGTTAGGTCAATTTTTTATTTATTTACTTACTTTTCTTATAAACTAATATAATTCCTTCAATAGTCCATTCTAATTTTGCTTTTCTCTTACAGACCAAAAATACAAGATATTTCCTTATAAATTCCAGGAATCACAAGCAGGGTGACTGGTTCTGTAAAATATTTGTTTTATCCACCCCATAACATTCTCAAGAGATACTATTGAGGAAGTCAAGCACGGCCATTTCCGTGCTCTCCATCATTCTGATAGTAAAAGATTCATAAAAATTTCTGATAAAAAAAGTTTTTTAAAAAAATATATATATCTTCAATTTATTATCATAAATCCCTTTAACATTGATAGGAGATACTGCAGGATACAGAATCAGGGTACAATCTCACTCACTGCAACTAGATGGTCTAGCTGGTAGGATTTAAGTGACAACAGACCTCAGCCGTGAATTTGCCTAGAGATCCTTTGACTTTGCAACTAGGGCCAATACTACGGACTGTTGACCCAAACCAGGGCATGAAAAAGACAGGTTACCCTTTCACTTGGGGAATCAGCCAGTGTTGGTGCTTGAGAAAATGCATCTTAGTTATTTCTACCTTTCATATTTCAAAACACTGCCAAAAATAACCACTTCTTATCATCTCCAGGCAGTACCAATGCAAGACTGGAAAGTGAAACTCAGAAGCTGTAACACAGATTAAGACTTTAAAACATCAGGGACATGGTAAGGTACCATTGTCTGGCAAGATGCATCTCTAGCTTTAAAATAATTATTTAAGCTGCAAAATTTGAGTTCTTAAACTCCTGCATCTGTAGAATGTGTCTCAGTTTTTTTCCATGGTGTTCATCTGTTAAGATTTGGCACCGAATACTCGAGGTAGTACCACTGAGGTCTATTAAACTTGATCTGTGATCTCCTTTTCAGGATGCTCAACTATCTGGAACATAATCAGATAACCCTGGGGGCTCTACAAGGGTGCTGGAGAGCAAAGTCTATCCCATTTGTATCCAAAAGACAAGAAATGTTCACTATGCATTGCTCATAGTGTTGAGCTGCACACAGTTGTACATTAGGTTCTGAAGAAATTATTACAGCACGTCTAGAGTTATTTCTAATTGCTCAGTGGTTGCACTTGGAAGCAGTGAAATGCTGGCATGCTGTTCCCCCTTGTGTAGCCTCTTTTATGAGAGGAAGAATTGCTGGTGGGTGTATGTGGGGGTGGTATCTATTGACACAAAGTCTCAATGGGAACAGCTAAATGAAGTTCCACTGTCTAAACCTCTCTTAATTGGCCATCGTCTAACAGGAGCTTTGAAGTCTAATAAAGACACAGACATGTGTCCTCACAACCTGTTATTTTCTACTTGCCTGCTCAGACTAGGCATAACACACCTATGGAGAAAGAATGCCAAAGTCATCATTTCATTAAAAAAATCTACTTTAAAATGTAGTCAGTAAAGATTTTCAGTCTCTTCTTTCAATGAGTCATTCCTTCAACATGAGCTACCTTCATTACTTTCAGACTCTTTTCTCTTGCATTCACTCTAGTATATATTTGTGCCTTGTCCAGTGGACAGCTCTCCCCAATGAACTAGGAAGCTCGTTTTCGTAGTTAAGATTGCAGCTTATTTAATTCTCATTTATCTGACATCAATGCTTGCTGGTCTACCATATAACACCTGAATGATTTAGAGGTTCAATAGCTTCCCTTCCTGATGCTTTGCATATTATCCACATCCACCACCTTTGATTTGGAAGTTCCAAACCCAGCACCTCAATCATTATCAAAAGAGTATCTACCACTACAAGTTACATTAATGTCAGAAATGCACATTTCTTCTTGTGAAAACAATGGCCTCACTACTAATTTAGGATGTGCACTAATGTAGACAATAACATTGTCTCGTTTACATTTGATATATGCATTTACATTTCACGCATTCATTTTAAGGCTTTAATCACTCTCATACATGACAAACTTGTTCAAATGAATGTCTTGAGTACAAAGACAATACAATGGGTGAAGTTCCTTAGCAAGCTCATAGCATCTAAGTTGGAGGAGTAGGAGTTACATTTCTCTAAATAAAAAAAAAAACCAAACCTTTCTGAATATATAATATTTTCAAAATAAAATCACTCATCTGGAACCAAATAAACGTGTAATTGAAAACAAGCACAGAATATATATTAATTTCAACTTACATCAGTAGCTGCTGTTAGGATTTTAGAAAGGATGACTCTTGCTAATCCATCTCTGCTGTAATCCAAACTGGAAACAGTCAGTTTTAATAAGTGATCCTGGTTCTTCAGAGAACAAAGATTAAGAAGACTGTATGTGGGAGGGAAAAAGAGAGTATTAGTAATTGAACCCACTCATTATTTATTCAATCCACATTAAATTTAAGAGAAGTACTCTGAATCAGCCTTGCATTTTTATAATGCAAATGAATACAAATCACATTCTCATACAAAACACAGTGACTGAGTTGCTGCAGATGTTCACAGAGTCAGTGGCAGAGCAGAATAATATTCTGGACAGCAGTAGAAAGTGGGGAATAGGACACCCAAACTAACATTTCTTACAGAGGTTACACAACAACTTTGTCAAGAAGACTGAATTAATGTTTTTGAGTACAAAACTAAATGCTCAGAAAGCTTTGTAAACACTTCTGCATTGCAAAATGTTCTGTACAGAGTTCGACTTCAGTAAGAATTAATGAAACAAAAATAGCTTACAAGCTTACAATTTGTAAGCTTACAACTCAGCTTACAAGTTTTATGAGGATTAATATCTGCAAGCATATTTTTTTTAAAAAAAAACAACACTCACCATTGAAACACATTACATTTTTCAAGCATTTTCACTCCATGAGGGTGACAAGAGAGAGTACCAAAAAACAGAAAGTAGTGCTGACTAAGCGTATTCAATAACCCATTATTTTGAAGACTACGTTCAGGTTTCATTCCTGACGATGAATTGAGCCAATGCACGATATCTTTAACCAACTCTTCCAGGTAACTTTGTCCATCCTAATAAAAGGAAAAGCAACAGCATTTACTAATAGCAAAACTGACTCCCTCTTCTTTACTGAAATGCATTCTTGTAAGTTACTTAAAACATAAAAACGCAATAAAGATACAGAATGGAAGTGTTGGCTGACAAATATTATTCAAAATAACAAAAAAGGCTCAAGACAAATAAAATGAGTTTAGCCTGCAGACATTTTAGGACCCATTCTACTCTAAGAAAAGGATCATTTCATGACATTTTTCTTTTGCCCTGTGGCATAAAAATATTAATAGGGCAGAAGAAAGGAGTTAGAGTAAGGAAGGATACCACAGCAGAAATAAATTATATTTAATATAACCGTACTTATTATAAAACCTCTACTTAAACATAGTGGCCCTCCCAGACTCTCACCTAGATACTTCAGCATTTTAAGTTATATTTCTTAGTTATGTTGATCATTTCAGGTTTAACACTTGGAGTTTTACTAGTGAAGTCTTTAGAGAAAGAGTCTTAATTTTAATAAGTGGCGTGCAGCAGAATTACTAGCTCTATCTCACATCTTGAAGCTGAAAATTTCTCACCTCTTCCGATTCAAGAAGAAATTCAGTAAACTGACAACCCACCACGGTGAGTTGCTTAGCCTTGGCATAGTCCAGATCCAGGTTGGCATAAAGTTTGCTGCTAGGCTTGTAAAAATACAGCAGCCTCCTTACAAACCTACGGAAAGTAAAGGAGAAGCTGTTATTTTTCCCTTTCAATTACAATGAATCCCTAAGAGTGGAAAATGATATTAGTATAAAAGATAGATTAACAGTAAATTTGCACACTTTTAATAATTTTCAAAGTTATTAAAAAAAGTAGCAGGTATCAATACTAAGTTCGTTCGGAGAGGATTTTTGAGACGCAGCTGTACTGAATGTGGCACAAAGGCTTTCCTAGGCCAGAAAGACTGTTACCTCTATCCAAGTCTAAATGCAGGACTAAATATAAAGAAAAGAAAATTTGCGATGATTACCTCAGATTTTTTGAAATGAAAAATATTTGATTCTAAGTTACTACTAAATATATGTATTATATATTTAGCATATTTATATTTACATGTGTGTGCATATGTATGTTTATATGTCTAAGTGTGTATACATAGTGATACATATATAGACCCACGTATATGCACATACCCCCCATAACTGCATCTCAAAAATAATGGAAGGCTAGGAATAATTACAGCTCTTCTTTTAGATAATCTGTAATGAAACTTACTCTAAAAACATCTCAAAAATGACTTCTACAGACATAACATCATAAACTAACAATAAAAATAACTTACAAAACCACAAAACAAGATAAATCTTTTGCATTTTTAAAAAATACAAAAAGAGAACCTGCCATCTGCATAAAGGATCAATTAATTGCCTAAGTCATCCGTTGATCAAGCCCCAGGTTTTCCAGATTTATCTGGCATTAAATCACATAGCTACTGAACAATGCTTGTGCACACCACGAGGACACAGTGTGCATGTGTGCACACATCTAGGTGTGTGCACACACGTGTAGCATGGCCAGGTTTGCAGACATTCCTTTGGAGAAGCAATGTTATTAACTACAGGATTTGGAAAATAACCTTCTACCACATGGATTGGTGGTTAATGATCAGATAAGGGGAAAAAACAGGAAAAAATGCAAAATTAAATTATGACTGTGGTTACAACAGGACTACCACTTATGCTGGAACACTAAAATAAAATTAGCATGATTACTTTTTATAAAAATTTAAAATGAAGCGGTGTGGAACCTTTCAGGATAAATTTTAGCTTTAGTTTTTTTCCTTAAAAATTCACTGAGAAATAGCTTTCCATGCCTTCAATGAAAGAACTACTCTTCAAAACAATTTTCAGAAATGCATGCTAAGTATCACATCAAAGAAATAATTATCACATATGCACAAAGATGATTAAGAGTGTTATAATATTAAGAGATAGGAAAAGAATCAATATTGTTTTTTGTTTGTCTTTACAAATCACTTGTGCTTCCCAAAGTTGATATAATTCCTGTTTATGGAACAGATGTACCGAGTGCACAGAAGAAAAAGCAAAACCAAAAAATCAACCACCACCAAAACCTCACAATAAATCTTAAAGACTTGTTTACTTAAAGTAAGCTTTGCAGCCTTATTATCTAAAAATTTGTTTTTAATGCTTATCTCTAAAGTTTTAGAAAAGTGACATATCCAAGGAATAGTTTATCGCAATATTAAAAAGTTGTTCCAAATTTCTTTCTTCAAAGGATGTCTATGTAATTTTACATACCTGTGCAATTGTTCATCTTTATAGTTCCTTAGATTTACATTTGGCCACTAGAAAAACAGCAAATATAGCATTATATGAAACTTGTACATCACTCCTTGATTTGTCACTAATATTTATTCGCGTCTATTATAGTCAAATTCACCTAATAATTAGAAGTATATGCCTTCTTGCTTTTAATATTAGCTAGTAAAAAGAAAAAAAAAACACAACTTATTTTACTGAAAAGCCAACACCCTTCTTGCACTTTCCAAGAAGTGCTTTATTTTTTCCAGAGAAGGGCAGGGAGTTTCGGCTGTGAGCTACGCATAGACAACCACGATTCTAATGAAAATACCAAACCATGACATGCTAATGAAAAACAAGCAATTATGCTCAGTATCTCTTCTACAAATACAAAGCAATTTTTAATACTCATGTAAAAAGGAAGCGATTTGTTTTCACTATTAATTAGATGAGTTCTGAAATAGTCATCATTCTGTTACAGTTCACTTAAATACTCCTTATTAAAACGATACTTAAACTCCTCTTGACAGTTTAAAAACTGTTTCAAATAAGAGCAAATTAAGCCATGCCAGATGCTTCTGGGCCTTTCCTTTCTCCGTACTAAATTTTCTATTTTTACAGCTGTTATCTATGATTTCAGATTTGTTTTTGTTGCTGTTAGTATCTTCTTTGAAAGAGTGGAAAAGGGTGCACCAAATGTTGTTCTTTCTTACCCAAGAAATACAGTTCTATGCTACAAATAGGCATACAAATATTCTAAAGACAGGTAGTGCAACAGTTAATGATTAGTGAAGCTGGCCCACTGATAACATGAACTCCATGGATGAGAAGAAACAACAAGCTCTAACTGTCAACAAAGGGAATCCTTCCATCCTGACAGCTGCTACTTTTGCTGCTTTTCTTGCAGCTTAACATGAAGCTGAGCAAGTAAAAAGGGCTGTAAGGGACCAAAGGAAACATGAAACTGAAGTGGTAGGAAAGCTGCTGTTCAATGGCCAAAACACTTTGACTGAGTGAGGAGAAGATATGTTGCCACATGAGATAATGAAACCCAAACATCAGAAACTGGATCCTGCTCATTCTGGGGCAAAAGATGGACCACTCTGATAAACTGCACAACACCAGCGTGCACTGAGATAATGTTAACAGGAACGGAAGTGGTTAGACTTCAACCAGAAAGCACAATAACTTCTCATTCTGAAAGACGGAAGTCTCATTTTGAGATATGTAAAATTGTTTGATAGGTCACTAGAAAACGTACTGCAGGAATGCCTCAGATAGGAGGGAAACTGGCAGCTTGACTGAGCAGCTCTTCTGTTTCTAAATTTCATGAAAGGGGGAGGAAAAAACATCCTTTGACAAAGTACTACACAGATTAGCTGTAAGATCCTGAGAAACAGTTTCTTGATAAAGTATTTAATGCAGAATCAAAAGCAGAAATATATTTAACATAAATCAGGCAATATTGCCAAAAGTCAAGTGAAATTTGGCAGAGAAAGAAATTATTGTCATAGACCTATTTAGTCCTTTATATTAAATAAATTCTTGCTTTCTCAAGTTTATCAATCCTTGAAAAAATATAGAAATAAGTTTCATGTATTTTAATATAATCTTGATAATGAAAGTGTCTGTCACTCGATCATATATATACCTGCCACCAGTAATCCTTTCTGTACTCTATCATATTTATAATAATATAGCTTATAAAAAGGTTGTTTTTGCGCAACAATAGGACAGTTTTGATATACAGAAAACACGGGTTCAGATGATCTCTAAGATTATTCCAACTGTTAACTGATATGAAAGCCTGTTGCTCAAAAAAGACACAGTCCTCTAAAAGTGATGCAAAGATCATAGATGTGTCAATGCCTTTACTAGCATATTATGCCGAACATTATTTAACTTTAAAACCATTATATCACTACATAAAATGTATGTGTATGTATGGAAAGTGGAATATAAAGCTGATAGTTTAGTTAGAGTTTTTTTGTATGTAATTTAGGGCTGCATATGAAAGAGTTTAAGAGCATGATTAAATCCATGACAGTAATTTTCTGAAATAAAACAGATTGTGGGGTATAACACTGTATTATTAATAGAGCTCACATGTGCAATGAACGCTATCATTTTTAAACAGCTCATAAAATTAGAACCATGCACTTTCCTTGCTCACCTTCAATATGGTCCCTATCAGATTCCAATTCCACTCTAGATTCTCTTTATGATTAAGAACCTGGCTGTCTCGAAGATTCATCACAAGGGCTTCTTCTGTATCCTGTAATATCGACACAAAAAACAGTAAGTTTCCTTGCACCATTTTCCAGTACTGTCACTGCATATACTACTATTCACGTAGTGTTCACTAATGGTAATACCTTTAAAATAAAGATGTCTTTCTGCACACGGTATTGATCTCTTTTTTGGTGGGTTGAGATTGCTTTCTGAATAATGTGGTCTAAATGGAGACTGTAAGGTTTAGGTCCTCTCTTCTTCATCTCATGGAAGCGTTTTAAGCAGTTGAGTGCAGCACTCGCTCGTCTAACAGAAAAATATTATAACCAGTATTGGACTGTTACCCAAATAAATAACAGCTTTGCTAAATCTTGAGTTTAACAGGCATAGCTCAAGTACTAATCAACCAACAAGAAGCAACGATGGAAGAAAGAAAAAAAGAGAAAAAAAAAGACTTTTCTAGATATAGGTTTTGATGCACATATTCTTCTCAGTCTTATATACAAATTATGCTCAGAAAAGTACATTCTCTTTTCTAGACAGTAGTGGGGGTATCGGTATTATATTTTCTGCTCTTTAAATCCAAACTGAGGATTTACTGAGGGACAACACATAAGAAAATTTCCAGGAAAAGATAGGAAGTGACAAAAAAAGACATCGGACAATGACAGAATTGGCTACCTGCAAAACAGTGCTAGTAGAAAAAAAAAAAGTTGCAAAACCCACCACCAAAAATCCTCTTCCTGATTTCTGAATTTCAGAATCATTACTGTAAATATGATGCATTTTTTAAATCATGCACTGGAAATGGCATTTCTTTAATAAAGGACAAAAAGCATTTCCATGTGCATTCCCACTGCAATGAAGACAGCAGTGGTTTCAACCATCAAGAAACAGGTAAGGTAGGTTTGTGCCCAGTTGTGGTAAATACACATCTTGGGGAGGGAGAAGGAGGTGTATATATTTAATCTCCAAGCATAATTTAGCATTCTTACAGTCTCTTCTCTTTCACGATGTCAAACGATGCTGCCATGTTCATTAGCGTCGGTAAGCAGTGCAGGTGATGGCTGTGGGAATGAGGAAGGATTGTGTTTGCCTAAAACAAACAAACAAGCCAAAAAAACAGAGTAACTTATCATAACATCTTCAGCCAACTGTGAGAATCATTTGAAGTGCCTATACTTCTCACAAAACTTTCAAAAACTCACAACATCAAAATCGCTTTCTATAAAACATGACAGCAATAATCAAAAACAAATTTTTTAACTTCTCAAATTCTCAAAATTTAACTTCTCCTCAGTCTAAAATAGAGTAGAGGCTAATTTGAGAATCTTGGGACATAGACTTGGTATGAGAGCATTCTAATTTATGCACAGGCTGTTATTAAAGTAATAGTATAGATTAACATAGAATCATAATGGTTGGAAAAGATCATGAAAGCCCAACTATAACCCCACCATCAACAGTCCTACTAAACCACTGCCTCAAATGCCTCATGTACATGTTTCTTGAACACTGCCAAGCAAAGTATTAGTAAATAAACAAAACAAATATAAAAGTAGTAAAAACAACTTTTATTGTATTCAGTTGCAGTCCTTCTTAAGTGCTTTTAAGTACTAAAGAGCATAACAAAATACAAAAATAAACTATTTAATGGCATTCATTTAATCCTTCAACAACCAATGATTCTGCACAGAAAAATAATATTCTTGTGACTATCTGATGAACTCAATCACATAACTTTCTAAGTGAACAGTTGATGAACTGGCTTTGTTGTGAAAAATAGTAAATTAGCCTGTATAGCTTTCAAATATACCTGCACAAGGAGAACTATTTTTATGCACTTTTGTTAAAACTAACTATAGTATAGATATTTGCTAAACATTTTGAAAAACAGTCTTATCTCACACCAGGGAATGATCTCCTCATAAAATAGGAAACATATCATGCTTGCAGATACTCAAAATTCAGTGCATCTATTAACTCTGATACAAATGTATCCCTGAACCAAATGACAACCTAATCAAAGAGCTCTTCTGTGCACGCTATTCTTGCCTTCAGGAAAGGATGTGAAAAAGAACCATTCATAAGAAAGGCATGCAACCCCTTTATATATCACTAATAGATTCTCAGCAAGATAAAGAAGGTCATTTTCATGTACTGCTGGGCTTCAAAACAATAAAAGCACCTCTATATCCTAATAATTTGAGCTCTGCTCAGAAGTTCTGCTCTTTGAGCAAGTTGTTTCCATTCATCTGTTTTGAGCAGGCTACAGGCCACAGGGATGAGAGAAAGACAAATCTTGTGGAACAATTTTGCCAATTTCCTCTCATCTTCAGCTGTTGCAATGAGAATAAATACTCAAAGAATGGAAAGGTAACGAGCTGTTTGGATGTTGCATAAAGAAGAAGAGCTACTGCAAGAGAGGAGAGGCGGGAAGTGAGGCACCTCGGGCTTCCCTATGCTGTGTAGGAGCTGCCAAAAACACTGCTAAAAAAGTGCTCCAGCAAGCTGAAGCTGCCTAGATGAATAATACAAAGTGCTCCAGAAAAGATACATAAATAAATTCTATCCTTCTAAACAGAAAGATGAACATCCCGCCACAAGGCTGCTAACACTGAAATAAAAGCAAAAAGCAACTATAGTCCTCCTTTTCCCAAACACAGTAATCCAGCAGTGGCTTTGCATGACTCCAGATTAAAACTAGAACTAGCTTCTGAAGCAAGGATGAGCACCAGGACGAGCTGGGGATCACATCTGGGTCAGAAGCCCTCTCTTTCAATCCTGCCTTCCTAGCAGTATCATTCTATATTTAAAACACACAGTGCCATATGATGTACTACAAGACAGTACAGTATTTTTATAGAAAGGGGATGCCCTTAGGTTGCAACATTCAACATACATTCAAGGCTATAACCAGAAACATCAACTTACAGGGAGCTACTGATACTACTTATTCTAAGCAGGAAATCTCTACTCACCATATGCAAAAGTTCTCCTAATAGGATAGTTGCTCTAACAGATACATGGTCATCACTACTGGTAATCACTTCAACCAGTCCCTTCAAAATAAAGGTTAAAAAAATTACAGTATTTAATGTACATCCTCTTATTTTAATTTTTATGGAAAAAAAATAAGAAGTCATGCTTAAGGTCATTATTTACCTCTAAAAGTCCATTGGTAATAAAAGCTGAAAGCACTAAAGCCAAGTAATTATCCATGAGGTCAGGCCTAAGGAGAAGAAGTATGGAAACATTTTAGGAAGTACATTGTGTTTATTGTATCTGCAAGGGAACAATTATTTTATCAACACAAAAAAATAGTTTAGATGTTGTTCATGAAATACTCACCTTGACCTGGCTCGATGGGGTAATATCGTTTTCCCTTCAGCAGCTACAAAGCCATCAGAAAGTCTCCAACAGTCCTGAAATCTGCTCGGATCTATTAAAAACAATATGGAGCATGACAATTAACACACTGCATGAGCTGCATTTCATAGTGTCATTTTAAAGAGTCACCATTACAGAAAGAGCTCTTATATCAACAATAACAGCCATTTCATATTTCAAAACATAAAAAAATACATCAAAAGGGACCCCTACAAGTTATCTAATTCACACTCCTGTGCAAAGCAAATTAACTATGAAACTAGGACAACGCAGATAACTGCCAAATTCATATATACACTCATCTTGTTTAAAAGAAAAAAGAAGGGCTTATCTCTATGAAGCAACATAGCAAGTTTGCAAGAAAGAATGATTTATTTTAACTGCAGACAGATGATTAAGCTTTTTCATAATTGATCTTATGACAAAGACATTTAAAACCAGACTCTATAGAATTCCTGGAATAGCTAAGGCTAAGACCTGCTGCCCTGCAGCTTGTGTTTTCCTCCTGTGTGGCAAAGGAAGAGGATTCGGCTTTTTGGTTGCAAAGAAGTAACTCTAAAAGTCTGACTTTGCTAAATACAAAGACATGAAACTGGTGCAAGTTTGCCTTAGGAAAGCTAAGTGTGCTGAAGCAGAGTGGAGAGAGCTAGCACATACACAACATATAGAAACCGTTTTATTTTCTTTTGTGACACAGATCTAACACTTCATGATCAAAGCAGGCTACCTTGTTGCAACATAATTAGTCTTCTGCATTTATTAAGCTCCGTTACACTTATTGTACCAAACTTCATATTGATGCAGTGAGGATGTCAGAAGAAAATCAGACTTCCAGTAGCTGCATCTTCAATGCCCAACAGCTGACAAAGAACTTGAAAACAGGGCCTGAGAACACCCAAAGAACTAGGCGATCAAGTAGTTAATATTCACATTATCTACAGTATGAAGGAAACACTCATAGTAAATGATCAGATAGAATGCTTTCATGAACTGATTCTAAATACTTACCTACACTGAGAAGTGCCTCAATAAATTCTTCAGCAACAACTGGCAGAGGAAGGCGAAATATATCATAAAGAACCTCAAGCAGACCGCGCTAAAAGATAAGAAGAAAGTAGATATTTTTTGGATTTATAAAAATGATCTTCCGTTAAACTATTAAGAAATTGAATACTGAAGTGCACATTACTATAAACTGTTAAAATCAGTGCATTTGTTTTGTGACTTTCTTTTGGGAGGAGGGGAGGCTACAATATACTTATTTTCACTGAATAATAGAATCCCTAAGGTTGGACGGGACTTCAAGTGGCTATCCAGTCCAACCTCCCTACACATGCAGGGGACACAGGAATCTCCTCTATCCACATGCTTTCTGTAGATTTTCTAATTAAAATAGTACAGAAGAAAATCCAAAACCAGCATCTTGGATGTTACCGCCTTATACCCTGCTATCATGACCAAATACAGATAGACCAAACACAATTTCTATAATGAATGACAGTGAAAGTGCAGATTGCTCTTCTATATTTCTATACTTAATCAAGAAACCCAGAGAGATGTTAATGATTATTCAATTATTCATTCAGCATTAGCTAATATGCAAATAAAAAATCAAACTAACGCACAGTTGTGTACTAGAAATACAAATAGTTTCATTATCTTGTCTATCACAGGTTATGAAGCAAGATACTGGCAGATTTCCTGAGCAGGCAGGTTGTTTTTCTTTTTATATATTGCCACCACCTTTTACTTGAAAGAAGCATTTTTCTCACATTGCAGATTTAAACTCATCATAACTACAGCTACTTTGTACTTGCTTTGACTTGGAGCCATAATAGAAATTCATTTATGTACCTCTGATCTGGTCTGTCTCCATATGGACTTTTCCTAATGCCTTCTACGCTTTTAGTCACTAAATACCTGCAGGATGGACACAATCCAGTGCCACGTGCTCTAGGTGACCCTGCGCGTGCAGAGGGGTTGGACTACATGATCTCTAAAGGTCCCTCCCAACCTTAAGGATTCTATGATTGGAGATGTCCGAGATTCCCACCATAGAAAGTATGAGTGAGAAACTAAACTTAAAACCAAGAACAAATGCTGGAAGCTATTAAACCTTTTTCCTGGTATTATCAACTTCATAGTGCCTTTTTTTTTTTTTTTTTAATTCCTTTTAAATCATAGTGGAATTTCTACAGAATGAGCTCAAGGTCTACATAAAATAACAAGCAACAGACTGAAAAACCAAAAACATAACCCTCCTTCTTGACAGCTCATCAGCTATTTTAGTGGCGTAACATCTGAGTATACCAATTCTTTCTTTCTATATATCAATTCTTTAATATGTTTCTGTCCGATATATAGCCACTTTTCCCTCTCCTTCTCTTCTCATTCACACAGGATGGGCTTTTAGTCTCATTTTACAGATAAGGTGCTAGATATAGAAAAAGCAAATGACTTGCTTAATCAAGTCATTAACAGACAAAACTTACAATGGGGTCAAGCAAACTTCAAGCTAAGGGCCTTATAAATAGAGCAAGTGTTTAAACCATTAGATTGTAAAAAATTTAAGAATGTAATTAAAATATCCAAGATTATTCATAGTTCATTATTAAATATTTAACACTTACCCGTATTTCCATATTTGGTATGCAAAGTACCCCAATCAGAGACTGAATCCCAGAATTCCCAGGCTTGCACAAACTGATAATACCTGGAAAATATTAAATACATAATATTCCTTCACACACACAAAAAAGCTTGAGATACATTGTTAAATTTGATTTTCAAAGAATGAATGCAACACAAATGACAGAAATGACAATTACAAACATTTTTCACCTTTCTAATATCATCTCCTTTCTCATCAGTGGTATATATTTAACATAAAATTTTCTGATTATAAAACACTGTTCCTTCAATAACACTTATTGTGTTATAACACAATAACACTGCAATATTCCACATTGACAAAGCTGTATCTTATCAGTAGAGTCAGTTAAGGCAAACTATTTATGTATTCGCCTATCAAAAAATGCCATCATCTATCAGTACCTTCCTACAACTGAGAAGACAGATTGAGAGAGACAGATTATAATGCTTAAATAAACTAAAACCTTACCTGCCCATGAGCGGAATGCTGCCACTATTCCCATTTTACTAGCTAGGAACCGGGCTTCTCTGTCCTCCCTGTTATTAAAAACACAAATGCCACAATATGTAGTTACATTACCGTCAGACAAACAGTGTTACTAACACAGCAATAGTTAACTAAGATTTTTAGACAGGAAATGAAACTCAAAGTAAAAAAAAAATTTTAATGTGCCTGTATTGTATGCAAGACTGCTGAGGTGCCTATATGTATGTATAATATGTATGCACTCATCCAAAGATCAGAATTTTATAAGAAGAATTTTAAAAGAAGAATTACTTCTTTTTCAGCAGTTTCTGTTGTAAGAGGATCACAAAGTAAACATCCTGAGTAAGATGAATCACTCAAGCTTCCCTGGACAGTGTGAGTTTGGGGAGGGGCAAAAGATTTGGACCTTGCTTCAGTTACCTAGACCTAAGCAGCAACTCCCATTTCATAAGACAGAATCATAGGATTCACGTAGAAACCAGACCTCAGGAAGGCCTCTTAGCTCAAACTCCTGCACAATGCAGGTGTCTGCAATGACACCACTGGACAGGGTTACTTGAAGTTTTACACAGTTGTGCACTCTTCATACTTGGACATTTCAAAGACCTAACCTCTCTGGACAACCTGTTCCAATGCTTGACTGTCCTCCTGAGACATGTTTTGTTTTTTTCCTCCTCCAACTTATCTTTGCTGTTTCTTGTTTGCTGAACTTGTTCCTGTTTCAAAACATCTTTCTTGAGTTAAGTTGCCCAAAACCATACAGAGTGGTCTAGATAAGGTCTAGTAAGCCCGAAGAGGGAAATTAGGCTGTTCACACAGCCTAAATTGCTGCTATTCTTTTCTTCCTTGCTAAAGATTTACTGTTTGCAAGACATTTACATTTACTGTTTTCCCAACCAGTTAGGCCCCCAAGTCTGCCCACTACCAGCTTCTAGGCACAGTGTGCCTCAGGATCCACTAACCTGAGCCTCAATGTCCTGTACACAGAAGCAGCCCTACTGCAAACCCCTTGTAGATATCTAAAGAAACTCATGTCTGAAGTAAAAATAAAACTGTAATAATGATAATTTATTTTTTATTATTTAAAAAAGGGAGAAAAAGGATAAAACTGTATGTTCTGCTTTTAACCTTAGAAGTTAAACATATACTGGGAAGTTGTATCCTGAGCTGCTATCACATGCAACTTTAGGAGGCTTCATTCCAATTCATTGCTTTTACTTTGTCACTCATCTCAGTACAATATCATGAACATAACTGGTAGCACAAGTACAGCAGCACTAACACTTACTTGAGTTGTCCTTCTGCTGTGTCTGGATTATGCCTGTAGTGAAAATCTGTGTAAGGAGCTAAAATTCGCTAAATAAAAGAAAGACATGCATTACTTTCACATGACAATACAGTTAATGGGTCTTGCCCCTTCCTCAGTCCCACTCCAATCTGTCATTTATTTCTTTATAAATAATTATGCTCTTATCATAAGCTCTTGCATTTTAAACATTTTCTATTAACACAGAGGGTGAAACACAAAGTGAAAATTAAATACTTTAATTAGTAACATAACTTGGTAATTTCTGTCACTAACCAAACAAAAAAAAAAAGGGCACCCACCTCTAATTCTACATCTGCTCGCACATACTGTCGGGTCTTTGGATGATTAATGAGGTGCAAAACCGTGGTTATCAGAGCCTCATTTATTCGGCTTAGCTGACAATCAATCACATTTTTCAAGATGGTGCTTAAACCTCCTCGAAGAGCTACCACCTCGGGATTCTGAAGTGCTAAAAAAGATGAAAAAATAAAGACACGTCACTGCACTGAATGATAGGAAAGAAGACAATCCAGGGTGCCTGCTATAACAAATACAAAATGAGTAAAACTCATAGCCTGTACAGTACAGGTATCTTTCTTTTTTTCTTGCATAGTTCTGACATGTAGATAAAGCTTTTAGTGGCACTGGCTGGCATTAATGTTAAATCAAGATTATGGATTGTATTTGTCAGTAACCAAAATGTTATTATTCAGTACAAGCATTTTTTAGCTAATTAAGACCAAATGTCTACAAAGTGGTCTGCATTTCAGCACAAAAAGGTATTATACTTCACTGGACTGACATGATCAAAGTAATTATAATGGTTAAAAAAAAGAAAAAAAAGAAATAGTCATTTCTCACCAATACAAAAATGACCTTAAAAATCTGTAACCCTATAGAAGTATATACATTAAGCATAAACCTGTCCACATCTTTGCACATACGTAGATAGTGACTTCCATCTAATCACAGTAATCACAGTACCATTCATTTTAAAAATTTTAAAGAAACATGCTTAGTAGTTCTCTGTACCTTTAACAGCACTTCATGTATGGTATTCTCAATTCATTACATTTTATAAACTTCTTCTTTATCTTTTCTTTATAAAGAGAAGATAAGATACCCTAACACTTCTGCTGTATGATCAAGTTAGTATTTACATTTAGGAAATGTACATCAAAATATTTAACAACCACCTCATTAGGTACTGAACACATGCCCTTTATTTGTATAAAGCTGTTTAATGGGAACATGCAGAAGAGAAACTTAGAAAACTGACAACAATTCTGTCAAAATTTTTCTTAATTAGCTTCCAGACATCTCACCTAGTTCACAGATAATGGCTATACAAGCTCGCACCATGCGGTCTCTTTCTTGAAGACCATCGTTTCCAACTGCTATCAAAGAGTTAGTTATAGAACTGGGGAACAGTGAAGCATTCACAGTGATCATCTGCCAAAAAATGTAAAAAATAAAAATAAAGAGATCAACTTTCTCCATAATATTTCTCTACATATATCACTGTTTCCTAGATAAAACAAGTTAATATGTTGAATACTATTTTATATCACACAAATCCTCAAAAACATTCCTTCTGTTCTTAAAAGTTGTGAATTTACTATTTTCCTCTTCATTCAAGTTTTTATTTTTGTCTTATTTTACCAGAATGAGAAAGGATAAAAAGGATACATATTCCAGGAAGAACTATTGCTACCTTTTTCAGATATATTTCCAAGAATTTATTTATCATCAGAGAACACTACAGAATGACAAACAGTAGATAAGAAACTCTTTTAGAAGGCAAACTCACACTGCATCACTGATTCTTCAAGACCTATTCCTGGCTAGTTAATACTGGAATGAACCTTTTTCTTCATACAGTTCCTTATGCACAGGAGGGGAGACTGTGCTGCAGGCTACACAGGGAAGGACAATCAGGAAAAGAAACTGCTGCAGTATTTGGAGGTGTCAGCAATGCACCCCAAACCAGTTGCACAGCATCTGATCTTCCTAGAAGGGCAGCACAATCCAACTTCATGATACGTTAGCAAGATATGTCACAGAAACCACAGTCTTGTATGCGTCAGATGCAAAGCAAAGATAAAACAAAGCTGGCTTCCATTAATAAATCAATAGGCATTCTCCAACTGAAAAATAATTTGCAATACAGTAGAGGCAGAATACAAGAGTAGATATTAACAGTCAATGTTGCTTCACACTACTGAAGCTGCCCTGTGCAACGGAAATCCTCAGCTGCTGGCTTAAGACAAGTAAAATTGAGATTAAGGAGCAAGGCTCTGTGCATATGAAAGGGAAAGAGACTCTGACTGCAAAGGTCGACTAGCTGCCTGTTCAAATTTTTAATATTTTGCATAAATATTCATATCTTGCCTCCTATGCAAGGGGGACAATAATAAACATGAACAGATGTAATTAGTAAGAGGAAATAGACTTGTAGTCTGAGTGCTTAAAAAGAGAACTGTATAATTTGGTAAAGGGCACTCAACCAAATCACTTTTTTTTCCTGTTAATCAGTCAAATAAAGTTGCAAAAAGTATTAGATACCTAAAAGAATCTTTAAAAAAAAAAACTTCCATCAGTAGCCTTAAGATCCATTTCACTGCTAACAACAGCCTTCTCTCTGTTATTTTTATAATATTTCATTCTGCATTAATTTAGGGATCCTTTATGCACCTTGCAGATGCCAGCTCAGCCAAGAGGCTAATCTTTTTTCCCCCTTTCTTTTCAGATAATGCTAAAAAGAGAAGAAATCGGCCATTACTACATAAATACACTGAATGTTTAACAAGTTATTTTTGTGACATGTTTTTGAGAAACTTCTTGTCATACATGATGTTTCACCCACAAAACAGGAAGCTTGAATCAAACTCTAAAGCAAACCCAAACTCCTCCCCACCTACACAGTATTTCATTTTTATTACTGCAAAGAATAACAAGATTTAGCAAGAGAAAGGCTGCACTTATCTGCTCTACACAACTGCAACTTTGCCTTCTACTCAAAACGAACGTGCACATGAACTTGCAACAGCTTGGGAACACATGTAGCTCCTAAGTTTGTTTTGCTTTTCTTTGGTTTGGAAGTGGATAGGGCTTTTCCTTTTAATGTGAAATTCCAAGCATTTTAGTAGAATAAATACCACTTTTGCATTTCCTTTCCTTCCACTTTGCATATGTAAATAAAGTTCTAAACATCAAGGACAAACAAGACAAGACTACTAATAAGCAGTTAGGATGAAAAAGGTAACCGACTATGAAACCACAAAGGCAGTCTTTAAAGTTTACTTCTAAAAGAAAGAAGAAGGTGGGTTTATTATGTCTTATCTTGACTTCTGCTTTGAAAATAAAATTTTCTGCATCTTTAATTAGTTAAAAAAGAGGGAATGACTCTTATTGGATGAAGAAATGTGTTCTAAATTTAGTTTTTCAAGGCTACACTGTAAAGTGTAAAGGTGATATTACAGATACTGCCTCACAGAACAGAGTCAAAGTAAAAATGTACATAGAAAGCTTTAAAAGAAGTTTATTTTAAAAAGCTTAAACTTATTTGTCTTTTCATGTACTACTTGTTTTTCTTACTTTAATTATTTTATCATCAAATCTCTTCTAGGAATTCATAAAACAGGATGAACATACTATGTTTTGTTTTTTTCTACTCCATGGAAAGGAAGAATTGAGGGAATGCTTTAAAACTTTATGTTTATGTTATCCTTATGAATGATTTTTTCCTATGAAAAAAACAAAGGTTCAAGAACCACATTGAGATTCTGGAACAGCAAGCAACAATATTTGTGAATTGCAGATGAAACGAAGCTCTGCTCTTCAGTGTCTCCTCAGTACAGTACTTCTGCATAAGTCAATGAGCTGTGCCTGATGATTCTATCTGGCATTTCTTCTCCTCTCCTAGACCTCCCAATAACCTTTAAGGAATACTGGGCACAAACCACTGAGTCTGCAACCTTGAGGGAGAGGAGGGGAGGCAAGAGATTACAGGAAAAGGCTTAAAAAAGATCAAGTGAGGATACAGAATGTGCCTGTCGGGAGTCGTCTCCCAGTATTCTCTGGGAAACATCCTAGTGTTTGACTGCTCTGGGCCAACATGTACTTAACTGATGAACTCCAGAGAGGATGTGGAAAAGTACCAGTAAAGGATGGGTGGTGAGTTAGAGCTTTTGTTTGGTGTTTTTCTTTAAGAAACAAGGGTTCTAGATAGCAAAAGCTGTTGAGAAGCATCATGGATCCATGCAATTCTTGGCATCAAAATAGAGTTGGAGGAACTACAGAACACTCTCCAACAGGAGCTGAGAGGCTTCAATCAGAAGAGACATCAGATGGACCTACAATTCCTTCAAAGCGTTCCTTCTTAATTTGCAAAAATTCAGGTTCTCCATGTATTGTTTAATCCTGGATAAGCACTGAATGAGTTTCATTATATCATTTGAAAGAAGGTAGAAATGCAGCTTTTTCTGGGGCATTCTTTTAAGAGATGCAAGTTCATGACTCTTTGTACTTTTCTTCATTGTGTACCCAAAGAGAAACCTTGTACAACGTTAGAGGAAAAAAATAGCACTTAGTGGATCTTGCAGAATTATTTCGGGTGGTCAAAAATGTATTTCTCTTGCTCCCTGTTTCAAGAAGCCAGAAAAAAGTCCCAGCTCAAGAAAAGCCAGAAATCTGAGGATAAATGTCTGGCCTCAGTAAAACCAATTCATTATAAGCATGTTTCTTATTAAAGTTATCCTAGCCCTACACTGAAGCTCTTCTTAAACAAGAAGAATCAAAAATATTTTTAAAATGCAACTTCCTCAAAGATGTATGATGCTGATACAAGTGACTCCTCCTTTTTCTTCCTCACAATATTTTTTTCAAAGTTGTGTCAATCAAAAATATTGTCTCAATATTGCTGTCAGAAACCAAGTGTGTCTTTTTTAAGAAAAAGGACTGCATCTTAAACTTCCATATTTTAAGCCTACACATACACATGCATATGTATGTGCAAATTACTGAGATTAAATACAATGCTCCTGGGAAAAAAAATCCATTCACTTCACATCTCATGTGAGTCTCTGGTAATTTTTCCAATATGTTCAGTAGAAGAGTAAAAGCAAGAAAAAGAACAGCAAAGTCCAGCACAAAAATAGAGTGAAAAAGTACATTGCCTGAAAGAATAGGTTTAATATCTGTGCATGTCAAGATATCCAAGATAGGCTTGAAAATGATGCTACAGCAGCTTCAAACAGCTCAGGCCAAGTTATAACTAGCGAAGATCAGCTAGGTCTGACTGTGAATTTGAGAAAGAACTACAGACAGCACCAGCACCTTTGGATAAGACATTAGCACCTATTGAACTCCAGCAATGGAAATTTGCCTCATTTCTTCATAGAAGAGCTCCCATACTTAAGTTACATATGTTTAAACACATCATATAATAAGCTTAATAGATAAACTTAATAGTGTGATTCTTATATTCTAGCACTCATCGTTTGATAGTTTCTTCACAAATTTTGCTTGGTTTTATCTTTATCGAAGAAAGGTTAGCAGAAGTCTTCAAGCCCACTCAAGACTTTCAGTGCAGAGAGACTAAAGTCACAACAAGCCTCAGCATTGCCCTTCCTGCTCTTCTTTGAATTACCAGCTATAATTGCTTGTTATATGATAATTAAGGTAAGGAATTAGAGACTGTGAGAAAGAGAACTGCTTACGGAGAAAGCTGGAAGTCAGCACAGCTGCCTGCCATATGTAATATAAGATCATGTACTGGTAAAGCTCACCTTTCTGACTAATCGAAGTGCTTGTGTTCTTTCTACTTCATTACTCTGCTGTATATCAATGCACCTGAAACAAAAAAAATGTGTTTTATTTTTTAAAAAACAGCTTTCACCATTACTGTTAACATCTCACTGTTTATATTTACACAAATGGATAAACATTAAAAATATATTTTGATAAAAAAATTCTTAAAAATTCTGCAATTTAGCAAGCATATTTAATATTTTAGTCATCATATAACTAAATCACAATGTTCTAAAATAAATAATGATGAGGCAGAAAGGCTTCAACAGGAAATATGAGCTAGCTGCTCTTTGCCATTTCAAATGGGAATCAAAACATTTGTTGCGCGTCTCCACATCAGAAAAATCTCATCCTCAACAAAATTAAAAGTAAATATATACATATATTTTAGATATAATACATACAACATATTTGTATATACACTCAGGCATGTATACACCAGCTCAATTTTAGTGTGCACTTTTTATTATATCTATATACAAGTATATACTATTAAATATATATGCTAATTATATAGTATTCAATATATATTCGTATATACAGATATATGCATACCCCAGTACATTAAATTCAACAAGATTTTAACAAAACAAGCTGTAGAGATTATAATAGTAATGATGTCCTCATCATGCTGATCTTATTGTTAGTTTGCCCTCTGGTATTTTCTGCTGTGTCATAGGATATAGTTAGATGATGAATTCTTGGGCATGAATTATTTTTTCCCTTGTCTTTGTACAACAGGCTCCTAAGCACCACAGTAATACAAAAAATCAGAAGAAATGCCATAACACAAGCTAAGACATAAACATTTTAAAGGCTTCAATCTCCTAACACCACCACAGATCAATTCAATTAGTACCATTTACAGTTTAAAACTAGCTTAAATTTCAGTACTTCTGATTTTGTTTCTGTTTCTTCATAGCATATTGTACATTCATATAGCATTTTATCTGGATAAGCCAATGTGGTGTATTATCTCACTAATTTTAAAGAAAGAAGCTGAAGAAAACCTTCCACAGTCTTTTACAAAACTACATATCAAAAATGTAGACGGATATGAATATATCTTTCCTTACCTCTCTGAACCCTGATTAAAAGAGAGATTTACACCAAGAATTGTAATGAAAGAGAAAATACCTGGCTATCAAGTAATCCACTTTCAGCTTTAGCACCTTCTGGAGAATGCCGGAGTCTCGGATGAGGTACCGGAGGGCTCGCAATCCTGCTGCTCGCACCTCTTTCGCTTCGTTCAGGAGAGCTAAGCGCAGGCTGCAACGCAGGAAACAAAGCAGGAAAAGCATTCTATAGCAGCGGGCACACTCTGCAACCCGAGAGGCAGCTAGGACCTACTAATTTAAAATAAAAATCTGATCTTTAAAGAGAAGTATTCTGCATTAACTTTGTGTCTTTGAGATGTGTACCTGTGCAGCCTACAGGGGAAATCTTCACCTTGCCAGCAGATGTAGACAATATACTAATCTGAAGAAAGCCCAAATCCAATCTTTTATCAATAATTCCTACATCCCTGAAATTCTATACAACCAAGCCCTGTACCTGACTTGTTACTTGACAAATGAGCACATCATCCCTTAAAAGAAATTCTGGACTAACTGCATTTTTCAAGAACGTTAACATGGAGAATATTCCTCGTGCACTCAACTGTCAGCTCATAAGCCTAAATCCTGAAACAAGTGTCTTGACATCTAGGGGAGACAAATTTATACTTTCAGTAGCTTTATGATGCATTAAAGATGCTATGGCACCAATGTTTTAATGTTTACATGAAACGTTACAAAAACGTCAAATGGAAATGTAAGCAACTCCACACAAAACAAATTGCTACATTTCATTTAAACATTTTATTGTAATGTCTTTCTCTTCATACAAATTTTGAGACCATTTTGTTTGCTTTCCTAAACAAAACACTCACCATAATGTAATTGCCTACATTTACTAGGTAGGTAAACAGAAAGGCAGGAACTTTGGAAGATCTCCAGAGATGGAAACCGAAAGCATAAGAGAGACAAATTACCCTTCTGAAAGCCCTCATAAGATTCTGCCTCTCTTCCTGACTAAGTAGGGGAGAAAAAACAAAACAAACAAAAAAAACCCAACTCCACATATTTAAATATAATTGCTTTATTTCTTTTCTTATTTTGGGTTATTTATGGTAATCAATAGTTGCACAGTAATCAAATATTCCAAGGTCCAAACATTCCGAAACTTTATGGAGATCCGATCAGTTCATGTAAAAATTTCTACTTCTACATGATGTCCAGACAAAACAGAAAGCCTACAATAGTATACGCAAATAAAGATGAACTAATTATTACCTTCAGCACCAAGGAGCTCCCTCTTTAGAAAGACCATCATTGCTGTAAAATCAAATATGATTCTCCATGAGAGTGCCACTAATTGTCTCTATTACTTCAAGCCAAGCCAGCAGCAAATAAGGAACTGATTCTTATTATTGTGAGGTTAAGAAAAACTGCTTCTCTACAAAAAGCAGAACAGGAGGATAAATTTGTTTCCAAAACAATCAAGAAATGTAGAGAGAAGGAAAGACAAGTAACTCATCGCGTGTGTTAAGAAGATGACGGGTATGCTTTGGATCATGAATCACGTTGTGTTGCAGATCTACACAGAGGGAATTCTGAGGTATGGACACACAAGAATGATGTCTTCTGAAACAACACTTATCCTACTTGGACTTCTGCCTTAGAGTTTGTGATTTGTTGAGATCTGTCAGTTTAAAGTGGTCTCACTGGAATTGTGGGGTTTGTTTGTTTGCTTGCTTGCTTTTTTGACAAAATGGAAGGTTGCTCACTATTTATGAATTAGTGCCTTTACTCGTGCCATTACATATTTCCTGCTAGAATAACCAAATTCTGAAATGCTGAATCTGGATTTTCTGTTCTATCCCATCAAGTAAAACACTACTTATTTTTACATTGGAGATAGAAACTCTTCTTGAATGGTACCACAGAATGATCTTTAGACACAGTTTCTCAAAACTAATTAGTGTTTTGAAAGCTTATTTTACAATTTGATAGAGAAAAACACTCTTAACTTGTGGTCAGGAACTAAAGAATTGACAATACTGAAACCACAAGAAATGGCAACACTATCATGATGAGATCTAAAATCCAGAAGAAATAGATACCAAAAAGGAATATGTCACTATCTTCAAAAATAGTGATGATACAATGAAAATATAAAGTACTACCTAGTAAGACTTAGCTCTGATATAAAGATCATAAAATCCATACACACATAAAGGAAGTAATGATATATATAAATGTACAAGGCTGGATAAAACCTTTTAATTAAAGCAACACAACTTTAAAACCTTAAAGAACATAGTATAAGCAAAAAGAGGAATCTGACCTTATGAAAATTCAATTACTATATGTAACTGCAGGCCAAAAGGAGAAAAAAAATGTAGAAAAATATGAAGGCTACCCAGATGTATATGTTTCCTTCTTTTGTTTTTTTTTTTTTTTTTTCCTCTTCTTTTCTTTCTTCAAGTATATCACAGGCAGGAAACTTGAAAGATGAAGCAGATGCACTGAATCAGCAGAGCGATGGGAGGGAAAGAATGCGACATATAAAATGGACTGAAGTATAACAGGAAAAATGAAAAATTTGTTTGTGTTAAGTCTCTACTTTGAAGAACTGCATGAGGATTCCTGTCCTGCCCATATATTTTAATTGTATTAAAGAGAAGCTAGTTGCAGAAGAGGAAGTGATTAAACAACTAGAAGAAACTCATCAGCATGTATATCCATAACCCACCAAGTTATGCATGTAAGTATTCAAAAAGAACAAAAGCATGAACTGTTTGTGTATAGCAAGCACCTCATTCTAAATAGTCATGCCAAAAGGTCTAGATAAAATAAGACTTTAAAGCTCATCCAGGTGACTGCTTAAAATAAATCCAAGGAACCATGTGAAGAAACCAGAATACTTTATGCAAACTGTATTACACTAGTCTACTGAAAGATTTCTTTAAAAGAAGTTATTAGAATGGTGTACATAGAAGAACCACTTTCATAATTCAGCAACCAAAACATTCAGGCGAATGTTACTTAAGATCATACTAAGGCACAAAGATGTTACAGAGGAAAAATAATAGAAGTTTCACAAATCAAAATCTCAAAGATGAATAGCAAAGAGTAGCAGATTTTTATCCTGGCATCAGTTTAGAACTAGAGAACCACAATCTCCTTTGGTAGACGGCAGTTAATACATGATTCCTATTTGGGAGAAGGAATAGGGGAGGGGCAAATATTAAAGATGATGTTATTTATGTTAATTAGAGTAGGATGGGATTATGAGAAACTTCAAGGGAACTTAAAAATAATTTGTATGAATAGTAAGCAAGCTGGTAAAGAAAACTCGAGATGATTAAATGTGACTTAGTACACGAGACAAAAATGTTTTATTTATCCATACTACAGGATTCTAAAATAGCCATCCAATCAAGAAAATGATTTTGATATCAACTGTAGAACATTTATTGTGCATCTGTGGCTGAAAGAGCCAAAAAAAAATTATGACTGTGAAAGAGAATGAGCTTTATCAAGAATATGACATTTATACATAAATGCATAGTATATTCTTAACCTAATACAAAACGGCTTGCCCCAGTATTTTAAATGTTGTCGTATAAATAAAAAGAATTTCATAAGACAGCATTAAGACTGATTAAAAAGTCTGGAAGAACTAACAAAGGATGAAATAAGAATATTAGCTACCTATTGTAGGTTCATTCTTGCACCTTTTTCCTGAAGCATCTTGTCCACTCACTACAGAGTGGTTTTGACAGATCTTTCGTTCAGTCAGGTAATTAAGAATATTCTGAACTTTGCTTTTATGGCCAAGGCTTCTTGGCACATTGCTAAAAGACCTCAGAAGTTTGAGGCCTACCAACACTCCAAATCTTCATGGCTCAAGGCTTCCTCTCAGCTGTCACTGGTATGATGCTCTGGGAACCGGCAAGACCCATCTACACTGGGAATGACAACAAAATGTGTCACTATTATCTCCATCTGCTGGCAGGAAGAAACTATCATCAGGTACCTGGGCTAGATTTTTTTTTTTTTTTTTTTTTGTAAAAAAAGGAGATTTTAAAAACCGATTAACTGAAGAATAATTGCAATCCTTGGATTGATTAAATACTGTCAAGGTTACTGACTCTCAAAACGAAAACTTCATAAGAAAGTGTTATTTTTCCTTGAATTCATCATTCCATTATAATTTGGTGCTTTAAAATTAGCCAAAGAATGTCTCATTTGCAAAGAAGGATGCTGCAAACCCAATCATACAGATCAAATTAACATGAAAGGTTTATCTTCAAATCCTGGTTCTCCCTAAAGAGTCTGCTTCATGTTCTATTTTCAGTAAAAGTGTTTTCTGCAATTAGTGGGATGCTTAGAAGTATTTTTTTAAAAAATTATGAGGAATATAATACAGAAATAAAAACTTTCACTGGACTTTTCCCCCTCTAACAGTGTAGTATATATTACTGATTTTACCCTTTAAAATATTTGTAATTTATATGTTTAATTTATATGCATAATAAAAATTTCAAATACATTAGAACAACAAAAAGAAAGCTCAATAGTATAAATAAAAATGGTTTTCTTTCACCTAGAACAAATACCTTACTGCTAATATAGTATTCCTCATTACTTACCATATTATGATGCTGTCATAAGTAAAACCTAGCTTTTCTTCAGCATGGCCAGTATTACAAAGAAGCTGAAAATGAAAGAAAACACCTGTTATTTATAACTCCAACAGCTTGAAAAATATCTGGTACTGCTTTCAAAGAAGAAATTTGAGGAATGAAATTCATTCTGCCATTCACTGCCAAGGCCTGTGTGCCTTTGCTGCTAGTGTTCCACTCATCCACATACCAGGCACACGGGCTCCTCGGGCCCCCCTTTTCAGACGAAAGTTTGCACAATTATTTAAGCTGTCTGCTGGTCCATTTTTCATCTCCACCTGTTTGAGGTTGTTCGTCTTGTTGCTCTCAAGCTCTGTTCAGAAGAGCCACTCGATGGGAAACGGGTAAACAGCCTGGGCGCAGGCGGGAGCCTGAGGGCCAAGCGCACGTGGCACTTGCATTCAGAGAGAGGCAGGACTGCACGGAGAGGCCTGAAGCAAAGGAGGGAATCCATGAACCAGGCTCGTGCTTTGCAACAGCAACGGCACACAAAAAAATTCAGAAGGAGCCACCAATGGTAAGTGTCCCATGACTGACAATGATTCGCAGTGGTACAAGACACCCACAGGTTCCGTGGAATCAAAGAGAGGCCGTGCTCACGGGGTAAATACTGGAATTCACACACACACACACACACACACACACACACACACACACACAGAGGAGACACCCGTAACCAGTAGCAACTTGTGTACAAGGCAACCTTCTCTGTCAAGTTCTGAGCACAAGCCTGAAGATTTATAGTACAGCATTTACGTGCAAAGCCAATCCCAAAGGAGAAAACTGGAGCGTGCTAACTTGAGAAAAGGAGGAGTTTCTTCCTCAAGAAAAACTGACACTACTCTCCTTGGGAACAGTGGCAGTAAAATTCCTCATAATCTTATTCACTATGCTAGTTATAAAATGCTTTAATGCTAGGTCCAATCCCTAGGCACTTTCCAAAGTGCCTTCAAATCCCCCAGTGAGCAGCGCTGGTCGCAGAGGCTGTGCACCTTGCCCTCTCTGCTCCCAAAACCAGGCATTCGAGTCCTAACCAGAGCGGGATTAACAGCTCCTCCTCAGGGAGGAATTCAGCAACTATTTATGCTAATGAACACCGCTGCCCTGCAGTTATAAAAACAATTCTCATGCTCATTTTATGTAGTTAGTTAGCAATAAGAAACTTCCTACAAAAAACTGAAAAGTGAATTTGAAGTTGCTAAGTTTGAAATACCCAAATGTTCCCTGCTCCTATCCCACTGCTCACTTCCACCTAATAAAACAGCACATTAGTCTGAAGTCCTGTTTTTAAGTAAGCTTGATTTCCTTAGCACGATGGCTTAAATACAAACAATTTTGGGGTATCTGTTCAACAACTGCAAAGTCTTCCAAAGACTACATAATATATTAAGAAGTAATTTTTCATCTTCAGAGAAAAAAACCATAGTAGTAGTACAGAAGCCAAACATTAAAATAATAATGTGCATTAATAAATGTGACCAGATACATATTTTGACTCACCTAAGTTTAGCAATTTGAAATATGCTGGATTTTCCATTTCTCATAACAACGGTCATACTCAAAGGTGATTACAAAATGTATAAAAAGTTACCATAAAACCTACTTTTCCCCACCTTTCAAATTCAAGTGATAATAAAAGCAGGCAATTGCCTGCATTAACCGGTTATGACAGTATGTCACATCCCACTATCAATGTATTTTTGTGCTGCGTTGCTGGACTGCCTCGGGCCACCGCTGCTGCTTTAGCGTTTCCATTGACATCTTATGAACTGTAAAAACTGGCTGGCAGAGCGCAGGCCAAACAGCGTGGGAAGGTGGCAGGCAAAAACACCTCCCTGCTCAATTGCAGAGCACTGCAGCGAGGCCCATGGATTACACATCGAGAACGTCCCCATCACACACACACACGAGGAATCCTGATTTAACCACATTACCCTTAGCAGCCTTTTTTTCCGCCTGCTTAAAAGAATCGAATCATATTTCTGAAGTAGGAGTAAGTATCTCTATGGAAAGTGGGAGATAAGAAATACAACGATTTTCAGAGAAGATTTAGCTCAGCAAGGGGTGAAAATAAGTACAATCCTTTCCAACACAATGCAGAGGAGAAACCCAAGTCATTCCAATATCATATTTCAAATAAAGATTAGACTGCTGCTGAAAAAAATTTGCATTATTTATAAATATATAGACTTAGCTACAGATCAGATACAGAAAAACATTCTAATTAATAGAAGCTAAAAGATTATCAAAGCAAATCAAGGAAAATAAAATAAATCACAAATAGTAATTTAAGCTACATTAAGCATATGCAAAATTCCTGTCCCTCCCTAGTTTGCTGTCCAGTCCATTGATCATGCAATAACATTTATTTGATGGGGATTTTAAGACCAGTTTCTAAGTCTTGATTCAGAGGAAATAGAGGTTAATGTAATTCTGTTTACACAGCAAAGAGGAATCACATTAGCTTAATGCAAATGGTGTTTCATAATTCTGTTTTCAAAACGGTCCTGTGCTCTATGGATGACGTACACTTCTACACTAATGTAAGAGCTCAACCAGAACCATAACTCGGGGCCATGTCGTGTAAAACAGTCCATGTAAACAAACCAAATGTGTAGCAGAAGAGAATGGGGAGGCCATAAGAAATCAATATATAGTGGCAAGCACCAAGCAAAAGTCTTAGAGAACATGCACATACAAGACGTGACTAATTAATACAAGATATCTTTATGTACTTTCTGAATAAAAGGCCTGGTATATCAAAATCAAATAGGGAATAAGCTGAACATACACATATGTATTTTTTATATATAAAAATGTATATGCATGTCTGCTGGTAGTAATCACCACCAAAACAGAGGCTATACTTATATATAAGGCACTTAGTCTTAAAAACATGTCATCATTACACTTCATATTGGGAAGAATTCTTAGCATTGGTTATCATCGTTGCACAAAATTGAAGAAAATCTAAACTTTGTCTCGTCCCTAAAAAAACAACTTAAGAGTATAAACTGAATGAGAAAAGAAAAAAATCATCTCTTTTATAGTTATAAAATCTACATCTATAGAAGTGCTTTATAGATATGCTTCTCTCAACTTTCCCTCAATGACATTCATATTCAGAATCATTTAAGAGCTGTATTATGCAAAACTCATGTTTATCATCTTATTTTAGCTTAGTTTTTCCAACAAAATCAAATCCCATTCCATTGAGACTTTTTTCCATCATTATTTCTCCATTACCTTCTCTAGTTAGATATTAACAGTATTCACAAATAAATAAAAACTGCACATACATCTGGCCCATGAAAGACACTGGAAAAACATTTATGCAGCTATCAGTGTGTTCATCTCCCTTCTGCTATCTACTAATGGTTGTGCCCCCTAAGACCAAAATACTGGCATAAAAATGAGAATAATTGCACTCATAACTTACTTGGTGGTTACCCGGACCACAATTTCACACTTGTCCCCATAGATGCACAGACTTAGGTACACAGGTCCACCAAAAGTGCCACAGGAACTTAAGGACAACTGTCTTGACAGTGAAGGTGACAGAGCCCTGGAACAGGCTGCCCAGGGAGGTTGTGGAGTCTCCTTCTCTGGAGGTCTTCAAATCCGCCTGGATGCCGCCCTGTGCCACCTGCTCTAGGTGACCCTGTGTGTGCAGGGGAGTTGGACTAGATGATCTCTAGAGGTCCCTTCCAACTTTAAGGATTCTATGATTCTGTGACTTGGTTAATCTATGCAAATGAAACTGCAACTAGAAAAGCAAAACCTTTTTTTTCTCAAACAGCAAGAAATGTAGCCTAAGAAATGTAGGTCCTGACAGATGACTAATTTCAAGTGTTTGCAAACTTTAAAAGGTTTGCAAGATATCATTTCATTGAGTTACAAACTAGTAGAGCTGTTGTTCATCCAATGCCTGTAGACACTGGTCAGATCCCAAAAGTGCTCTTGAAATGCAATTATATTATCATTTTTATTTGGGTCATGAGTGCACTTCTGAACCAAGTCTCCTGGCATTCCATTTACTGAATGCTGGTTTGCAGCTTGAGAGGAAACAAAAAAAGATGCATTTCAAGAACTACCCTAAAGGGCTTCAACTGCTAAAAGGCATTTAGATCACAGGACTAGACTAGACAGGAGTTAGTCCAAGGTATCCACTCCCCACCAAATGTATTTAGTGTGGATACTGACCTCTCAATACCAACTGTTTTCCTCTGTGCTTGTGCTCTTCCCAGGCACCTCCTTGCTAATATCAAAGCAACTTGATCTTACCTTGAAACTTGAACGTAGTCACAAAACTTGATAACTGTTATGACTTAGTGCAACCAACAAACTGCACTGGTACAAAATTCTGAATATGATAACTACTAAAGTGTGTATGTACACAAGCAAATGAATAGATAAAATTGACTGAAAAATGTATATGCAATATTTCTTATTAGCAGGGTTTTTTTTTTTGTGTTGTGAGGCCCCTTTTACTTATATATTGGCTTCCTGAACAGTTGGCAGAAAATAATGGGCTTACAGAATTTACAGGTGTAAAAGAACTTAGAAGAGGGACTGTAAAATCAGAACTGAAAATGTTTCGGTGATTTGACAAGAGTGCCTGCATGTGTAAGAAAAATAACCAGGTGATGGGAACGCTGTATCGTCTCACTGAGGGTATCACACAGCAAGACAGACCTGGAAAAACTGCAACGAGTCCTGAGGAAACAAGCATAAATACTACATGGAAGAGAATGCAGGAAAAATGCAGCAGCCCTTCCCTCACTCTCCCATACGGCAGGAGAAAGCAAAATGAGATCTGTGGGCTCACTATAGTCCAAGCGACTCAGCCTCAAATTCAGTCTTAACTTTGGCACTTTCTTCTCCTTTTACCTTCAAATGACATCAAGCAAGTTAATCATTCTAAACCAATCGTGGTGATTTCCACAGACAGCAGCACTCCTGGTAAAGGCAGGTTTTAGGAGCATGTTCGTGACCTAACATTTAACAATTAATGTGAAATGTCATTGTAGTCTAAGACTGTAGGTGCAAGCAGTACAAGAATATCCACTCTGCTTAGTACTCTCTTGCACGGGGTATTATTTGAATTCTAGAAATTAAACAAAAGAGATTATCTTTTAAAGAGTAAAGTGTATTTTTGGATAAAACTTCCTATAAATCAAGTCTAAAATTAACATTTTTGATATCATAGTCAATGAATGGGAATAGTACAGGCTCCCTGAGTGAATGATTTAATATTAGCACAAGATTTTATTTTACTTACTCTAAGCTAAGCAATGAGTAACTTGCAGTGAAGCCTTTTTTTTCTTTCTCATGTTTACTGTCAGCTATGAGTTTTTCATGCTACTTGGATGAGTCATAGCAATATGAGTAACACATCAACATATCTTGGAAACAGCAGTTCAAAACAACAAAACCACAGGAGATCAACAGCATTTACAACTTGGGTGTACATAGAAATTGTTCAATTTTTTATGTAAGAATATTCATAGCAATTAATAGGTAAAAATATATTCTATATATATTCCAGTTGTTGCAGTTACCGTACTGTAATTTTGGAAGTAGTTTGAACCACCATAGGCAGTGTGAGATTGCTCAGCAGCTTTTATAGTTCTCGTTTTATCTTTTTTACCCCCATAGGAAACTCCACAAAAGCTAAATAAATTGATTTAAAGCAGTTGTTTTTAAAAATCTTTGATAGTGTTGCACCAAAGGGAAATCTTCACTGAAATCAGAGGCTCTGTGTTTGCATCCATTTGCTCTTCAAATTTGTTCCACAGCGGAGTGTTCCTGAGGGGATGTTTTATTCCTATGGGCTGTATATTTCATGACAGGGTATTAGGTTTTGTCCATAGTGGTATAGCTTTTTGGATGAACCTTACAGACAATCAATATTGCATTCAGATTCAAAGACAGTTTGGGGCTTTGCAAATGACAGTCAAGACACAGAGAGACCAAGAGAACCATTACTGATGCTAATACATTGGTAGGGTTAAGCTAAAATGATTAGTCAAGTTTCATTTTGTCCTTAAAGAAACAACTTTCTCTTTAGATTAGAAGTAATATAATAAAAATCCCACAATAACGCCCGTGATTTTTTTTCCACTGCATTATTTGAATACGCTTTTAAGTTTAAAAAGGTATAAAGGCTCTCTCAGGAACTAACAGTAGAATAAGTCACCTATAAAGCTATCTAAATGAGTATTGCAAATTTAAATCTTATTTTCCACTAGGTATCTACAATTGTACAGTCCTTCTGGTTTTCAGTAATGTATCACTTACTAACTCTCATGGGGGTGGGGAAAACCCCAAAGAAAAAACCAAGAGGTTTTGGTATTAATCAGCAAAAGCTGGGAAAGTTCAGGCTGCCTCTCAGCTAGCTGGCCGTGCAAGTCAGGAGGGGGCAGCCCTGGGGAACTGCAGTCATGACTGAGTCATGACTGACACCCCATTTACTAGAGGTCGACTCCTCAAGCTGTTTCTAAGTCAAAATTCAGGTTTGATTAAAATCCGCCTTTGTAGAACTGTGTCTCCCAGTAACAGGTCTACCCTTGTCTATCTTGTAGGTCTATCTTACTGGATGAGTCTACCTTGACTTCAGCAAGACTTGCAGCACTGTCTCCAGAGCTGGTGAACTATGAGCTAGATAAGCAGTGAGGTAGAGTGAAAGCTGGTGGCATGGCCAAGCTCACAGAGTGGTGTTTGGTGACACAAAATATAATCAGAGGCCAGTACCTAGAGATGGGGTCAATACTGGGTCTAATCCCATTCTACCTGGTCATCAATGAAGGATGACCTGGGGCAACGTGCTTTTGTGACCCTTCTTGAATATAGGGGTTGAACTCAATGATCTCTAAAGGTCCTTCCAACCTCAACTGCTCTGTGATTCAAACGTGCAAGCTGCCTACTCCTCGGAGAGACAAATGCTGAAGTAGAGAACAACTGCTTATACCAGTACTGACTTTTCGTACCCTTTCCTCTTAGCATAACATTTCTATCAGAAAAACAGGTTTTATACATTTTCTGTATTGTTTTTTATAGATATAAAAAATATAAATGACTATTTCAAAAGTATTTTCCCCTCTTCATGACAAACACTCTAGATCATGAATAGACTTTTGCATGGACCATAAAATGGAGAAACTTACAAACAAATCAGGTTTGTTACCACCATTGTAATTGCCAGGAAGGATGCAAACATCCTCAGCTCTTGGCATATCTAACATCACAAGACCGCACTGTTTTCCCACACTCTTATTTCACCAAGAAGGAACTGAGATGATGTCAGTACATGGCAGAAGACTGGAGCGCAAAATAAAACAGTCTCCCCTGAGCTCCAGGCTTTCACTCTTAACCACCCAGTTAAGAAGTTTAGTGAAGTAAAAACACAGAAGTGTTCCAACCACAAGGGAGACAAGGTAATACATTTTTTAAATCATATTTTCATAACCGCATTTAAAATTCAAACAAAAAATAAGAGAAATTTCGCAATCAAACATATAAGCTTACATTTCTAAGATCATATTACTGGGAGACCAATATAAGAATCAGTGCTACACATCAAATGAAATAACATGATTCAATTATACAGTGTTTTGATTTGGGATCAAAAGTAGGTTACAAACCACAATCTCTATTTTCTAAAGTTGTATTTAATTTTACAAGCTTTCCTTTTCAAAAACTTGTAATTTCTTGATAGACAAGTCAAATTTATTTAAAAAAAAAAACTTTAACACTAAAGGAGGATAAGTTCTTCAAATACTTAACTATAAAATTATTTATTTTTTCAAAAGTGACCTTTAAATTAATGAACCAGATAAAGCTCCTTTTAATTATATTTTGCATATTTTTTAATTTATCCAATTCACAGTTGCTTAACATCTGGCAATTTTTAATATGAAAATCAACACTGTTTTAAGATTTGTAGTTTCAAATATAAGCTCTTCACTGGGAATCACGTATCTACAAATCCAATCTAGTTTTTTAAATTTTAAATCAACAGAAGAATCATCTGGAGACACCTGCATTCAAAAGTTTCCAGATAAGCACAAAAAGGAAACACAGCTACAACTGCCTTCTCCAGTGAAATAAAAAGCTTCTTCGAAATAAAATCTGGAATCTCAGCAACTCCAGCAGCAATTTGTACCAGAATCCAAGACAAGATTTCACCATGTTCAGTTCCTCAGTGAGTGTGTGCATGTATATATACATGTGCTGAACCAGAAAGCCAAACAGAGCATCTACAACTCACTTACCAAAGCGCTGCACATGGCAAGGTATGAGATTCAGCTGGTAGAAAGGTGAATACTGAGAATCAAACGCCTAGAAGATAAGTTTACTTGCAACTTAAGTTGTTTGTTCTCAGTATTCACCTTTCTACCAGCTGAATCTCATATCCAAATGAGTCTCATCAGGAGGGCTTTCGACAGCCACGGTGCATCCCAGCTCCAAAGAGTATGACCCACACTTGTCTCTCTCATTAAGCCCCAAACTTGTCCTTGAGCTTTTGTTCTCTTTCACCTGAGACACTCGATAAAACAAACTCTCAAGCAGGCTTCTAGATACCTTACTGATTGCCTTGTTATCAGCTTACCTACAAAAATAACAGAAACCTGCCTTTCTCTTATTTTTTCACTATTACCTTCCTTTTTCACTGCTGGTGACTACAGGATACATCATATTTGTAAATGAAACTTGGATTTTATCTTCAGCTACAGACTCCTATCTGGCTCTCTAGCAGGAATGTGTACATCTTCTGCATGATCATTTGGAGATGACCTTTTCAATCTATGTGTTTCTGAGAATCCAGTTTCTCCTAGCTTACTAACAGCACACTTTTCCCTTGCCTCAACAACTAGAACACAAGACAACACACAGTGAGAGTGCTTCTAACACATATCCTCTTCCCAGCTAGCTGTTCACACACCATCAGGACTGTCTTTGGTTCTATCAGTTCCTTATCTACCAAAAAATAGTAGCTGCTCTTACTCCAAAGGTCGTTCATCGTTTCCTTCTATAATCTCTCATCTCTCATTCTGTGGCAAGTTATTAATTCCTGCCTCTTGTCAATTCACAATGTCAACCTCCAACACATCCATCGCACTTTTAGGCAAATACTTTTCACATTCCCATGACCTGGGAGCTTACATCTGGGAGAAGCACGTCAAAATTTGTGACAAAGGTAATTTAGAAAATTGCCCTGTAAGTATTTTTCACTATGAAACCTACAGTGGAAAGTTGACCAGGGCAAGAGAGGTGCCCAAACCACCACATGTCCTGCTAATCAGCACAGCCCCTTCACTGCACTTCATCAGTTCAGATGCCGGCCGCCTGGCATTTCAAATCTGTGATTCAATCCTGCAGAGAAAGAACCCTCTGTTTGTGCAACCTAATCCACAAACTGGAATTTGATTCAGACTTCTAAGTACAACAGTATGACCAAAATAAAATAAAATAACACTTTCACAGCATGATCCGAAATTCACATGTTTGCTTATACTTTTTGTTTGTTTGTTTTGCTCCTTTTTTCTCTTGCTGCATCTAGACTTTGTTTACTGCTTCATACTGCTAAACTATTTCATGAAGCTTCTGGCCAATGCCTGATAAAGCACAAATGAAATATTTAGCACCCGGGATCACATGTCTAATGCCACTACTTAAGTTCTTACCTTAGTGAAATTATTCAAGTGGCCTAGTTTTCTCATATTTGAAACACCTTGTAATTTGGCCACATTTTGGAGAATCTCTCTCATATTATCACAGGGTTCTGCAAAAGAAAAACATGTTGTTAGCATATACAGCTGAAAAACAAAAGTCCAAAGTTGCATTCAACATCCAAGTTACCTAAGCATAATAATCAAGTTTCCAAGTAAAGATTTTTGAAATTAAAATTTAAAATAACTATATTTAATTAAGTATGCAGACTGTTCTCCTTTACAGAATATTGATTTCATTTATGCCCAAAATCAGTCTAGTGTATTTCTAGAATAAATGCTCATGAAGGAGACTCCTATTTTTAAAGCAATTTTAATCAATATCTTACAGTTGACAAAGATAGCTATTTAGTGATTGAAACTCTATTCCTGGTATCTCATACCTGAGCAACTTTAACCTGAAATTCTCTTGTAACTTAGGTGCAAAATATTTCTTCCTCAGAAGCAAAGAATACGGTAAAAACGATGCTACATGTTACTACCACATCACAGAATTATGATTTTTTCAGATAGAGGCTCAATGGGATTTTGGGTAGACAAGACTCTTTTTGTTGTCGCTATCAACTTGTGTCCACAGCCACTCAGAACTTAACCAGGGCACTGTGACCTTCCAGCAAGACATGAGGCAACCTCAAGGTGAGCAGGAGATCTGGGAATTATTCCCCTCCTTCCCTCCCTTTCTTCCCCAGGATCCATCATCCAAACAAAAACAAACAAGCAACACAAATTCTCAGCTTCCCGTTGATGACCTGGCCCTGCTGGGAAATGGAAGAGGGCTGCCAAACACGGGAAAAGAGGGGGCATTGTCCTGCCGCGGGGAACGAGGCTGGGAATACCGGCAAAGTGGGACTGAGCGGCATGGAGCAGGACTTGGCACAGACTGATGCTCAGACAACTACCAGAACAAACTGCAGTCGTTCCTGTGCATGGTCATACTGGGGAAGATCGGCCTCCAAAGGGCTGCGTCACTGCAGGATCTTGTGCAGTGTGGAGTTAGACACTCCACTGGAGACGTGAACTGTTGAAAAGTGTGACGTTATCCAAAGAAAGAAAACAAAAAAGGGGAATTACATAAAACCAAGTCTTCAGGAAAAGACTGCAGTCCAATTACCAGACATCTGGAAAGGGGCAAAAGGAAGGCTTGTGTGTGGTGCCCCACACTAACGTGCAGTATAGCAGGAGAACCTGGCTCCCTAGTGCAGCATGAACAGCTACAACTGAAAGTGCAGCAGGTCTCAACTCTCCTGCTCATCCTGAAAGGACACCCGAAGGAGACAAGAATTTGAAGTGTTAAGGAAGCACCTTCTTGCCACCTCTCTACAAGCTTTTATCTTCTTGGGTAAATCACTTCTGTTGTTTAAAAGCTGAAAGAGCAAAAATTGGGAAAAAAAAAAAAAAAGCAAACAAAAAAAACCCAGACATGCTTACCAAGCATAATTTTATCAGGATATATCCAGAATGTATTTGGAAAGATAGGAGCCTGTGTCTGCTCTGCCACCGGACACACAAGGCAGTATTTATGTGGAGATTAAGACACCTACACACAGACACCTGAACTGAGGTTAATCAATCCTGATGTCTCAGGTCCTGCTGTAGCCAATGAAGGCTACAGTTACCTTGATTAGCTATAAGGTAGCTGTACACACATAAGTTAGTATACATACAGGCACACATTTACATTGTAGACACCTAAATACAGGCATCAACTTCAGTCACAACCAGCTCGGTATCAACTATCCTCTTCCACAAACCCAGCCAACAAGCACAGTCGAGCGTTAGGTCTGACAACAACTACTTAGTAGTTCAGCACGCTGTGTCTAGCTAAAGCTAATATCCAATGTTTTACATTTAAATTGGAACATTTGTACCCACCTACAATAAATCCACAGCCTTCTTAGGATTGTAGAAATGAGAGACAAGATTTTACTACTAGATTCATCCTGTGATCAGGATTCCTCTGTATAGTTTATTTTCCAGGGCTCAGAGGTTTCCTGCAGCGCAAGCCATACCAAGAAACGCTGCAGACGAGTATGTTAGGGAAGCTATGGCACTACAAACAGTTCATACCATAACCTCTAATTTCAAGAGAACATAATAGAAGAGGAAAATAACTTCTTGATAATTTGGTTTCTCTGAAAATAGTTTAGTAGATCTCTGCTCTTCAGCTTGTCGTGTGGCATGGGTGGGAATTTTCCTGGCTCACAGGGCTTTTGGACTTGTAACACATCCACATTTATGCCACTAGAAAGACTGGACCTTAGTCCAGCTCTCCAGAATGTTCTCCTTCATTTCTCTGAAGCAAGAATAACTTTCCAAAGTGACCAGAAATAAGTTACAAAGTTTTAATTTTGAAAGCACAGTGGTTATATAAATAGCTACTCAAATGGAGCTCAGTATTACAGACAGAAAGAAACATCAGACCACCTAGAAAATCTAGTACCTCCTGGAAATTGATATTTCTGTTTCTATCTTTTCCCAGTCTAACAACTCCATCACAACAGGATATATACACCTCTTTAATGGGTCTGCCTCATTAAGATGTGCCTTAGAACCATTTCATTGTAAGCAAGTATCAAAACTGCACTTAGAGCAACACTGGCCTCCTCACACACAGCAAATCTGTCATTTCTAGGAAGACAAAGCTTGAGGAAAAAAGTCTTTGCAGGAGCTAGCAGAGCAGTAAGGTATTCCCAAAAGTTTTACTACCAGAAAAATAATTTAAAGCAGAATGGAAAGCCCAGTGTAAGATTCAATGAGAAAATTGAGAACAAGGCACTAACTTCCACTATCAAATTGGTAATATGACCAAAGCGAGTTATCTGGCCCAGAAATTTGACAATATCAACAGCAGAAGTACTGCAGGAAAATAAATAAATAATAAATAAATAAATAAGGCTAAGCGACAAATAGCCTTTAACAGCACACACTTGTTCAGGAAGAACTAAACTAACGGAAGGCTTCTCTTCTGGTCAGTTCAAGTCTTGCTTCAAACTTTAAAAGAATCTTTGAATCTCTAGTAAAAACTTCACACAGGTATCGTTGCACTAAATTCAACAAAAGACTACCCTAATTTTCCTCTTCTGGAGATGTGGCACATATTACAAAAGTAGAAAATTCACTCAATTACTTTATTGAGACTCCTTTTCATTCAGAATAAAGGCAATAGCAAAGGGAGATGGGTGTAAGTATTTTACAAGATGCAGATGTAAAAGAACTTGAAATAAGGTGACTTCACGGATACAGGCATATTTTCCAAGATTTTCTCCTTTAAATTAGAATAGACCTGTAGACAGACTAAACACATTACGGATGCTACTAGCACAGCTTCCCCTTAAATCAAAGGGCAGATATAGTCCTGCACATCTTCCTGCCACAGTCTTACACGATGGCATTGAAGCACAAGGCTTAACCCAGAACAGAAAAACACCCACTGTGTGATCTGAGAGATGCAATCTGCAAAACACAGCAGTCGAGTGGTCTTAACTTTTCACTGTCAAACTAAACATCTCATCTCGGTGTTGAGCAGCACTTTTTGGGTTTTTCTTGGTATGAGCTCAGTTCAGACTCCAACAGCAGAGATTTCTTAGCTCTCCAATTATACTGCCTCTTATTCTCCACCCCTTTGGTAGTTCTTGCTTTCCTATCTGGGCAAAGAAAAGGAGGAAAAAGAAGCTATTCACGATCAACTTAAGACTCCTTAAGAGCTTATTCTTTCTTGACTTACCTCATTTATTACTAAGATGCTGACTCACCTCAAGTAGCCTATAACAGCAACCAAGTATCATCTTTTCCCACAGAGTTTCTGAGAGTGCAGTTGGGCAAAGTGACTGAGCCGACTCTACTCCTTCTCCTAATTTCCTTCCTTCTGCCTTATCTCACTTTATGGGATACCACATCCTTTATATTAATCCACTGCTGATCATCTTCACGTGAAACTGGTGCTGCTTGCTAACTCAGCAGGCGGCTTTTGTTCATTCTGCCCGTGTTAGCTTTGTGTTAGACTGAGTCCAAGTGGATTACTGCAGTGTGGCACAGGAACCAGCCCACACAAGTTAGGGGTGGCCCCCAGCCCCCTCTGCCCCCAGCCCCCAGCCCCCTCTGCCAGCAAGGGGCTCACACGCAGAGCCCTGGACACAGGACATGCCCTTTCCACCAGAACAGAAACAGCAGATACTGGTCAGGCTCTCGGATGATCTTATTACTATTTACACAGCTACTTAGACTTAAATGTCAGCTATTTTCTTCTACTATTATTATTTTGTTGTTGTATGCAACAATTTCAGGCTGCTGCCCTCTGGGCTGCACAGCAGCCTACGTGTGCTGATCCTCACTGCCTCCCTTTCTGCACCTCTGCCTTTCTTTATGGATAACAAGTACCTTGAAGCAGCAGTTATCTTTGGGCTGCCTATTTGTATGGTAGCAAAAGCAGAGTCCTTGGTCTACAACTGTGAGTGCAATGAGTAACAGCTCTCACACCTAATGGTAATTTTAGCACTGCCAAAGCATTTGGGATTTTTGTTTCTTTTCTCAGGGGAATGGGCTAAAACTGACCGAAAGCCATAGTCTCAAGAATTCAGTGATTCTCTTACCCTCAATGTAACTAATAGATGCGCGCACAGATTAAAAAATAAATAGAAAAAAATTAAAAAAAAAACAAAACAGAAAAAAAGCTTTGAGTTTGTTGGTTTTGTAGTCTTTAACAAAACCCCTGCACACCGCTGCGTGACCTGTGGGGCCTGACTCATTTTTTCACCCCTCAGGCCTGCGACATTGTTCTCCCCGGCAGAGCTGTGATGGGTTGTGACAGCTCCCATTCTCCAGGGAGGCAGAAAGAGCAGCGCAGAGCGGCGGCTCCGGGGGCTCCCGGGCAGAGCGGCGGCTCCGGGGGCTCCCGGGCAGAGCGGCCTTCGCGCTGCTCCTCCTCTCCTCGCCAGATTTAGCCCCATTGTTCGCGCTCCAGAGGGAGGACAGCCACGGCACTATCCTGTTATGCACACGGTAGTAAAAAGCAAACAGGAAGTGCAGGAGCCTTTAGCACACAAATAATGCGGCGACTCTGAAGGCAGGCGGGATGAGGCAAACGGAGGAGCCGAGTTTTACACGTGTCGCTTCCTCGGCGCTATCAGCACCTGAGCACAGCAGCCAATGCACAGATAGCACTTGCAGCTGCTCTCACATTCTACCAGAATTGTAATACCAAAAGGTCAGATAAAACTGGAATTTGCCTAGTGATGTCTCTTAAGGAAGGAACTTGATTAGAGTTAAGCATTTAATAATTGACTAAGAACAGCGTCACGAGATGCTGTTGCCCATGGAGAGCTCTTACCCATGGACAGAGTCGCAGTCTGAGTGGACGGCCCTGCTTGGCCCAGAACAGACAGATACATTTAATGGAGCCTTCTGAAGTCTGTATGCTGGGCAGCTGAGCATTGTGAACCTCCTAAACTACAGCCTACCACAAGGAAGAGTGCCCAGGGAAAGAGGGATCAGCGGGGAATGTTAGCACCATTCCCACCAAAACAGCCGCAAGCTGCAGGGTTTCAAGAGCAACATTAGGAGTCAGGGACTTGTGGGTGCCCATGCAAGCCCAGATGACAGATCAGTCTGCAAACACTTTCTTCAGTGGAACCTTGAGCAAGGAAACAAAGTGCTTAGGAGAAGGCAGATCCTTCCACTACCAGCTCCTTGCAAGGAAAAAGGAAAAGTGAAGGACAGTTATCTAATCTCTCAAGCGAGTTCTCCGAATTTACATCTCACTGAAAATTTAGAAACTGCATGGAATAGCACAAGAAGGGAAAACTGCATAAAAAGACAACTGCATGACACAGATTTCACTCATGAATTTATTGATTAATATTGACATGCAAAGGACCAAGACTCAATTCCACTTGGCCAGAGATTAAAAATAATACTAAGAAAAAAAAAAAAAAATCACTGAAATAGCTACATGCAGCCTGTGATTGCCAAAAACTCAGTACCAGACATTTAGACTGAATCTCTGTCTCAATTTCTAGGTAGAAACACTACAAAGAAACCGTTACCTCAGTGTCAAACTCATGCAGCTACGACAACGTTGCAGAATGTATAGAACACTACACAGATATTCTGTAACAGCATTAAAACTGTTACTATACCAATCAATATGTGCAACATCCTTTGCAGCTGGTATAGCCTGATGAATAAGATTTGCCAAATAAAGGGATTCTTACAAATTTCAGTCAAGAAAAATGCAATGTATGGCAACTCTCAAGCTTTAGAATGGAGAGTATCCCCTTAAGGGGTGACTCAAACCTGTGATTTCTGCAGAACTTAAGCTGAGATTCGTTTACTTCTGCATCTCCTGCATCTTTCAGAGGTAAAGCACTGTGTGCTGAACACAGTGAGAGAAATTGCAGGGTCTCATGTTCACGAAAAAAGAAAACAAAAGCAAAGAACTGAGGTTACTTTCACTGTCGCTGCTTCAGAAGGATACGACTAAATGAAAGTCCATCAGAAATAGGGGGGAAAGGATTCCTGCTCTTCCCCGGCAGCCAGCCAAAAGGAAAGGACCTGGCTCTTCCTGGGCTCTTTTAGTGGCTCTTCCCTCTACCCCAGCCAGGTAAAACCAGCCGTGCCCGCTAACCCAAACACAGGGCAAGAGACAGCCCAAAGACGACCCACGGCCACCAGAAACCCTAGAGCTGAACAAGTTGTCTTGTAACAGGATTACATTCATACACGTGGTCCTTCGTATTTATATCTGTACGTGCAGACTTACTTATTCACCCTTCTGCAAAAAAAATGAAAGTTTTAAATCCCATCGTATCAGCACAGTTTTCTCTTTCACAGATGTGCTTAAGAATCTGTACATTAAATGACTTTTTTTTTTCCCCTCCCACCTTAAAATCTTTAGCTGTAGGAAAGGCTCACAAGAAAAATTCATTCTGGTATTGCAAACACCATGAAATGGTCAGAAACTTTTTTGTTTAATAAGACCACTGTCCAAATTCCTTTCTTATAATATTATCCCAAAGACACTGAAGTTGAATGTGTAAAGAAGTCACCCCTGGCTTACAGCCTCAACCTTAGACTAATGCTACTTTGCAGTGTGCGACTGTTACAGACAACCTTGGTTTATAGCTAAAGCTCCTGGAAAACAATTTGGTAGAAATGCTGCAGTATCACTGCCAAAACAAGGGCACACAACAAAGCTGACGACTGGCCACATGACTCTGGATTACTAGAGACAAGATTAAAATACCTTTAGACTTTGAAAACAGCAAGAGAAAAAGAAAATGGAAAAGGTGCATTCCAAAAGATATCCCTACCATTTTATTTTATTTTAATTTTGGGGAGAGATGGGGGGAAGGCAGCGGGGTGGGCAGAGCAAATAGAGGGAGACGAGGATGGTAAATAAGTAACTCAAATACTATACAAACATATACAAACTATTGTATTCTAATGAGTTCCATCAAACACATATTATGCAAATGTATTTTAATGTAGGATTAAACATAGTACTAAGACATATTTTAAACATTGCTACTCTAAGTATCTTGGCTGTTCACAAACAATGAGGCTGTTTCAGAGAGAATGAGTTTGCTTCTGTCCTCAGCTTGGTCTCTCAAATAGATGTGTATGCTTAATATAAATGAAATTTAAGTTATGAAAATTTAATTTTAGACTAAACTTAAAATTAGGTCCTCAAGTATCAGAAAAAAAAAAATGATGGTTAAGGACAAGAATGCTAGTAACCATTATTAATATATACAGTCTCTGTAGATTTCATTACTTATTTTGCCTTTGAACCACACAGATACACATAGAGTGTGTGTCTAACACTGTAGAAAGGTGGAACTAACTACTGTGCCCGAATGACTAAAAAACAAGCTGCGACTTCCAATAAAATGTCTATCATTATGTAATAAGAGAGAGCAATTACTCCAGAATATAAAGGTAAACTGCATGTGAATTTGCTCCAAAACACTGAGAGTTTCCTTATTCCTAAAATAATAATCAAAAGGAGCAGAAACTCCGGCAGCAGTTAGCGGAGGGTGGAAACGCTCCCTGGCAGCAGGACTGCGTCTGCCAAGACACCCGGCAGCCCGGCCGGCACAACCATCCTTGGCACAGCCAGGTACAAGGCTAGGGGGATAAGGAGCCTTCCCCACATCCTTCAAGTTGGCTATGTTAGCACGCAAAATGAATTAAGGCTGTCTAAAACCTCAAATATGAATTTATATGGGGATATAACTTCACCATAATGGTTTAAAAATGATCTTTGACTCTTCCCTGACAATAATTCCAAAAAGAAAGCTCAAGTCAGTCATAATTTCTGGTTGCTTTAACAAAACAAATACAGTAACTACTTCACAAGCCTCTTTGCAAAACTTCTACAGAAGAAAAAAAAAAAATGCAACAACTCTGACCATGTATTTCTTCAAATTTTATCAGGGAACTGACAAGCATTTTGACATGAATACTGCTGACACTAAAAGAAACTATCTGAAAATGCGAAATACGATATCACAGAACATTTTCCCATATTAATGGTCTGACTTTTTTCAGCATCAATTTAATGTCTTCTTGAGCCTAGAGAAGCACCCACTGTCAAACTAAATGTCCCTAACCGGTAAACTCCAGGCAGTCGGCAGGCAGCCTGACATTAGTTTGGGGGTATTAATTCTGGGGACATTAATTCTGTCCTGCTGTTTGGGGACTATGTCACGTGGAAAGTAACCGCCTGCTGACATCGGTGGGTGCAGGGTCACCCACTCTGCTCATCCAGATACAAAAAGCAGTTTGGCAAGATGGGGAAAGAGGAAGATGGTAACAAATAACAGCAATCAATAACCAAAAGTACCATGGAAAGAAAAGTGAGAGGCTTAGAGAAGTTCACACAGCCAAGAATTTATAGTGGATCTAAAAAACTGAATAAGAAAATAAGAAATCTCACTTTCTAGTGAAACTCCCACCAAGCCTCCCTCTCTCAGACTAACATATCAATGAGCAATGCCGATTCCCAGGGTGCTGCTGTTCAGCAGGAACTTGCATAACGAGACTCGCTTCGAACACCAAGTTACCAGATTTATTCAAGCCACTGCTGAGATGCAGCTTGCTACCGGCGCAGGGGGTAGACCTGACACAGAAGAGTTTCACAGAGCTCTAATAGTAAAATTGAGGTATATGACTAAGAAAACACAACTAAGGGTTTTTTTCCTGTATTCTCACTCATGCATTTTCCCCAGCACCCTTCCTCTTCACCAGCTGCATGGATCTGAGGAGCTTACTCATTAGTCATGTCTCTGAAATTGCACTAACTCCTGCTTTTCTTTTTTTAATCTATTTTCCACCACCACACACACCCAAAAAACCCTCTTCTGCAATACACTTGCATATGCCACCAGTAAAGATTTTTCAACCAGCATAGCACAATCCATTTTACCATGAGAGTGCAAACTATGAGCAAACTACGAGCTCCAGTTGAAGCAATCTCATCGGGTACTCGCCATCCCTTGTGGGGCAGCGTTGCAGCAGTTTCCCTTCTGTATTCAGGCTCCTCTGCATGTGGAGTCACCTGCTGTGGGGAACCAAGCAACATCTGCCCGAGCCGCATGCGGTACAAAACTCCTGCAATGCAAAGTAGAGCTCTCATTTTACACAGTCTCTTGCAGTTATCAAAGCCTCATATCGCAAACTTACGTCTTGGTTGCAAAAATCTGATTTTAAGATCATGTCATTCAGTGTCATTAAAAACAAAAACAACAACAGGACAACATACATACCAAAAAAACAGGATATTCCCCTGAACTACTCAGCTTGTTTTAACATCTGTTCTCAAGCCATCACACAAGCAGGTTTTCTGTAGCCCTTTTGAACACTATCCTCTTTTGTAAAGTTTGTATTTGCGTGGATATAACCACTTTGTAAACAGCCTTTTTTTTTCCCCTCTCAAATTACCAGGTCACTTCACTTTTTCTTTGCTTTTGAGAGAAAAATTCTGTGTGATGCTGAGCATCTACTCTAAGGCACTACGAAAAAGCTTGCAAGTTTGCAAGGTAAAATACGCAAGGAGATTCCAAGATGGGGCAACAACTTGATGCATTTCTTTCTGGCCAGGCCATCAGAGCTGCAGTCTATTTACTGTAATTACAACCACAGGTGTGTTTCTTTACACAGCATCTACCTTGGACAGGCTCTGGCAAAAAGCTCCCCAAACTAAACACGGCATTAATCAGGGGAACGTGGCAGTGGAGATAGAAGCAAAGAGACAAGAAAACAATTTCAGAAGTAGTGAGAAAAATGTCATGTCAAGGAAAAGAGAAATTGGAAATTCCAGGATTTCTACAGTTTAGGACTCAAGCTACAAAAGAGAGGGAGGGCAAATTAGAGAGACCAAAAACTTATTCTGGTGTAGAAATAGTGTCCCTTGAGCATCTATTTATACTGACCCAAACCCCAGAACAATCCCCTTTGACAAATACAAGTATAAACCAAAAGATACTAGAACACTCATTTAATTGTCTGTCTTTGAGAAGAGTGCTGACATTTTTAAACGATCTGAACCAGAGAAGGAAAGGCAATAAATAAATACATAATCAAAAATCAAAAAGAAATTTATTTTGAGATGCCATACACAGAACCTGAAAACAGAGAAGTGCACAGATCCTGAAAGACGATGCAGTGTTCAACTCCCACAGAATCCTTAAATTTCTGCATCCCTTGCTAGTGCTCACTAGGCAAGTGATGAGCTCCTGAAGATGTCTCTGGTTAACAACTTTCCCCTCATTAAACATATTGTTCCTTTTTCCAAGAATTGAAAGTGAAATCACTGCGAGCAGCTCCATGCCCACAGCTCCCAGGTCCCTGCAGCTGCAGCAGAGCCGCTGCCCCGGTGAGCGGAGCCCAAGGGAGCGCCGCAGGCTGCAGAGCTGCACAGGCTGCACCGCTTGTTTGGGCACATGTTGCCCCAAATTGGCAGGCTGCTGTCAGCAACCCCGTCCTCTTTAGGCTCCAGTTGTATAGAAAGCATCATGCAAGCACTGTACATTAATTTCCAAAACACTAAGGCAATCCCTCCATGGGATTTTGGCTTCTACTTGAGCTCTCGGGACCAGTTTGGTACCCAGCACTCCTCTCTGCTGCCTCCAAACTGATGGAGGACATTAGAAACATCCATAGTCACCAAAACACAAGCTGAATCTGGAAACAAGACTCACCCACCCTCCTTTGAATCTCTCTCAAACAAACCCTAGAAATGCCCAACATTTTTGTGGGCTATAAACTGCGTATAACATCCCGAGACATTTGCCCTACACGCAATGGGTTATGGTTGGCCATGTGGGCCCATGGAATCAAATGCAATATGGTTTAAAGTGATGTGAGCATAGTAACAAAAGCAACACAATTCAGGTTCTGGCGAAGTCAAACCAATTATTTTTTAATCTTTTACTTTTGCCTACATGATAGAAAGTAGAAAGATTGTGATGGCAGAAATAACATTAATTTTTCAGCTGACACTAAACTAATTCTGTTAAACTCTCTGAGAGAAAAAGAAAAAAAAAAAAAAAGAAGATAAAAGCATCAGTTGTCCCAGTTAGTTACTGTATTTGTCTTGTATTATAGCCAGAAGACTCAGCACTTATATAATGGAGAGAATTGGCTATAGCAGAAAACCTGATAAAAGTCCTGTGTAACGCACTTATTAATGAAAGCATCAAGACTGGACATACCGTGCTGCTAAATTACCCAAAACAACCCTATCAAAATGCAAAGACTGGTACCCTCCGAGCATCTATCAGCGCCAGCAGTTCTTTCCCGCCTGCCTGCATCCTGCAAAAGCTTCAGCAGATAAACTAGCTCTGAATGGGTCTAACGGGCACTGTGCTCAACCAGGGCAGGCTCACAGCTACAGAGTGAAAGTCCAAAAATACAGGGATCTCCTTAGGAAAGGACCTTTAAACTAACTTGACTGTGGACAAGGCAATGTAGCAGGCAGCTCTCAAACAGGCAAGTTCCAGCCTATTTAGGCCTCCATAGCTTAAAGCAAAGAGCAGAAACTGCACCCAAGCGCCTAGACCTTTGGGAGCTACAGTAAGTTTTGCCATTCAATTTGTGACCCCTGTAAAACAGTCAAAGCCTGAAATGAGTTAGGCTAAGAAAGGTGAAACTCATAGCAAGGTTGTACCCACACCCCTGACTAGACTTGAAGCATGATCTGATGCCCGAGGTTCCCACTGAACCCATTTGGTTGATAATTCCAGTTGTCCTTTGCAGTCTTAAGAAGTTAGGAGGTTGATTTCAGTAGTCTAATTAAACCAGTCTGCCTCATCCCACTGCTAATTCCTTCCAGATGACTGCAATGGGAGTTGCATTGATGATGAATCTGTCCTCCTTTTCCTTGCCTGTTCTATTCTGAGCAGGTAATAGAACACAAGGTCAAAATATCAGGACTCGGGATTCCAACTGTTAATTGCAAATTTGATGCTAACAAAAGACATAAGACCTTAACAGCCACAAGCAGCAAGTCTAACATGTACCCACACAACCTTCCATTCCTACTTTTTTAACTATGTGCTAACTATGGAGAGAGTTCACACAAGCACATACAGTGCGACATATCAGAAACTTTATAAATACTTTTTGTGTACGTTATTATATCATTCTTTGAAGCTGCAGAGCGCTAAAAAGCCCCAGACAGTGAAAAGCCCCCGATAGTAGAGGGCATAGTAAAAATACATAACAAAAAGCCAAAATGGTGCTTGCTAGGAAATCTGGGCAACCAAACTATGGCAACACGGAAAATGAGAGAAAAACTGCAAAGAAAAAGCAAATTAACTCTCTGTGCAGCAAAGCACTGGGAGTCTTATTGCCCAAGAGGCCAGGAAGAAGCAGGACCCAAAGCAGCAAAAACAGGACCAGGATCCTCCCTGCATCTATTAATAGTTCAGAAATACTTAAAACCAGCGTTGGTCTCTTGGCTATGGACTATCCAAGTCCTGAATTATACGTTCAAATCATTCTGGGCACGCTAACGCTGAACACGAATCTGTTTAGAACAGGACAAGGCCAATTTAATTTCATATATTTGTGATGCAAAGACCACTAACACTAGGCCTATAACCGAAGCGTTACTTCAGCATGATTCCTTAGCTCTCTGTGTGTTTTTTGGTTTTATCCTCCCTGAAATGAAGCCAACCTTTGCTATGGATAGGGATAGTCCCGACAGGTGAGCGCGACTCCTCGGAAGTGCGACAGAAGCCTTTCTTAGGGAAGGGACACGCAATAAAACGCAGAGCGGGTCCCTTTTCAGCGGCCGTCACGTGACAGTGACTGATTTTTATAGGCTGTAAAAACGGTCATAGTGCAAAAAACTTCCCTTCTTCCAATTATATATATGCATATATATATAAAACGCAATTAATTCTCTCACATTCTCTGCAATGTTACTGTCCTAACAAGCCAGCAATTCAAACAGCAATGTTGGGTCAAATGCGAACACAAACGTATTTTGGATCTTATCTTAGAATCTCTTTTACAACGTAATACAAAAAGAGCTTTACTGCTACTACCACAGGTCCCACAGGATCAGTGGGTGGGTTAAGCCACCTCACAGCAAAATAAAATAATATAATAATGACAGTGCCCTAAATTCTGAGCAAAATACCTCAAAAAGACCACATATAGAAATAATCACTTTGCCATTTAAACTCGGCATCTAATTCTTTGAAACCAAAGCGGGTCCGAATGCTGCCAGAGGGAGGACAAGTTACCTAAGCAGGTAAGTTTCCCAGACTGGTGAGTTCCATGAGCAGGTAACACTGCCCACACTGCAGCCTCCATCGGAGCTGCTACGGCCCTCGCCCTGCCTTTTCCTTTTTAATGAAAAGTTTCAATTGTCTTAATTGTAAGCAGGGGAACACACCGGAACGTGCATCTTCGGAGGCAGAGGGGCGGGAAATAAAATTCCATTGGCTTAAAAAAAACCAAAAACCCTCTGACATTTTGACATGAACAGAAATTGATTTCTAGGCATGATATGTATAGGCAGAAGTTGCTTTCAGCCAAAGGTAAGAATAACCATCTCAAAACAGATCACAGCTGGAAAACCCCCACTGGCATCAGAGCTCCAGCCCAGCACGGAGCTAGGAAGTTTCCCTATTTCCATCACAGCCTGCTGCTTTTTCCCCACCACTGCCACTTCCCCGCGGTTGAGCCCTGGGAAGAGGAGTCGGGGGAGGCTCTCCGGGAGCGGCGGGATCTCGGGGCGCCGCGGGATCCCCGGGAGTCACCCGCGCTGCCCAGCGCTGCGGCCGGGCCGGGCCCTTCCCCGTCATCGGCGCCGCTCCCCGGGACCCCCGTCAGCCCGCGGCCCGTTCCTGCCTAGGGAAGGGGCCG
>JAUBOD010000667.1:2778374-2793589 GCA_032353885.1 Nothura maculosa
GGGAGGCCGCTCCCCGCCCGGCGGAAGGGGCCAAGCGGCGGCGACCGGCGGGGCCCGCGCCCACCCGGCCGCTTTTGTCTCCCGCGCCGCGGCGAGCGCCAAACGTGGCGCCCCAACACTGCTAGTCTGACAAGGGAAAATACCCCTTTTTTTATTATTATTTTTCCCCTCCTCCTGCTGTTTGATTTCATTTATGGGTTTTTGTTTGTTTGTTTTTTTTCTGCCCTTGCCGTGTGAGGCTGCCGTTGAGGGGAGCCGCGGTGCCGCCTCGCGCGCCACGCAGGGCACCCACTTCCCACCACCTCCGGAGACGAAAAACGGCCAAAGGCAACGGCAGCCCCCGAGCTCCCCCGTTCAGCCCCGTGGCTCGTGCACAGCCTCCCGTGCCCATCGGCTCCTCAGCCTCGCCTTTTGAAGCCACTTCAATGAAATCAGCGCGCATAAAAATGAAGGCGTTAAGGGACAGCGGGGCCGCTGTGAGGAAAGCAGCCCGTTTGCACGCTCAAAACAGCCCGTCAGGGACACGTTCCGTCACCCAAGCCCCCAGAAACAGAAATAGCCAGTAATAGTGGAGCTGAGCTGGGGCCAGCTACAAAAATAGCTTCCCTAGCGCAGATCATTGTTTTCCTGCTTTGTAGACAGTAATTTTCTGCTTTGTTTTCCCTACCTATAGTCTGTCAAGTCTGATCCTGCGTTACTCATAAAAACCTGGTTTTATTAAATATTGCAGTGCGTTGTTTCATCTGGAAGATTGTGAAGCATTCTTTTTACATTGGTTACACTTGTAAAACATTAGAAGTAACCTAGGAGATAAAAATAATGATCTGTAAAGCCAGAATGGAAAAAATAGAGGCAGTTTCACTTTTAACATATCAGCTTTTGATATGTGTGTAAGATCTTGTTACACTCCAGCCTTTTGTTGTTGATTGTCATGTGTATTTAGTCAAAAATACAGTTTTAACAATTTTCCTATTTTAATTTTTACTTAAAATGAAACTAATGTTCCCAAAGAACCTGAAGTTTTCAAAATTAAAAAGTTTTCATACTGAAATCTCTTCTATCCATACAACAGAATTAAATTATATCAATCGCTGCATGTTTGACCTTTAAAATTCCATGTTCAGGGAACCTTTACTTTGTGAAAATACTAAATTAGCAGCTACTTATGTTAATAATATTGTATCCTGTTTACTAGATATGCTACTGAAACCAATTAATTTCACATAAACATTGGAGAAGCACTAGGATTTGGTCCTTTATTAAGATCCTGGATTAGATTTGAACCTGTAATCTACATATAAAATGCTTTTTATGGACCCTCATATCAAGTGGTAGTGCCATGTGGCAACCATTTCTTCCCATATAGATGCAAAACCAACGTAATTTAAAAGTACTAGAATTTTTTTCCAGTGGATATTAGGAAAAAAATTAATGTGTAAATTCTAAGTTTATTTTTTTTTGTCACTTTGTCCCTACAGACAGAAGACAACATTTAATCACTAAAATCTTTTAGTTAATTCTTTGGGTTTCAGTCTCTTTCTTCAGAATTACATTTAAGTTAGGCAGACAAAATTGAAGTCATCTATGACAATGCCACACAGGATAGTGTCATAACATCAGGTGCAAATTGCCTATGCAGACTTTTAAGCCTGCGCTGAAGTTAGACCGGGGAATTATTAATATTACACACAATTAAAAAAAAGGAAATGTATTTTTAAGTTTCTGTTATGGTGACCAAAACCAGCAAGTATGAATTGGCTTTAACTAGATAGATATGCTGCAGCTTTCACAAAAAAATGTCATGCTGCTAAGCGTGCCCGGCCATGAGTGGTGCAGGGTGCTTTCCTCTCTGCTCCGTAAGGAAGAGAAGGGGACAATTCGGGATCTGTTTTGGGTGGTTTTCCCCTCCTCTGTTCTATTGCTAAATGTAGGGAGCAGATTACAGAAATTTAATTAAAATAAGATAAAAGTTCCCTACATATCAAATTTCCCACATATTTTCATCAGCAACTTGATGATTAGGCTTCTATTGCTCCTAAGTACACAGGAGGGAAGAAATGTGAAAAGAGAAGCTTTTTGGTTCATTTTAAGGGGAAAATTACTGCCAAAACGGAAAATGGACTTCTTCATTAGCCTGTCTGTGTCTGAAATTGCCCAATTTTGGAAATATAGCGGTGAAATTATATTGCTATGCAATTTTGCTATGCAATGTGCTTTGCATGACACAGTTAATCCAGAATAAGGCAGCCCTTATGACTTCTTGTTTTTGTCTTTTGTTTTCTAGATCACTGTAAATTAAACACAGTAAAAATGCCCATGTGGGAAATCAGATCGGTTCAACTGTACATCTTAGTTTATAATTTCATATAAATATGAATATATTATATATAAATATACAATAACCTTTACAATTTATAAATAAATAACTTTTCGGTATAGGTAAGTCTCATAAAGGTAGGGATCCAATACTAAAACAGTAAACTTCTTGTGTACTTGCTTTCCCAACCAAAGCTCACTAGCACAAGGACCTAACAGCATTGCTGTCTGGAGGTTTACACAGCTTCATCTGGGAAGTGTGTTTAAACATTCCAACATATTCAGTGATGGTCAGGGAATTCTAATAAGCTAAGCTTAATTTTTTTCTTGTACAGGCAAAGGGTTCCTGAAACCATTTTTTTATTCCAGGTTTCTCTGGAGGATTCGGTATTTCTAACTCCACATTCCCTTGAGATTTTGCTAGTGGCAGAAAACATTTTAACCTCAGACTGCTTTTGCAACGTTGTTTGGGATACTACAATATGAATTTTGAATCTTCAAGATTTAATATCTAGTATGAAAATCTAGAAGATTTTCTTGATAAGGAGCTTGGAAGAGCTCTTAACTTGGTTTATGTTAATATATGTGAGGGACAAGATGGGGCAGAGCCTTATCTGGTTAAAATTGTTAAGGCTTCTTGAGAATGCCTAGAGATGTGAAATCTACACCAAAAACAACTTGTCCTTTTATGTCCATATAGAAAGAGGAAAAAAAAACTCATAAACTTGAATCAAGCTATGTAGATAAGAAGTTAATCTCTTGAAATTCAGCTGAGCTACAGTAATTTGTACTTGCTGAGCGTTTTATCTTGCACAAGAGTATTCACAACAATCTTCCTCAATATATAATGATAAAACTGGCTTTAAATAGACATTGAGTCCTGAATGACACTGGAACAAACAGGAAGAAGAAAGAATCTAGTGAATTAGATCATAAGGTTCAAAAAGAACAAGAAATCAATTCTTCTTTTGCTATTGCTTTATGTTAGCAAGAATAGTGCAATCATTCTATTTGAATATTTTTTTCTTCACAAGAACACCATCAAAATGTCTAGCAAGGGATAAGATATGAGCTCTATTTTCAGCTGCTAGGAAATATTAATAAGGAAAGTATAAAGAAAATACCATTGATCAAAGGAAAAAAATATGTGGCCAAATATATGAATTAGAAATAGAACTACCACAAAGATACATAGACATTTGTTTATCCATTTGATATTTGAAATGACCCATTTACAAAAATTTCTCAAGAAGTAAAAATGCATTGTTCATCAGCATCTTACAATTACGAATTCGGGTTGTATAACAATCCCTTATGTTAACAACAGGTGATGACGAAAGGCCAATGATTTAGAAGTTGCACGGTTGGAGACAATCAAATCTTACTCACCAAACCTTTTTTTTTCGTTCGTTTTTAATGCCTTGACAAATCCAAAATAACAAATGAGGTCATTGGCTGTAATGTACTACCGGAGGCCACCCCGAAGTACCACACAAGTTTAAAGCAGATCTACACAAAGTGCAGCCTTGGGTGTCCAGCAACGTCCCTCTCCCTGTGGGGCATTTTTAGCATGTCCCACATATAAATCCATAGGGTCCTTTAGGTTGCAGGCAAGAAGTTGCCAGACTCCTCAGTCTTGAATGGCTCAAAACTTAGAGAATGATCAAGACAAAGAAAGAGGGCATAAAGGCACCACCACCACCGCTAAATTTATAGGGATAATGACATTGTCTTAAGTAAAACATCTAAGATGTCCATAAGGCTCCACAACATGTTAATTCTTTAACTGGATCTGTCTCTTTTGGTCTCATCTTCATCAAGTGGTTTCAATTGCATCTTGCTCCCCAGAGAGGCTGTTTTGATTGAATTTTTCCAATAGAAAAAGAAATACAATTGCTCTCCTGGCTACTATGGTATATTCTTAATATATGTTCTTATATATATTTTTATATATATTCTTAGTTTTTTCAAATGCAAATGAACAGAAATCTTTCTACATTTATTGTATGAAAAAAGGATTCTATAGATGATATTTTAAATATGAATAACAGTTTGCAAGATCAAAATAATTTATCTAGGGAAAAAACAATTCCTTGAAACTTTTTAAATTGGCAGGTTTTTTTTTTCTGGGAAACTGCTGATTTCAGAAAACAGCATGATCTAAATTATTAAAGAATACAGCATCCTTAATATAATTCACCTAGGAATAAAAAGGGCCAATAATCTAAATTAATTACAACTTGTTAAAATGTCAGTATGCAAGATTTTTTTTTAGAAAAAATGAGCATACAGTGTATAACAGCAAATTAGGCAAGAGCAGCAATAAGCAGCATATTAAAGCAACAATAACAAAATGAAAAATAACAGAATGTCAAGCGATGCAACAGGTCTTCCTGATTAACTGGGCAGGTTGCTAACTGGATTGTTAATTAGTGCAAGCTCTCATTTAGGCACTGATTCATGTACGATTTTTCACAGCATTCTGCACTGCATAATCCTATTGAAGCTGTGAAAAGCAACAGGTGTCGAGTCTTTGTATGGTCGGCATATTAATTAGACATGAAGAAAAAAATCTTTAAAAAAGCATAACTATTAAGTATTTCAGTCCAGAGAAACTAGCTATAGGGCAAAAGCTACATGTAAGCATAATTAATCATGATTCTAAATAGGTAAGGAACTTGATTCAAATTTTTCATGGCAGCAGAAACTATTTTTTGAAGTCTTCATAGATTTAAATCCTCTTTGAAATTTAACAAGCCTATTAGCATTTCCTTTGAGCACTGCCTGACAAAGAATTACTAACATTTTAGTAGAAATATTACTGTTCGTCATAGAATATTTGAATTTCTGAGCTGCTCGGCAGGCAGTGGATGTCATTGAGCAGACTGTTTGCCTGGTTCGTAGGAGGTATCTTGCTATGAACTATCAGAACTGGAAGGAGCAGGAAAAAAGGGCAAGATAGAGAAGAGAGCTATTATTTTTAATTTAAGTTGGCTATAACAAGATTTGCTCCCATATAATACCTTGGCTTAATCACTGAAGAAAGGTTCCCAGGTACTGATGCCGGGGGAAGGTATGTTTGGCCTAATTTTAAACACTACAGGATAAATGCTATGGAACTCAAAATTGTAAGTCTTGATGGTTGTTGAGTCATAAAACCTCTGTTGGTGTCACCCACAGAGTTAAGATTTTTGTACTAAAAAAAAAAAAGGGCTTTTAAGCAGAACAGTCTCTAAAAATGAGATAAAAAATGAAAGTACTAGGGCAGGAATGCAGAAGTAGGGACTCGTATAAAGCGATTAAAAGAGAAAGAAACGAGGAAGCAGAAAAGCACAGACCGGAATGCACAGTCAAAGAATCAGGGAAAAGAGGAGTAATTTGACAGAACAGGAAGTAATAGAGAAAGTGAGGAGACGAGAACAAGATAACATCATAGGCAGTGAAAGAAGGCACTGACCATGAAAAACACTCTCTCTTTGTATCTATATAGAAATTAAAACCGTGCTTACCTGTAGGAGCTGGAAGGTATTTGCCAGCTTTGTCCAGGACAAGAGAGCAGGAAAGAAGCTGAGGTGAGGGGGAAGAGAGGGGAGCCTCGCAGCGCGGCCCTGCTGTCCCCACGAGCAGGGGACAGGGTTCCTGGCTCCGGTGTCTGTGTTTTGGGTACATTGTCTGCCTGAAATGCACATGTAAATGAAGGAGCAGGCAGCTTTTCCTGGTAGGATTTTGAGAATTGGGAATTGGGCCAAAAAAAAAAAAGAATTAAAGGAGAGGGAAAAAAAATAGCCAGTGTTGATTTTCTTTGTCTGTCTTATGATGCTTGAGCTGTAGGATTTGGCAATGGTACTGAAACAAGCCAAATAGTAGAGCATTTCTTAAAGCCCCTTGGTATCTGTATAATTCACAGTTCATTCACATATTTGTTGATATTCTGCGTGCTTCTTTTCTGCCTAACATGAACATATTAAGTTTAAGCGGTGTTTCTACATGCTGTGTGTTAAGAAAGAAAATAAGCATAGTTTCCCCAGCTTTTCAACAAGGCTCCCAAACATAAAAAGCCTCATGCCTGGAACACTATACATTTAATAAAAGTTTAATCCTCTCTGTCAAAGCACTTTAGAGGGAGAAAATAGGGATAAATTAAAAAAAAAATCTGTGCGTGTTGGGCAGGCAGCTCTCTGGGCTTGAACAAAGGGAGCGAAGGTCTGGTGAGATCACCTCCTTTTGCTCCACCCAGCCCAAGAAGGGCACCTGGGGCTATGGAGCTGCTGCTCTGCACAGGTCTGCAGGATGTGCAGGCATCAGTTTGCAGCACCGGCGGCAGGGAGCTGACACCTACCATGTCAGGCAGACGCCAGGAACCACCTAGGATGACCCTCCAGCTGCACTAATACCCTGTTGCTTAGACAAACCAAGCAGCCAAGGTGGAGGGCTGTTCCTCCAGCATTACTATGAATACATGAATAGCTTCTGATAAGTATTTTTTTTTCCCAAATTCATTTGGGTGTCTGAGCCTGGCATATTTCTAGACCATATACATGTAAATATTCAATTTTGGCTGAAGTCACAGACCTAACTCAAAACCATGTGAACAAATTTGTTGTCGACATAGGACTTTGGAGAAAGCAAAGGATAAAAATGTAGGGAATAATGTAGATCATATAAATCTACAATATGTCCCCGGCTTTCATTAAGCTTCAGGATATCATTTAAGCTATTATTTAAATTACATGTTCATCAGTATTCCCTATCAGACATCTTTTTGCTGCTGTAAACACAGCATATTTAAAACACACCTTTTGCTTGCTCATACTTTTTAACCACAAGTCGTGTTACCTAGTTATCACTGGATAAACTCATCATTTGTGGGGATCTGAGATATGTCACAAATGCTGTAGGAAAACCCATGAGAAACCTTGGCTTTCCTTAGCTGTGGGCGCAGCAGAGGCTTAGGAAGATTTACACCAGACGAGAAGCAGGCAGGAGCTGAGTGAACAGGGCTGAACAACTGCCTTTTCTGTTAACTCTCACCCAGCCCATGCCGAAACGAGACAGGGATCCTGCAGAAAAAAATAGTGAGCTGTCCTTTAATTATAGACTCCGGGCACATTTTTAAAGACACATCCATGCAAGCAGGCTGAATTGAGGCTGTGCAAATACAAACTTGTTTCTTGTATTTTATAACACTTGAATACTTGTAGCGATGCTGCACTTGAGACTCTTCCATGTCGGTTGTTCTGGGGCCTGTATATATGGTCCTAAGAGGACTTTTCCATGAGTTTTCCCTATAGTTGTCTCATTTGACTCAACACACACACACACACTCTCATGCGCCTGCACACCCGTTTTTCTGTTGGGAACGAATGTAGAGCTGAGGGCTAATCCCCGTGAGCACGAATCTAGGCTGTCATGCTACCTTTCCTCCTCTTTGCTAAAGTAAAGTTGAGGTGATTTTCCCAGTTGAGGTGGGTTATGCAAACAGATCACACATAGAGGAGGGTTTTGTTACCTCTGTGGGAGGAGGAGACAGGGGATCGGCAATTATGTGGATCCAAAATATAAACCTCTTAGGCAGGAATGCACAGGAGATCAGCTGCATTCCTGCAGCCCAGAGCCTGTGGTTAAAGCAGAGAAAAAGCTCTAAAGCTACTGAACTGGAAAAAAAAAAATACAGTCCTTTTCACCCTTCCAGTTTTTGTTCTGCTCAGCTGGTTTGCTAGGACACTGGAGAGGCAGGAGAGAGATGCAAACCACCTCTGCTCACACCAAAGTCGAAGTTCTGAGTCACTGCTTTAACACTGCTGAACGATTTAGCAGACACAGCCAAAATCTCCAGGTTTGGAGACTGAGTTTGGAAATGTGGCTGAGGGAGCAGAGAAAGAACAGCTTTCCTTCCTTTCTTCACATGTGAGAAATGCCTAGAAAATAATCTTAATTTAAATGTTTAAGTTCATATTTAGCTGTTTGGAAGTTTTTTCTCTTTACAGCTCACATTTTAAGAAGCAATTACTGATAACAAAATGCCACACTGTAGTTGTACTGCCATCAGAGCAGTAATGGAGTCAATTTTCACTCTGTCTGCTGCACAGGGATAATTCGAGTTATTTTTCAGATACTGCTGTTCTACTTTGGCAGAAGGCGGTGTACCCATATTTCTTGTGAGAAAGCCTACTTACATTCATTGGTAAAGCAGTCAAAAATATATATGATACCAGCAATTTTCTGTGTAAAATTATAATACTTTGCAACTCATTTCTACACCTTATCCCAATCACACTGTATTTTGCAGCGTGCACAGATTTTTATCATGAAATATCTTGTAATGGTTTTGTATGGTTGTTTAGCTTATCATGAGGCAGTCAGTATTATTCAGAATCAATATATTAAAAAGGAAGCACAGGATCTACATCCATCACATAAAGGTTAAGAAAAATGGAAAGAGTATTCAAAAATATAATCAAAATTCCCACAAAGAGTAACATTCATATCTGTTCAGGGGTAAAAAAAAAAAGATTGTGTTCTGCTCAAGTCCTTTAATATCAGATAAAGTTTATACAACAAAAAGATTCCTATGTTGGTCCTACTACAACGTGCAAAGTTCTATTCAGCTACGACTGAAACAAGACTAGGCATGCATTTTGGAATTTAATATAAGCTCTTTCTGGAAATATTTTACTGGGAAACTATGAACATATTTATCCTATTATTAACTGACAAATGGTCTTATGTTTCTAAATGCCTAATTTTACAGCACTAATTTTATGCATGTAGCCTCTCGAATCTCCCAAAAAATAAATAAAACAGCAGCAGCTGAAGAGTCAGCCACGTTCATTGTACTTAATGTACAAGGTCATGTTTTAAATTTGGGTGCTGGTGCTGATATTTACACATACAATATTGCTATTTGTATGTTTGGATGCTGGTTTGAATAACAAATATAGAACTGGAAACTCAAGTTTACCTACCATTTCAACACTAGATTTATTATCACTGATTTTACATATAGTATAAAATAGCTTACCAGCTGTTATCTCTACAGTCAATTTTATGTTTGATATCCTCATAGTGTACTCATACTTCCCTAGAGATTTACTGTTCTTGGAACCATCAATAAAAAAACACTTGTGTAAGATGAAATCTCAGCATACTGAAGGCAATAGCAAAACTTCAGCAGAACCTAATTTTCTGACTTTATGTATTTAATCTAAACCTGCTAGCTTACTACATTGCACTGGTTTGCACGGGCATCTCACCCCTCGGGGATTATAGCGGACTTGATTATCAAGAGGAGTCATCTGCACTGATTCTGCTGCAGAGGCTCCATAGGTTACTGATAACTAGCACTATAGCCTAGAGCATCACAGCATACAAATGAATCTTCCATTTTCTGTATATGACCTCACTGTCTATTGGAAGCTAACTGTAAATTTCCTTTGATTTCCAGTGGATTCTGATATCTGAGTAAGTGCAACGTGACATTTACTATTGTGGCTCATTGGTATTTTATTTTATTTTATTTTGTTTTATTTTTTCTTCCAAATAACAGCATTGCTAGTGATTTTGCATGTGTTAAGAAATGTAGAAATGTATAAGCATGAAAATGTTTAACTTACTTTCATTTAGCTAAGTTCAGTGTAAAACAGTAAAACTTAAAAATACAGCATCAAAATGATGTGGTAAATGTACACATATATATTTATTTATTCTAGAAGTTATTTCCCACCAGTTTATCATGACTTTTTGCTCTATTTTAATGCCCATATAGTGACAACAATAGATATTTAAACCAAACAAAAAATAAAAGCCCACCTAAACATTTCAGAAATATTCTGTTAATATACTATAAATTAGAATCTTCCATGTTTGATATCTCAGAGTGCTGTATGTAACAGATATAACTTATACTTACCATGGAACTACGAATATTAGTCAAAAAGTACTTACAAAATAATAAAGTGAATTTTAGAAAACCTTTATTCTATCACTAGTGCAACATAAAACTTTGGCTGAGAGGGTACATGGCTGTACATGTCAGTGTAGCCAACACTATTACAATGGGGATGGCAGGTTAGCAAGGAACTCTCTTCTCCCATACTCCCTTTTTATCTCCTCTTTTCCCAGCAGGATGCTACCATGAAAGGCAGGTGCTTCTTCTCAGGATGCTGTCCTGTGCAAGGTGGCAGTCTCTGGTGCTTAGGAGAAAAGAGCAGGAGAAAAATCTGCTACAGAGGTTTTTTTGCCCTCTGCATCCTTCACAGATCTCTCTGGGAATAGCCAATTGAGGGACTGTTTTTACCTGGAATGTGGCAAATATGGTATGGAAGCAGAAGATGGTAACTTTAGCTTTAGCTCATATTCCCTGGATTTCAAGTGCTCTGATAGCAATAAAAATGTCAGATAAAGCAACTGATGACACAACTCTGAAGTTACAGAAAAGAGCTAACCAAACTTTGCTCACGTAGACAGGGTGGTAGCCTATTAACCTGCAGGCAGTGAACTTTGGTGATTTCCTTTTCTTTGACAATGAGGAAGTTCAAAATAAATTTTGATCCTCAATGAAACTCTCAAACCCACAGGAATCAGCTTAGTCATTGTCATAGATGCAGCCTGAAACAGAAACAGGGATTGTTGGATACAGAGATGAAGTTATTTGTTAAAATTGAATTTAAAATTGTTTGAAATGTCTAACATACCATCACCGATATCATCATAAATCTCTCCATCACTGTAAAAAAAGAAGAGAAAATAATGTGTTTAATGTATTTAAAAATTATTCTAAATTTAATAAATTATTTTCTATTTGCAGACAAGCATAAAATGACTAGCATGGTTTAGATATGTGTGAAATAATTCATTTGCTAATTAGGAAAAGGTCACCTTCATCCACAGGTTTTAGCTAAATTTTGAACTACATTTTAGCTATATTATAATTCAGGTGACTAAGTTGGTTAGGTCAAAGAATCTTCAGTGAAGGGTAGAGCTGGATACATTTCTTTTTAAACTATAGGCTTCCTTTGTTAATAGAATTAAAAACCAAATTTTTCCAGTGGTTGTTTTAACAAACTCCCAGTCATATTTCCATTAAAAATGAATTTCTTGCTCATTTTTTAAATAAAAATGAGAAAAGTGAAGGAAATCCATGTCCTTGCAATACTTATTCTTTCTTATACTATGGTTTTGGAGGAACAGCTTCCTAGATAATGAATTTAGGTAATGCCTATATAGCATATAGGCACCACGAGTAGCAGGATTTTTCAAAATGTGGTATGGAAGCCCCTGAGGCTATTTACATATATTGAGCACTTACATAAATGTTTGCAGGCCTGAATTCTGAAACAGTCATCTGATTTCATATTTAAAAGCCTAACCCCAAGCCTGTTGAAGGGAATGGAAAGGCTCTGTCTGGCAGGGCTTTTGGACTGGATCCTAAATGTTCAACTCCACACAATCACATTGAGCAACACCAAATCTTTGCATTCCCATAAGACTGAAGTAAAAATAAATCTAAAGCAAAAATGGTTTATTTTTAGGTCAACATTTGAATTTGGCTTGAATACACTCAGTTACATTAATGTGTAGTTTACTAATAGATTGCAGTCCCCAAAATACTCAGTTTAAGTTATTTTTCATGTCTCAAACTAGAGTTTATAGGCTAGCAAAGAGGAATGGATATTTTCAGCATGCATGTATGTGAACCGTTCTTGTAAAGGCTAAACTCCCCCCAATTTTTGCACTTACAGGACCAGTGTCACACACACAAATAACTAAGTTCAACTTTTACTTAACAAATGGCTTCAAATAACATGGCATATTAAACAAGGTTTTCAAAATGATCATTTGGTACTTACTTCTCAACTAAATGGCTTCTCAGAACATAGCCATCTGTAAAATTGGAATATACATGTAATTACATTTAAATATTCATTGATATTTCTTCTCTTGCTACAGCTAGCAAAATATATATTTTCTCGTTGTAGTGCAATACACATTTCAGATAGGAAATGTATAGATGGATAATAACATAAATGGAAAACATTGCTAGAATACAGAATTTGAAGAAATATGTATAGCTTCCGAATGGGATAAAAATGTCTTTCAAAGTGCATGTAGCAGTTAATTACTATTAAATATAACTATATTAAAAATTTAATTGTACTAAAAATTGTATTAAATTGTATTAAAAATTAATTATATTGATTTATTTTAAAAATTATGTAAGAATATGGAACGATACGTGCTCACTACATAATTAATCTATCACTCTGTTGCATTACTGATAAAGTCAGACTTTCAGCTACATATGCAACATCTAGCAACTCACTTAATCCCTTGAAAAATTACTTGCTTTCTTTGGCCAAAGACCTTTACTGATGCACTTGCCAGTCAATTGGCAGAATATACATAACCAAAGCAAAACCCATAACAATAATCACATATTTGTAGGTAAACATTAGTGTGTTTGTGCAAACAAAATAATATAGTTTTTAAAGGGATATATCATTTTTCATTAGATTTGAAATTATTATAAATTTAATACATCTATATATTTTATATAGATATAAAATATTCTTTATATTTATATTAATAATATACATTTATAAATATATGAAATACATATTTATATTTATAAAAATATAAAATATAGAAAAGATATAATATATATAAAGTATATATTTACATATTTATGTATAAAGTATATATTTATAAATAATTACAAAAATAAAATGATTATAATCCTTATTTTCAATGATTTGTGTACTGGACCATATTCACGGGTTATAGAATGAATTGACTGACTTTGCTTGTAACACTCCTTTGCATTTTTCCATGGAGCTGCTATTGCTCCATGTATTTAGAGGACACATAGCACAGAAAAGAAAAACAATTTTTTTTCTGCTAGCATTTCTGGTGGTGATATTTCAAGAGCATTTCTATCAATCTACAGATCTTATTATTTACCACAGAGGAATTCCTTACTTATTTCTTTGATTTTTTCTGACACACAAAATATGAAAGTATCCTCCAAAGCAAAACAAAATAAAAACCCCACAATAATCTCTATCTAAAGCTTTGTATATTTTGTATAGTATTTTTCAAACATTTTTACAATCCATTGCTGATTTTATTCTAACTGAAATCACCCTTTTTAAGATTTGTAACCTGATTACTTTTCTTCATAAATTAGTATCAAACACAGTGACCTTGCACTATGTTCAAAAACATACAGCCTTTACCTGGAAGATGACTTTACATCATGGATTTCTATATGGACTGTGGTAAAAGTTATCTGACAAGGATAGCATCCAAAATTATTCTGTTACTAGTAATAAATAATTATTTCTTATATAGAACCTCTCTGCTTAAAGAAACACCATTTTAAGTTGGTGTATTTTTATCTTAAAATACAGGTGGATATCACATATTGCTATAAATTTCAAATACAAATAGTGTGATATATATGAATAGTGTGTATATGTACTACTGTATACATGAATAATGTGTGATACTGATTGCCCATCTTAGATAACACAGAACTAAGGTATTTCTTCAGTGTATTTAATACATTAATAGCAATATATTTTAAAGGAATTTCAGCTTGTGTTACAGCTGAATGTTGTCTAAAAGGCATTAATTTAATGTAATATTTAATTTGACACTAATCTGATTTAATTCTGTTTATGACTTACTAGTTAAATGAATGCAATCATAATGAAAAATAATCTATTTAACCCTCCATCTATTTAACCTTCCATCTAAACCAATGTTATGTAAATTCTCTATAAGCTCAATAATATATTAAATTAGTCATAAAACTATTCTTTTTATAAGAAAGAGTATTCTCTTTATAAGGCATCCTTTGGAAAAAAAAAGATAAATCTTGTTGCTGAGAAAATGGGAAAATACTTCTATATCTTTAATATTTGATTGCATTTGTATTAGATAAAATAGATGCTTAATTTGCCTGTATTCATGAAGATTTGATACTTACAAAAGCTATTACAGTTTTTGCTTAGCAAGACGGTTAAACTGCAAGTAACCTTCCTGTCATCTGTGTGGGTTCTCAAGCTGGATGCAAGCCACTACACATAGGCTCTTCTCTGTTCAGCATGCTCTTTTTCTAGTTCTCTTTCCTCAAACTTTAACTGGGATAAAAGCATGGAAATGGAATTTTGTTTAATAGCATCATTTAAAAAAAAATCTCATCAAGCAGAGTCCAACAATTTATAGGACTCTTAAAGGCTCGTTGGGAGTCACTTAAAATCACTCAGCCAATCTCCTCTGATTTTAATTTTCCCATGTAAATCTACACAAAAGCAAATATTTTTTTCTCTTGCAGTCATGGTATACAAACATCATACGTATGCTTGCAAACCAAGCATATATAGCAAACATAGCCTTCTAATACTGCAAGGGTTAGCTTGGAGGCAGCAGCCTCAGGACTAGATTTCTCCAACCCCCAGGTTCGTTTCAGGCAGCATCTGCCCACTCCACACAATCACACTCCACACTCTTCCAGACTCCTTCCTCATCAGGAACAAAGCCCCAAGATTACATGTCCCAAATTAATCTAGTTCCTTTGTATTTCTGTGCCTACCTAATAGGGGAATAGAGGTGCAGGTCAGAAAAATTCAGTCCTGGTTCCCTGGCATAACTAAAGGTGTGATGCCAAGAGCTTTCATTTGAGCAAAGGAGCCTTGGAAGGGACACAGTTTACCTATTCCAGCATTGACAGTCATCCTTATCCTAGTGCTTAAGCAAAGGCCATGAAAGTGAATTGAACATTTTTTCTTTATCTCAAAAGATATAAGGGTTTGACCATGGTAGAAGTAACAAGGGATTTGAGAATAAACAAGAATCAGTTCCTTGGAATTTCAAATCATTTGGTAACTGTAAGTATA
>JAUBOD010000667.1:2793689-2832280 GCA_032353885.1 Nothura maculosa
CTCCTTCCTCATCAGGAACAAAGCCCCAAGATTACATGTCCCAAATTAATCTAGTTCCTTTGTATTTCTGTGCCTACATAATAGGGGAATAAGGGTGTAGGTCAGAAAAATTCAGTCCTGGTTCCCTGGCATAACTAAAGGTGTGATGCCAAGAGCTTTCATTAGAGCAAAGGAGCCTTGGAAGGGACACAGCTTACCTCTTCCAGCATTGACATTCATCCTTCTCCTTGTGCTTAAGCAAAGGCCATGAAAGTGAACTGAACATTTTTTCTTTATCTCAAAAGATATAAGGGTTTGACCATGTTAGAAGTAACAAGGGATTTGAGAATAAACAAGAATCAGTTCCTTGGAATTTCAAATCATTTGGTAACTGTAAGTATAACTCATAGAAGAACATGTTCGTAAGCTCATCAGTCCTTGCTCAACAAGGTGGGAGGATATTATAACGTAATTCCTAATTTTTTTTCACTGCCAGTGGTGCATAGAAACTATGGGAGTTAAAGGATGAATGGAAGAATTCATATGCAAGAGAGAATCAAGAATGTTTTTAATGTTAGTTTTCAGTCTGCCTGGTCTTTAAGAAGTTAAATTACACTTCTTAGATATGAGTCTGCTCCAAATACAGCAAATATCTGAAGCTGACACTTTCAGAGTCTTCCTAATTAATGTGAATCTTGACAGAGATCTATTCAAAGTTTTTCAGGGAGGGTATTTTTATTTGTTTTGCTCTTTTATGCATAGCAAAGCAGTAGGTTCTGTCACTGTTTGAAAGGCTTTGAAGACTACTGTGAGAAAAACAAACAACTTGAACTACTTTCTACTTTGTTGTTGGTAACTTAATCCAGAAAGTGTGGTATTGAAAGCTGCTCTTGGGGAAGAGGCTACGCTAGGTCAATCCATATTTTGAAAAATCAATGTGTGGTTATGCAAGAAAATCTCCTGCATCCTGCTGGCTTGCCAAGAAGGCGGCTATATTCCAGTTACAACAGATGAGAACCACAGGGAAAACAAGAATACAAAGGCTACTAAATCCACTTCAAAGGCATATGGCATCACACCACCTTCTCGTTAGGGCAGCGGAGAACAACCCAGGTGAGTTGTTTACATAGAAAGCTGTTACTTTGAACATGCTCTGAATTCTTATTGGGAGTTTAAAACACATTGTAGCAGAAGCATATTAAGAAATCATAACCAACAGTAGATGGTCCAGACTTCCCCAAAGAATGCAGCAGCTTCTGCCAATGCAGAAGCCTGGCCACAGTTTCCAAAGAAGCCCTGGAAGAACGTGGAGCTGCAGCTGCTGCCTTGACAGCTCCCAAGCAGGCAGGCACACCAGGCAGGATATGTGTCTTGGAGCTGCTAGGTCTGGGGAGGACTCCTTCTCCTCTCCAATCTGTTGAAAAGATTGAACTCCAGCTCTGGAAACATGAACTAAGAGCTAGTAAGAATACGGCCATTGATTTTCCCTTGGCTGGAATCAATGTGCAAGTGCTTCTCAGAGGTGCAGCAACTGCTTTCCTAGACTCTGTGGTATCACATTCTGGCAACTGGTGAGAGGCAAAAAGCACTCAAAAACCTGTTAATCTTTGTTAATGCAAAGCAAGAATTACATAAATTCTCCTTCCTCTGACATTTGTTCTTCCTTGTCTATGTGAGTTGTAATCTTTTTAAAGTAAGGCTCTCTATCACCACTGTAGGAGCTACTGCAAGCATTAATAATAATAAAGTAACCACAATTTACCTATTATAAACCATCAGACAAGGAAAAAGATGTATTATTTTGAGCCTGACAGGGAAGCGGATTTTTTTCTGATTCAAGTTGTGCTGAACAATCATCTCTAGCAGCCTAATTCACAGCACATCCAGAATGTTCTACACACTTTTAATAAAACTTACATTTTCCTTCTTCATTCCTGCACAGGACCTTGGTATCATCTGTATTTTCTATAATTTCAAGTGACTCTCCTGGTTTAACTTGTAAATCTTTAGATCCCCATCTTCTCTGAGGTAAATCCTGGATTGTGGTGGTGGAATAAAGAACTCTAATTTCACCTTCAAACTGCAAAAATAAAGAAAAGAAAGTCAAATAAAAATATTAATGCAAAATCTATGATTTTGATTCATTGTTTTATAACAATATAGTCCCTTACTGCTAACTTTCCAAAAGCTAGCTGAATAATTGTTTATGCTCTCTAGTGTCTGTGTCCCTGCTCGCTATTAGCAGTTAAAAATGCTCATTTTGAGGCTTGTTGGCTGTCAGAGATTTGAAGATCTCAATTCTTTGCAAGGATATAAATTGTTTTATACACCTAAGGAACTTCCAGGTTATTTATCAGATTGTTGACAGATGGATGAAACCCAAATTCTAGATCAAGCCAGTTTCTTATCTGACCACAATTTATAAATCCTGCTAAGTCTTAATTTAAGCTCTGACATTTTATGTATGATGTGAGCTTGAAGAAGCTACAATTTTCTGTGTGCTGAGCATGTGTGTTATATCAGGAATATTTTCCTGCTATAGCAGAATGGAAAGCATTTGGAGAACCAAATAATTATTGTCTTTTTCTACCTTTTTTTAAGCCATAAATGCCTAGAATTATTGTAGGTATTTTCTGAGTTAGTTCTTCTACACAGTTTTAAACTGCTTTTTGATGTCATTCTATTTAATTTTCAATCATTTTTGTCAGTTTAAACAAAGCAGTTTTTTATACTACAAGCTGAGAGGGTTTTTTTTGTTGTTATCATAATGTCAGGGAAAATCAACGATATCCTTTTGAAAAATGTTTGCAAGAGCTACATTTAACAGAAAAAAATAAGAACGTTAATTTAAAATCTGTTTAGAAAAGTGAGTTCAGTATATATCCTACCATTAAATCTCAATATTCAATCCATAAATACTAATTGCCTTTCACAAGTTTTCACAAATTAATAATGGATTATTTGCAAATTAAAAGGAAATAAATTAGAGGCATACACGTCTTTATATTGTGTGTGAACAAAACTTACCTTGAACTTTTTTCTGAACTCTTTTTCTTCTCTTTCCATCTTCTTCAGCTTTCGTGCATCTTTTTCATCTTGTTTACCTCTTCCAAGGCTCAGTGATTTTGATGAACTAAAACACAAGGTTACAGACAAAACAAAATTAGCAACATATGAGAGATACTGACAAACTTTCTGATAATTTCAGTGAAAGTGCATTTACTTCCCTGCATATCTTCTTTCCTCCAGATAAAATTAATATAGATAATTATAATATAATAGAGACTTGATTTTGGAGGATGGTAGAGTTTTTTCAAACTTTCATCTTTTCATCAGTTCTGATATTAATATATCTGCTATATAACTGAATATATATATATATTTTGAAAGCATCTAGGTAATACAGCAACGGAAACGTTACAACTAGCAAAATTTTACAAATACTACATATCATTTTAGAATCTCTAGGCACAGGACCATTTTTTGGAAGTCTACATATCTTTGGGCAATAGGCTGAATATAAGATGTCCCACTATGCAGGCACCTGGATTGTCGTATCCTTTATACATATATTTATATAATAGCTGCCATAATACCTATATGTATACATAAGACCTTTCTGCTCCAGGGAGTGCTTTGCATGCATAAAGCTAAAGATCCATTTGGAGCTCTGCTGTTTTTTTCCATATCCATGCTAATCTGTGCCAATGGACACAGCAAGGTTTCAATTCCCTAACTGCTCTTCCTCCTTCTGTACCACGGAATTTAAGATCCGACTCCCTAGTTTCCTGATTTGCCTAGGATTGCAGATGACAGTTCCCCTTATGAAGAATGGGGGTGATTGTGCCTACATCAAGGTGGGCTGCATCCTTTCCATTGGATCCACACAGTTAAAAAGCTCTCTCCGCTTGGATGCCATCAGTCTAGGTTATGGCCGTGCACTCTCTGCAGCTTCCCCTGAGCAAAGTCAGTGATGACAGAAAGCAACAAATTGCCATCAGATATTCAACTGTGAACATAATTCATCTGCAGCTAAGGTGCCCCTAACTTCCTGGTCCAGAGATAAAAGATTTTGGAATTTAACTTTGCACTTCAGATATGTTTCATATTGGTAACACTACCTCTTTTTCTCACAAGAGCAACTGAGATCAAATATGGTGCTTATCCTAGCAACCCTCAAATTTTTATAGGAAGAGAACTGCATACAGAGCATTTTCAATGGAAGATCTTTGGCTCATGCATTCAGTTATGCCCCTTATCCATCTGTGTTTGAATTTGTTGAAATTCAAAGCATGCCTATTTATTCTACTAGTACTCAAATTGTTTCAATTTCAAACAGAAGTAATGAAGAAAGAGAAGGAAAGAATGTTTACCTGCAATTGTCAAAAGCAGGGCTTTGAGAATGACAAAACGTGACAACACCAAACAAAGCAGGCATTAGTAGCAACCTGCCTCTAGTAAATACTTGGGAAATGTATCATAGCGTATTAAAGATTACTAATGAGAGGAATAATTCCAATGTTCACTTGCCTGAGTTCAGCTGGTGGAGGAGGGAAGTCTGAGGAATCTACGTCATCATAAACATCACTGTCTCCACAGTCTGAAAGAACAGCGTTCAAAAGAATGGAAATTTATTCTGGGAACCTTGAGCAAGGAATACAGTGTGTTACAATCTACCATAGTATAGCCAAGTGGACAAGAAATTGCAGCCAGTATTGTAGCCATTAATCATGTCTAGTAACTCAGCTTTCCCTTTCGCACAGTATGCTGTGCAAAACATACACCACCCTTTTCAGAATAAGACTTTGTTAATAATAACAGGTATTCACTGATATTTTAATCTTCTTAAACTGAAGCAAGTTTTAGCACATGTTGGCTAATGCAATAGCCTCTAATCTTTATTTTAATTAGGCGATTTCCCACTGTGTTGTATCAAAGTATATTTTCAGGGTTTCATGCACTTCTACAGCATTCTTGCCAATGTAAAGATGCCTAGAAGTGGATATGAATCACATATGTTAGCTTTTAGGCCATAAGGGAATGCCAAAGCAATGAAAAGTATTCTTACCCCAAGAATATACTTTGAATCATATCCAGCATGTTTGAAGAAGGAAAACAGTTGCTGAACTCATCAAATACATGGCTAAAAAAGTCACAGTAGGAGATAAAATATTAAGAACTCAGTTCAGGCAATGGCCTTGAGAATTCTAAGAACTTGCTTTTTACTCCATGGCTGGACTAATATTTATAAACATTTGCTATCTTATAAAGAGACTGCAAGTGTTAAAAATAACCATGAGCATATGTTTATTTTTGAAGTCTGCATTAAGTGTTTCTTTCCAAGTGCATCTGTTCATAATGAATGTCCTTAAAATGAACATGTGGTAGTCTCTCAGACAGAAAAATTATGACTTCTTTAAAAATACTTTGAGATGCCTTCTAGAGAGCTTGCACTGTATCTGTTTGTATGTCTCTATTTGTAGCTAAATCAGCCCCAATACTGGGATTTTTTCTGCTGGGGCTGGATAAGCAATGGGAAATCATGTTTTGTTCCTTGCATGTAGTTTTTTTGTGATTAGCATGATATACAGTAATACATACAGAAAAAAAAACAGGAATCTATGTGGAGAAAAAAATAACAATCTAATTATTACCTTTTCCTTCCTGCTTTGTTGGAGAAGTCACACTGAAAAGAAAAGATGCTCATTAAGTATTTATGTCATATTAATAGGCTTTCACATGATCTGTATCATTTAAAAAAACTTGCAACACAATGGTCATGTGATCTCTAGACACTGTGAAGTTCTGCTAATACTAAAAATACTCATGAATTAAACACGTTTTTACCACTGAATCAGAATAAAGTAGTTCAGAATTGAATGAGAAAAGATGGTAGTGAAAACACCAGTTGCTGAGTTAACATCTAGGTAAGATCAGTAGAGATAAATCTTTGCATTTTTCTCTTTGACATATTATTCCTATAATTTCGATTATTGGGACCAGATTTACCACTTTATCTCAACTACACTGTACTAGTGAGCAAAACACATTTTAACTAGGTATACAGCAAACTTAAATCATTAGGCTGGTATAAAGATGATGGATCATTTCAGTGCTATTCACACACACAAAATGAGTATATTTTAGTTATTGGTCTCATGCAACAAAAAATCGTAGTATGAAGATGAAAAGAAAGGAGATCAGTATTTTTGCAGTAAAGTATCACTCTGAGATGCAATCAGAGGCATGATTTATTAGGCTGCTGTGAGAACATGTTAGTAGCATGTGATCAATGCCTTATTAGAATTAGTTATAGTGCACTGTGATTTCCTGGAAGGCTCTTACAACAAATCTCCTTTATCTTCTTCCCCATTGACTTTGGTTGTTTTTTCTCGTACACTTTTCTTTTTGTTATCTTTGACTTTTAGCCTCTTCAAAATTCCCCAGGACCAGATATCAGTCTTATCTTCATCCTGTGATACAGACCTTTGGAGTATGCATGCAATTATCATAATGTAAAATGTAACATCCTTTTTAAAAGGTCCAGTTTCAGTTCTCCACTGAGGTACATTATTCTTAACAAAGACAACACAGTATATCACTAGGTAAGCACATTTACTGCTTAAAACACTAAGCTAGAAGTATATATTTGAGGTCATTTAGAGACACTGAGATATATTTACAGGTATAGATACTCATAAGCACTCTGCCTCTCTCCTGTTTCTACCAATCAAGGTAGCTTCCTATTTTATTATTTTCAAGTCAGTGCTGATCAGTCAGGGATTTGGGATTTTCATGACTACAGCTACTTTTGCTGACATATCCAAATTAATTACAAAATAAACTTCTCCAAAACACTCAGGAAGTTTTTGTTTGTTTGTTTTTGTTTTAAGCTTCATGGGTCCACTCTGACATACTCATTTGCTGATCATCCCAATACTTTCTAATTATTATCTCAAATTTTAAAATACTAAAAGCCAAAACAATGATACTCTGGGAAAGAAGTAAATGATTTAAATGATACAAAATCTTACCGAATACTAACATCTTCATCATCAATCCCATCATAAATTTCTTGATCAGTAGGAGGAGGCGGAAACATCACTTCAAGATATCAAACAATGAGTTAATGCAATTAAATTTAATGCTGTTAGAAGATAGTATTACTTACTGCCCTTGTAAGTGTGTTTGATAAATGCTTCTGCAATAACCTTGCAAAAGGATCATTTCTGTAAACATGCATAGATTATTTATTAAAAGAGCCATACACACTTAACAGTAGGACACCTCCACAGCATTTATACATCGCAGTGCCAAAGTGAAAACATGAATAATGAAAAAATACATTGTATTTGAAATGCTAGATAGGTTTTTAACTACAAATTACTAGATGACTGGTGGCTTTTAAACTTCTCTGTTTTACTCTAGCTGTGACAGAAGATGCCAGAGCAACATTCTCAGCAAGTGACATCTTGTGTTCACCCAGAGAAGCACCAGCAATGCAAGCTCCCCCTCTGGGCTCAGTTTTGACCTGTGGGCAGCACCTCCTCCAGGGCAGGGTCCACTCCCTGTCCCTGCCCAAATGAAGCCCCTGGTCACTGAAACCTTGACTGGATGGGCAGCAGCCTCGTTCCACAGTGCCAGGGATGCCTCTCCCATGACGAGCAGCTGAACTCTAAGCTAAGAAGATGAGCTGTGCTCTCATGATCAGCAGAGAATGCTCCATAAAAATATATACTACTAAAAGGGAAACTTGTTTTGAATGTGTGTTTTTGATAGTGAGCAGCTGCTGCAGTCGTATTGATCAGGACACCAAAATATTGCTGGAAGTGGAGCATGATTGCCAATATTGCTGGCTAGTGCAGAATCGACTTTCTCTTGCATACAAACTCTTGCTCATATTAATATTTTTCCAGTTAGTCTATGCTGTTTTGGAGGATAATTTACTATCTCAAAAAAACAACAATATAAAGACCTGGAGTTGCTGGCACACTTCTGATTCACTGTATCTCAAGATGAAAATTCTTTTTTCACCTAAGATTTTGATAGGTGGAATAAAAGGACATTTGGCCTTTAGGTCCTTTCTTCTTCCCTGTTAGCTGTCACTTGGTATGTTTATGGGAAATTATTTCATTATTTAGATGCTGTAGAGGTCTGGATTTGAACTCAATCAATGCACAGAAATAATTCCTTCCCCCCACAACCCAAGCATCTGCAAAACTTACTTTCATTTCCACTTTGACCACCAGTCTGACTGAAAAGCAAAATGAGAGAGATTTTAGGGAAAAACAGACGCTATTTGGAAAAAACAAGACATCACAATCACCCATCAATTTGTAGTTATTAGCTCTAAACCTTCTGCCTACATTGCTTGCTGGGCACTACAAATCCTGCACTGAAAGCTCAGGAACATGCTTGCATGTTTAAAATAAGGAAAAACCAGACATGCCATTTCTTTTTTTCTTTGTCTTTACCACACTGCCACTGGTTTCTACACACAAATTGTAGTTGCATTCTCAGTAACACTGAAGAAAACATGTCTTCCAATTCATGAGTGAATTAGCTGTCAGATGAGGCATTAATTTTTAATAATTGAGGTAAACAGGAAGAAAATAATCTGTTTTCTTCATGGAAGTAATTCATCACAAAATAGAAGAACAAAAGATTAGGAAGCCTCATCCACAATATTTCAAAGAGCAGTTAGAAAGAGTTACCTATAATGCAAAAAAAAGGAGAGATGCAGTATTTTTAAGTAAAGCTCTTATGCAAATACTCTATTTGCATAAATTAACGCAGATACAGTGTAGATAATAGAGCTGCACATTTTCACAATAACATAATATTCACTCCTAAATCCTTAAAATGTTGTTACAATTTCCAACAAAAAGCCATTTTCATTTGACTTCAAAGAGAGGCAAACTGACATTTTATAGCTGTAACAATTCACTATATATAATTTTAGATTCACCCTTTAAGGAGATGATTTTCATGAGACAAAACAAATGAACTTAATGCTCAACTAGCTTTTATTGGATAATGCTTTAAAGCTCCAGCTGCATGTTTCTAGTATTTCAAGGGTTTCCTACTAGCCCAATGTTTTAATGACAAATAAAGAAGCTGATAAATTCATAGTAACTGCAATTATTTACAGACCTTAAACCTTCTGAATCAAGGCTTTTGTTCCTGCCAAAAAAACCTGAATGAATCTGATTCATTCATTCATCCAAGCTCATTATATTGTTCCTTTCATATACAACAGTGTAAGTACTCTTGTTTACTTGAATTTAAAGTATTTTCTACATTCTTTGCATCAAGGTAGTTGATTTTAATGCTTGCCATAGACAGACTCAAGATACTTTTGCAATGTAGTACCTGAAGCTCAGGTTATCTAGAGTCTGGAACAACTAATGTAACTTGGTTTAAGCCTCTGGCTAGGCTATGATGATATGAGATCAATGTGTAGTGAGGGGAAACTGATTTTATGCAACCTGCAAGATTGTCACACGCCAAAACTTTACTGGTTCCGTAAAGAATGTTAGCCTGAAGGCAAATCTTTCCAAGGGTTGTTCCTGGCCCTCATGGGAATGTCCTAGCAGCTGAGGACCTGCTGCACCCAGCAGTCCACCAGTTGTGATCCCCTTATTCCATGCAAACCTCTAAGCAAAGGCACTGGGAAATACTCTACGCACTGGTGCAATGGATGAGTCCTGCAAGAGGCTTGTCCTGCACCTTGCAATCCTCCACACCCACATGCAGGTGTCCCATTTGAATCCTCATGTACAATATTCTGTATTAGGACTCGTAATGGAGAATGAACACTAGTTTATTGAATCAAGTGACAGAAGCAGACTTTTATGTGACATCAGCTAATAAAGATAGCAGCATCACATAAGGCCTTTGGTAGAATAGCCTCCTATCAGGAGGCTAGGATATTTAGCTGTAAGCAAACTTGGCACCCTGTGGGCGATGGCATTTCCCCAGCTGCAGATCAGTTTGACCTCCATAATGTGGCACACTGAAACAGAGGGGCTGTAACTTTGCGCTGCATTTTAAGTGCAGCAGGAGTTTCTCATACAGTCAAAATCTAGTTCATATTCATCTCATGGGGTTTGATTGGCCTTTTGTTAGAACTAACCACACTAGTCATGGTCTTTTCCTGAGGGCCATGCTAGTCATGTTTCCAGAACTTCCTTTTCCTCAAAAGGAAGAGGCCAAAGATTCAGAGTTTCAGAGCAGTGAGGGTAATAAGGAGTTTTCTGTGCAATTAAGTTTCTTTTGCTTTTACAGTCTTTTATTCTTGCATGTTAGAAAAGACAATATGTGACTTCAAGGGACAGAGAACAAGAAAAGAGATAGAGGGAAGAGAACTGTGGTTTCATTCCTGTGAGTTACAACTCACTCCTGTGGGTGAGTTGTAATATCTTGTACGTTTTACTTTTCATTTTCTTTTGGGTTGCAATACACAGCTTTGTTTCCTGCTACAGCTTTGTTTACAATGCTATCAATTCCTCCTACTATAAGTGTTTAGATGCTGGATTCTAGAGTCCATTACTGCTCCTTTGACTTCTTCAGCATTAACAAAATGAGTATATGCTTCCTATATAAATAACTGCATTTCTTTCATGACAAGAATGTGGTCAGCAGTTGTAAGACCTTCCCTGTTCAGGCTGACTATGGTAAATCATTATTTTCCTTGAAAATGTTCTCTACACATACCTGCTGATACTGTCCTGCTCTCCAACATCATCATACACTTCTTGGTCACTGTCTACACGTTTCACAGAAGCTCTCATGGTTGGTTGTTGCGTTCTTTTTAAAGAATCATAATCAATCTGCACCACAGTTGTTTTAACGTATCCATCTAAATGAATGAAACCACGTAATTAAGCAGAGCCAGTTTTAAAGCTTGTTGTGGATTGATAAGTGAAACAGCAGTTTTGGTATCACTATGATTGGACTGTTTTGTATCTCTAAACACTTTAATAGAAATATTTTATTTCAAACAGCCTCCAATGGAGCCTTCAACCATCTACACACCTACAAATTCCAGATCTGTCTCAGATATCCCCCTAAACCCTCCTCAGCTAGCGAAAGTTAACAGCATGTTTCTCAGGCACAGCAGAAGAGTTCACTGTGCAGACTCCAGGGCTGGTGCAGGCTCCTTTTTGTGAGCTAATCTCAGGACCACTTCAGTCTACTGGAATAATTTGGGATGGTCTCTGACATAAAGATCCCGACAGGTCACTAGAAGAAAGAAACATTTTGCTTGCAAGGATTGTGCTTTGGGCTAGTAGACAGAGGGGAGCTCCCTTGTTGTCCTCATGGGCTTCACTAAAGGGATCTAATTCCCATCCTGAGCACACTGGCTTGGGAGAAAACCAGAGCAGAGCAGCTGGCCTGAAATTGGTAACTCTCTGCAGCAGACATGCTGCCTGCATGAAAATGGGGCATGAATGTATTTTCTTAAAGGGAAAAATGCTCACACAGTCCTTTCAGAATAGAAAATTTCCCACTCTGCTACTTCTGAACAAGCCCTAGAGTGCTTCTTCCCTCATAAGCTTCATGTGAAAAATAATTAACTAGATTTAATTACTGATAGACACTTGGAGACAAATAATAAATAACCTTTTTTCTCACTTTTTTTGAATGATCATAACTTACTTTCCTCTGTTGTTTAATCTCCTTTTCAGCCTTTCCATTTTTGGCCTGTGAACCTTAAGGCTTAAGCACTGATAAAACACCATGCCTGGTACAGCTGAAGCAAACACCAGTTTATGAAAAGCTAGTGTAAATCAATTAACTGCATGTGCTCAAGAAAATACACTTCCCCCAGCTTTCACTGAGATTTGTTTTCCACTTACAAAATGATCAAAGCAAAATACTTATTTACAAACCTCCAAACCATATTTTACTGTCATTAAAAATCAAGCATTTTTAATGCTTTTTTGGTGAATTTTATGATTTCGATTGACTTCATGAATCAGTCTTAATATCTGTGCTCTAACTCAGGATCATCAGAATATAAGGTCGTGTTTTAAGAGTGTACCCTACCATAATAAATCACTGAGGAGATTCTGGTTTTCAAGAGTAAAAAAAAAAACAAACAAAAACCAAACAAAAAGAAAACACGCTAGAAATCAGGAGAAAATCCTCAGTTGAGAGTTAGAATCTTTCCATTATAATAGGAACAGGATAAATCCGAGAACAAGAACCTTCTATTCTTAAGGTTCTTAGGTTCTTAGAAAAAGACCTTATATTCTTTGGTTATATGCGGTACACCTGTTTTATTTTTAAGACAAAGACACGAAAAAGAACCTAGAGAAAAGCACAGAACTAATGCCAATTTGAAGTCTGATTACCTCCCAATAGCTTCATAAACTAATATGAACATAAACGTTCCTAACTTATTTTTTGCCCAGAGATGTTACATTGCATTAAAAAAATAACTTCCTACCACGAACTGAGCCCCAGGTAAGCCTGGGTAAGCGCAGTCGGATGAGTTGTGGTAATTATTTATTGGGGTAGCCAATGACTCAGCCTCATTAATGCCACTCCATGCATTACAGCATACATTTTATTATACTGCATGTGCTCACATGTTTGCTGTCACACACTGAAAACACTCAGGAGAACAGTGAAGAAGCAGGACTTACAAGATCCTTTTATCCTGCCCAGCCACTTTCCTTCTGGGTTATCTGTGAGACGAATGATTTCAATCTGATCCCCCTGTTTGACAGTCAGCTCATTCTTTCCTCCCTTGTAGTCCGTACAAGCTCGTGCCTGATGAAGGACTTGAATGGGTCCCATTAACTGCATGGAAGAAGTGACAAAATAAATCACAGATGTGGAAAAAGGAATTATTTCTCACAACATTCTGGCAAAAGATAGAGTAATTGTAATGATGCTTATTTGTTTCATTGACATTTAAAATACTCTATGCAAATAAATGGGTATCTTCACTATTCCCAACTACACAATCTAGACTATAAGCAAGGACAAAAAGAGAGGGCTAAAACACAGCAATAAAGTAGCTAGCACTGACAAAATCACAGAAATAATAATATTAAGGCCAACATATTAACATGTAAAATTTCCCTCACTAAACAGTCATATATTTATTTCAGTGGGCAGCTCAATATAGTTTCAGTGGGGCTACTCATATGAATAAATATTCATAAACATAAATAAGTCTACCGCATAATGTTCAGTGTTTACATTTCTGCTCTATAAATGACCCCAACAAGCAACCACATAAGAAGATCATACTGTTTACTAGAATTCATGGTCCTCTGTGAAATTTGTAGTATATGTCATAGAGAAACCTCCTTTTACTTTAATATATTTAATGGCTGTAAGATATATGAGGCCTTGTGGACAAATTGATGTGGACAAATATACACTAGTTTAGGTTTATCTATCCTGTGTAAGAGGCAATAGGAAAGAAAATGTCCAGTTAAACGTATTTCTTTGCATTCAAGAATAACATATTTTTAATGTCCACAAGAGAGCAGTCTGTAGTCTGAAATTATAAATGTGCTAATGGCTGCACTTCACAGAACGGGTCTTTTCAGATGTGGGAGAAGGCTCTATCTCGGTGACTTGAGGCCAACACTCTGAGAAATGCCACCTAGACTGCAGCACTATCACCTATTACCAGAATTTTTTATTATTATTTGTTTCTCAACTGATGTCAGATAACAGTCTCTCCACAGCAGACCAAGGCTATGAAACGGGAGAATTACTATGACTTTACTCTGTAGAGAGCACGAGAGACAGGGAGTGAAACGAAGTTCCCACTACCCTCACTGAGACTGCAAGGAGCCAAGCAGAGTATTTTGAGAAGACACTGCACGATAGAAAATGATTTTGACAATTATAATGTTGAGTTCTCTTGAGGGCTGTATCCCGTTGTATCTGGCTCTAGTTAAACAAAAAACATTAAGTATATGGGCTCCAATTCCCACTTTTGATGCTATTTTAGTGACGTAAAAGGGCTAAAATAGAAAACAAAGCGGCACTTCTCACGGCTTTTTTTCTTCCTATGGAAAGAACTGATGAGCATTTAGTAGAAAATGTAATAAAAAGCACTGAAATCTTTGCAATCAAAACAGACTCCAAAATCAAGCATATGCCAAACATAAAAAAGAGTTAAATTAAACCTTTACTTAAAATTTATCCAGGGTCCTGAACTACCTGAAGTCTGCATTCCAAATTGGACATCACTAAATAATGCTTCTCACATACTCTTTTCTGCATTACAAAACAAAGAACTTACTTTGAACTTCTTCCTGACTTCCTGTTCTTTCTTTTCTTTTTCCTTTTGTTCTTTCTTCTCTTGGTCCATTCTTTTCTTTTCTTCCTTTTCCCTTTTCTTTTCTTTTTCTGTTGATGTTGATCTAAAAATGTATTGTCGAGACTAAATGTTGGGTTCAGCAGGAGTGAAACATGTCTCCCTAGAGCTTTATTACCCAAAGTACAAAAGAATTTATGTGATAGGAAAAGGTTTCTCCTAGTGATATCGAGGATACTTATTCTATACCCCAATGTGGCTGGTCTGCAACAGAGGAAAAAGCACCTTCTCTTATGCTACAAACATAATTTAAACTGGTGTTCTCAAGATGACAAGATGCCAGAGGGTTCTCTGAGAGCTTTGCAGGCTGCTACCAAGGTTTTCTCTGGAAGAACTATGTGTTACAAACTCTGTGGAACTGGTTTCAGTAAGGCTCTCTCCTCTTCCTTTTTTTCCATCCTTTTGCTAAACTAATATGTCAAAGCTCAAAAAATAGACTGAGGTGTACTTGTTTTAGTTGTTTGCTTTCTCCATTATCCATGTTTATAGCAATTCAACAATAAATTACAGTTGAAAGTCATTTCACACCATAAAGAAGAGCTCACAGATATGATTGTGTCAAAGGAATGAGAGTTTTGCTTTGTGTCTTGTCATACATAGAACATTTAGGCTACAGCAGGCTGAGAGATTCAAAGTGAGGGATTCAAGGCAGAAAACTGACCTGGGCTCACATTCAGACTCTGTAGATATATCAGGGAATTCTGATCATAAGTACTATAAAAACAGGTTTAAGTATATTTATCTAGAAAACAAGAAAAACAACCACACCTAATAATCTATCCAGCTCCTAAGTAGCTAGGGACTGATCTTATTTCCCCTCCCCAGTCTGTAATTCCAAATAGTGATTCACACATGCTCCTAAGATTAGAAGTTAGATACTTCTGTTACCTAGATCACAGCAATTACGTGATTTTATCACAAGACATTTTCTACTCCAGGACATACTACATCTAAGTGGGAAATAACCTGTGAACAACTTGAATTTCTCTAAGTAAAATGAATGAAGAAATTCATGCCTATCAGGGACCTGGGTCACACTTCTGTGCCAAATGACCCGGCTTGTCAGCAAGCCTTTGAGAAAAAAAGACACAACAGGCTATACAGTTTGAAATTACTACCTGACATTATTTATGTCTTCATACATCTCTTCAGCACTTTCTTGGCCCTGGAAGAAAAATGGAGTTTTCAATGGCCTAAATAAATTTGGAATGAAATGATAAACATTTATCTGCTATGCAAACCTCACATGAACTACACAGAAACATTTCCAGCAAAAAGTAAATACCAATTCATTTATTTTTACCAAATCCAGGTTACAGTATTATTTAAACTCAGCATATGTCAGTTCTGATTTTGGGTTTATTACAACTATCACTTTCCAGATTGCTACCATCACACCGGCATAATGTTAAATCCAATGTGGACGGTTTAGCTGCAGTGTTAGTTTTGGAAAGATTGTATCTGTACTGATGATTGCACTGCCATGACGAGGTAACTGAGGAAGAAGGAGGTAAAATGGAGTAAAAGGGACCTAGGTGGAAACCAGAGTAGAGCCCCAAAGACTGTCTTCGCTCTAATCCAGGCAAGTACTTGAAGATACCAGGTCAAACCTGAACTTATTGAAAACCAGTGATTTATCACTGGAATAAAATAGAGCCCTTGTTTCTGGAAAATTTTTGGTGAAATAAAATGTCAGTGGAAATAGAAGGGTTTTTTTTAATATCCATTTTTGGTGTCTAGCCAGCTTTAATAATTAGTTCCAGTTTGCTCTGCATACCCTGTTTTATTTTTGTCTTTCACAATCAGCTCTTCTGCGATTTACTGGCAATACACTGAGTTAATTCTACAACAAGTTTTCTAAACCACTGAAATGATTTTATTCAATTTGTAGCTTTTTATTAAAAATCCTAATTTCTTCAGTTTGTCACAGATGGTAACACTTACCTCTTCTATACTTCCATGACCTATATGACCAAAAGCAAAAAACAGGGTATTAATATTTGCTATAGAGAAAAAAATATATAATTCCAATGCTAACTATTTACAAATTGCTAATAGCAGAGGTGATGTTAACTAGAAGTATATGTAGACTCCTGCCTTAACGTGCCTATTTAAATAGTTGTTAAAACCCTGCTAAACCCTAACAGACTACAAAGGACTTGCTTGCACCAGCCCCACAGCTGAGTAAGGAGTTCAAGGGTGCGTCTACTGCAGCAGGCTCTGCCCTGGGCTGCAGGGGAGGCCTCTGTGAAGCTGCTGCTTGCTCGGCAGATAGTGGGATTTGACAGGACCTTGGTCCCAGCTCTACAGCCCACAGAGCCATAGAGCGAGGGTGGCCAGTGCATTAAATGATGCATCCGGCGCTTGGCACGGATGGGATCCTCCAGAGGAGGGAGCAGAAGGCAGACTGAAATTCTTTGTGTCATGATCTGCTCCTCCTGGCACAACCCTGCAACCCACTGCCTCCTATTCAAGGCAGGTCACAAAGCGTTTAACTTGTGCTAACAGCACAATCAACGAGTTATTTTATCTTTTTTTAGCAAGTACAAAACAATTCCTGCTCCACCAGAGCATATGACTCTAAATCAAAATTAGCAGCATTCATTTTAGATTGGATTTGAAAATCTGGTAACATAACACATCCTGCTGTATTTCCAACCAAAAGGATAGGGGTAGAGAAGATATTTAAGGCACTTCCTGAGAGTCTGTCACATTAATTATAGAACAGAGTTTTACGAGACAACTTTCTTCACGCATTGGACTGTAGTACCAGCATAATTAGTTACACAAGTCACTTACGAATACAATATGCTTTTGCTTATCTTATAAATATTGCATGCTTACAGCTTTGAGTATCTGCTGTTAATTAAAACATACCCATCTTATTCTGTGAATCAAATGCAACATCATCATAATTTTCTTCATTGTCTGGAGTTCTGTAAATAAGAAAAAATAGCACGTGAAATCTATGAAGATACCTATATGGCTGCATTTTCATTTACTGCATTTTTTTTAATTTTTATTTTAGACAATGCCTGGGCAGTCTGTTGAGTCCTATATGCTACTTAAGTACCCAGGAGATTCTCTCAATTGTTCTTCCTGACAGCAGCTTTATTTTTTACATAGGAAAACCTTGATCCTGAGTATAAAAGAAGAAAACAAAAGAGTCAAAGGTGCTCTGATACCATGGAGATGAGTATGGCACAGCACATACAACAGGCAGCTGGGCTGACTGAGTGGAAAGAATCGGTTGGGCTTTTTAACCATCTTTGCAGGTGCATCCAGTGCAGAATCAGAAGAGCAGACTTTTACATGATGTTACCCTAAGACTTGCACCCTGACTTAGCATAAAGTCTAAATGATGGACACAGAAGCAAGACAAGAAGCTCTGTTAGCTCTGATATTGGATTTAAAACTTGAACTGAGAGGCATAAAAAAATTTCACTAATAATAACATGCTGATTAGGGCCTGGGAGCTGCTGGCCTTCAGCCGTGCTCTGGCCGCTAGATGGGGCAGGAACCGCAGTTTCCCTCCTTCCTCTCCCCTGCTTTATCAGCTGAGTTCTGCAGAGCCCAGTGGAGTATTTACAGCCACAGTGTCACAACATTGGTATGTGTGGCCACAGGAAACTCTCTGATGTCTTATATAGTTTCTGTATTTGCAGCAAGCTGCAGGCCACTGAGCTGCCCATTATTAATATGCGACTTGCTCCCCGTTGCTTTTTATTACTAGAGTCCCACTGCTTTTAACTCTTTGCTGGAGGGCTGGCCTCTTGTTTGCTTCTATTCGTAGCTGGTTAAAAAAATGTGCAACAGGGGCTTCAGATGCCAGGGCAGCAGGTTGCGATTCATCTCATGGTGGTTTCACAACCAATGCTGCTGTTCCTCAGGCTTGCAAAACTTCCTGCTCGGCAGCTGCCTGCTGATAGATTTGACAGCAATGTCTGCCTGACAGCAAGGAAATAGACGGAGGGGCCAATCTCACAAAAGTGACTTCCAAACACGTTAGGGTTTCTTTATTGTGAGGGCAACTGAACCTTGCACAAGTTGTTCAGAGAGGCTGTGGTGTCTCTGTCCTTGGAGATACTGACAATCTGGCTGGATGTGGTCCTGAGACATGTTCCAGGTGACCCGTATTAACCAGGGAGCTGGACCACATCCTCTCCAAAAGTCCCTCCCAACTCCAATATGCCTGTGATTCTGCATTTATTCCTTTAGCTTTTACAGGACCAGCCTTATAGGAACAGTGTATCAAGCAGGACTAGGGAAGTGTACTCAGTGGTGGTGAGGCTGCACTTCAAACACTGTGTTCAGTTTTAGGCCTCTTACTACAAGAAGGATGTGGAGGGGGGGGAGCATGTCCAAAGAAGGCCCATGAGGCTGGTGAGGGAGCTGGAGCACAGGCTTTATGTATAAGGAGCAGCTGATGGAGCTGGGGTTATTCAGTCTATAGAAGAGGCCCAGAGAAGACTTCATGGCTCTCTACAACTAGCTGAAAGGTAGTGAGGAAGAGGTTGGTCTCTTCTTCAAAATAACTATCAGTAGGACAAGGAAAAAAATTCTACATGGAAAGAGTGCTAAAGTATTGAAAAGGCTGCCCAGGAAAGTGGTGGAGTCACCATCACTGGCAGTGTTCAAAAACATTTAGAAGAGGCACTTACAGACATGGTTTAGCAGGTTGGACTTGATGATCTTAAAGATCTTTTCCAACCGTTATGATTCTATGATCCTACAGCATGAGCTAAGCAACAGGCCGAGAATGCCGAGACAACACAGACTTGTGGATTTCTATGCTCACGTACGCTGCTTCGGAGCTGGGCTTGCTGTTTCTGGGAGGCAGGCTGGGGGCCGCCGGGGCCTGCAGCGATGGGTGAGAGGCTGGTGGAAGAGGCGGCAACTGCGTGGCAGGGTGCGGAGGAGGCACAGGAGGCGAGAGCGCTGCCGAGGAAGGCACCTGCTGTTTGAAACCTTCTTTTCTTGGGCCTGAAAACAACAAAACAGAATGATTTATCAAGTAAACGACTCAAGGACAAAGATAAAATTTCTCTGTTTACCTGAGTAGTTTCCAGAGCAAACGCACACTGTTGAATCTACTGCTTAGATATACTTAGCATCTTAACTTAGCAATATCAAGAGCTGCTGCCTAGAATAACTTACTAGTTATAGTAGGCCTTGAAATTGTCTTGCCAGAAACAAGACACAAAAACATCAATGAAAATAAAAAGGACACAAAAACATCACTTTGTCCAGTGTATAAGCTCTAGTGCTGTAAAAATAAATTACCATTTAATTTTACAAATGTTTGCAAAGAGCAGCTCTACAGTGCCACATGAGCACAGAAGCAGCCTCATTGGAGTTTTTCTTAGAGACAGAGGAAGGTATGAGAGAGAAAAAGATATTTGGCATTGATTAAGAGCTGCACGTGGCCTTCTGTATATTGTCAAATATATTTGTGATTTAACTTGTGAAAGACTGGACTCAATTTTCTATGCTAACAAGTGGCTGTTGGGAAGCTACGCTCTCAACAAACAGGTGCAGTTTTAAAAGCAAGTTGGAGCACCAGACACCCAGAAGCCGTAATTACACGTGTGGGCTGGTGTGCACGTGTTCTGCACCGGGGTAAAAACCTGGGAAAACCACAGCAACGCTCATGGTCTGCTTCCCTGGGAGTTCGCAGGCAGAGCTTGCCTTCACACACAAGCAAATGAAATGAGTGCTTGGACATTGAACCTAGAATTCTCTTTTAAGTATCGCTAGTATCCACTGGAGAAATGAAGCAATCTGGAGAGAACAGCCCTAGCTGTTTGACAGAAAGTCCAACAAAATCTAAGGAAGAGAAGGGAAAGGAGTAGAGGAGAAAAGAGAGAAGTAAATTCACAGATCAGTTAAACCAAAAACAGTCTTAAAAAAAATATTGTGGTCTTTTGTAGACTTTCTACAAGTTCACATATGTATAATGAAGATTACAATCTTGTCAAGAAAAACTAAACCTCAAGAAGTAGAAGTGGCTTAAACACACAAGAACAAAAATATTTAGCAGAGCTTCATGTTCTGACAAAGTTTGTAAAACCACTACAAGACCTTTCTTTAGTTGTTTGGGAGTCTGAAATCCCATGGAACAAAATCCACTACAAATTGAATTTTCGTAACTTTGCAAAGCAATGAAGAAACTTCAATTTGTCTATGATTATGCATGTACAAAAATTTTAGGAATTTCAATACCTGTCCCTTTAGAGATAAGTACATCATTTTTATTTTAATGTCTAGCAAGCAAGAAATGCAATGATGTGCCAGAAGCCCATTCTGCTAGATTCCAAACAAACACAGGACAAACAAAATAGTCTTTGCCCTATTTCTCCATGAGAAGAGCACTATCTAAAATACGTCAAGAGACTAATTATAGCTAGCAATGTAAAAACACAAAGAAATGATCGTTCAATATTGTGTAATGTAGTAGTCAATAGCAACAAAATTTTCACTGGGATTTTTTATAGACAACATTGGTAAATTCCTTCTGAGAAACTCTGTCATGTGCTAGCAGAGTGGCCTCATAGGAAAGATGACAAAGCAGGGCACATGATTATTCCACTGTACAAAAACAGAGCACTGTCCTAAACGCTGTCAAGTCCTGAATTCTGGTTATTTCATCTCAAAAAATTGAAATGCTAGGAAAAAATATAGAAGACAGTTACAAGGATATTTAGAAATACAGAATGCCTTCTATAATAGGTTTTGAAGTGATTTGGACAGTATAGTCTGAAACGACAACACAGAGGAGAGATACTATAAAAATATAAAATTTTGAAAATGAAGATAAATTATTATTTATCATCTTTTCCTACTACTAGAATTGGGGAGAATTAAATAAGTACACAGATTTGAGAGAAAAGGTGGTGACTAGTCACAGAATATGTAAGTAATCTATGGAGCTCTTTGCAGCAAGAGGTTCTGAAAGCCAAGCAGAGATAGGAAAAATTCCCGTTAGAAAAACAACTGGCAGTTATTATATATGACATATTTGGCTCAAGCAGTTCCCTAGAGGAAATTTTTTGGTGCCTGGGAGAAGACAGTGAGCAGGTATCACTACCTGCTCACCCTCTTCTTGCAACATTCTCTGGGCATCCACTGCAGATCATTGGTGGAGGCACATTACAGAGTGAGAAGCACCATTCTTACACTTATATACTAAATTATGTAATGGACATGGATGTGGGAGAGATGTTCTATACAAGGTCAGCTTATTTATTTGTTTATTTATATTTTTTATTTATTTTGAAGAGCACCACTCTCCTAAGCTAGATTTGGTTTCTATGTATTAGCAATTCTCAAAGAAGTTTCTCAGGACCATGTTCCATCAAGTTCTGATTATTTCCAGTGATACTGTAGCATCCCTGGGCAACCTGCCCTAGTGTTTGAACATCCTGGCTCTTGTTTTTAACTTTTCTACAATAGGAGTGTCGAACGACATACTCATACCTCAGGCTGCTAAAAAAGAAGGCATCCAGTTATTGAAAGTTTCCCAGTTTCCCAGTTCCCAGTTATTGAAATTTTTCCAGTTTCTTTCAGGTGCTCTCTATGCTCCTTGTGCCAGTATTGAGGCAGCATAAAAGACGAGAGCAACCTGGCTGATGTGTAGAAATCCATAACTGTTGGAATGCACTTCCACCTGTCACAGGGCAATCAAACCAAAATTCTCAAGTCTTGACATTTTTCCGCTTGCTAACAAAGGGATGTGAAGTCTGGGGATAAACAGGATTTCTTGGCTCCCTGGAGCAACCTGTCGACATACATATCAACAATAGATAATTTTAACCCTAGTAATTTACTTCATTACTCAAACAACACAGTACTAAAATCCCAACCTTGCAGATTACACAGGTGCCTTCATAGGTATTTTTGTTAAGGAATGTTCATTTTCCAAAATCAGACTTACAATTTAAGATATGCCAATATTAAATTGCATGCTGCCATAGACTTTAAAGCCAAAGTTATAATTATAGTCAAAAGTATAACCCAAAATTCAGGTGAAATAACGCTTTTACTTAATACTGAGACATCTACAGATAATGTGTTTCAGCTGCAGATAGCCCAAAGAATAGTGAGATTGGTCAGGAGCCTAGAAAACTTTATGTGATATTCTGGAGATATTGAACAAATTCTGCTTGTCTGGGCAAATATGAAAAGATGGAGATAGAACCAAAAAAAAACCACTTTAGTGTTTCTGGCAATAAAGAAAGTGGTAGGTATAAACATTTTTTTCATGTCCATGGTGCAAAAAGGAAAGTGGTTAAAGGGCAGCAATATGTGTTAGGAAGCAGCATTTCCAACACTTGAGATTGATTTTGAACAAACTGTACAAACTCGTTGCAGAAATAGAATAGCTGTTCTTATCCAGAGTGTAGGGATGGACTAGATGACTTTTTTATGTGTCTTCCAATGCCCATCATTTTATAAGACATCACATTTAACACACGTGTTGAGCCCAATAGCTAAAGACCAACCAATGCATGATTTTGACTGAAACTTTTCTTTTGGAAAGATATCCTACTCATTCTGGAAAAACTGAGAATCTCTCATTACGGAGTTTGTTTTACTGAGTTTCTTTACTGTTAAAATCTGCATCTTAGCCCTTTCTAAGGCTTCAGCTTCTATTAATTTTATTTCTAACCAATATTTGCTTGGAGTAAAGATACACCTTGTTTGAATAAGCTGAGGTTACAAATGATTGTGCTCCCTCTGCATGATTGCCTGTCCTCATCTAACTCTCTGCAGTGTTTATTTTATCTGCAGACTTTATCAGAGATAATTTCCTATTGTTCCAAGGTCACTGATAACAATGACAGATTGCACTGAAGATCTTATTGTATATATGGAGTTAAATTCTTGAATTCTTTCAACAAGACATATATTCTAAACAAAGAATGAAGCCCAAAAGATTCATTCTTATAAAAGAAATGTTAATTGGTTTTAATTACACGCTTTTTTAGTGTTTTAATAAAAACTGTATGAATACTCTAAACTAATAAAAATTCTATGTCAGTTTTTCATTATTTATATAGTCCAAATACATTGTTGTATATATGCACAAAAATAGTATGCCTAATTACTTATATGTATTATGCCACCACTCATTTTACTTCACTGTGATTAGTCTGGGGACCTGTAGAAAAAATCTGCTTTGTATTTCGTTTATCTGAGCTCTATGGAGAGCTAGATCTGGGCAATAGCAAACTAAGCCAGGAAAGGATGCCAGGTGAATTTTAGATTACATGCTCTAAAGGGGGTACAAAGCCTGTCCCTTTTAATCTGCGCATGTTGCTGGAATCTGTCAGTTACTACAGGATGGTCATGATGGAGACTTTGCTTCTTGTTTTCGATTTTCTAACTATAGAACTTTCTATTCCCTGCCGTCAGAGGTGTAATTTGTCTGACTTTAACTGAGCCTGCTGAAGGTGTAAAACACAATTCTAATACTGAAAATAATGGGAGTTAGATAAGAAGGCAACACTCGGTATGAAAAAGCTGTTATTATCAAGGTCAATAAGAAAAAGCTAGCAAAATATTTCGATACTTTTTGTTTTCTATTTTACTAGAACTCTTCATTTTGACCCTAATTGCACCTTTTTATGTCTGGGACAGTTAGTACCTACACTGAGAGCACAGAAAAATTCTGTGCTGGTACGGGAACTGAAGTCAGTTCAGGACATGCAGAATGCAAAGTCGTATTGATGTTATATTCAGGCTTCATATGCACCCAAGACACTCACCATAGGAAACCATGTTAAGGACTGTGGCATTGCACTGCCTTGACCGCTAACCCCCTGGTTTCCAGATGGCCTCTTCTCCCTTCTTGAGAAACCCAGCTTTTTTGGATTCTCTGCTGAAGGAACAGATGCAGAAGCTGAAGCTGTTAGCAGATTAACAACAACAAAAAAGAACAAAAGGGAACAAGTTCCTCCAAAGCTGTGCAGCTGCATGGGAGCTGAGAGAAATATACTGTAGAAACCACCCATATCAAGTACCAAATACCACATTACAGAACTACCTGTGGTAACTTCTGTAATAATCCTCAGAGCTCCTGCACTTCAGCTTGCAAAATGCTGCAAAGAAATTTCAGGGAGTCTTCTCCAAAAGCTTTTACACATGCAACAACTAAAACATCACCTGTTTTCTTGCAGAACGGCCTCTCTCCAGGAATTTGAAGACATTGTAAGTGCCTTGATGCACATAACTGGTGACTTTGACCCTTGCCATTCCTGGCTTGTGAAAGAGAAGTAGCAAAGCCTCCACAGCAACTAACACAACAGCTAGAGAAAGCACCTATCTTCCCTTTCCTGTTCATATCTTCTGTGTTCAACATCCTCTGGAGAAATCAGCTGGCATATAAGTTCTAAATAATTTCCACATCTCCTACATGCACTCAGAGACAAATAAGTAAATAGCCACAAATAATCTTTACTATTTGGAACTCCTGTACTCTATGTGGTCACAAGAGTCTGACAACAAGTTTTGGAGCAGAATGTGAAAATCATCCACTCTCGCCATACTACAGTCTCTGGCGGCTCTCACGAGGTTCTGTACTATGCCTGAGATGTGTGGCAAGGTCTGAAGGAAAATCTCAACAGGGCTCGGAGAACTTTCTGGAGAAAAACATGCAATAAGCAGCACTGGGAGGTGACAGCAATCTCATGGGAAACTGTACTTGGCCAGGGCTAGGTTTCACTGGTCCTTTTCAAAAACAAGAAAGATTGGACTTATGTATAAGAGTTATATGAGCTCAGGTCTGACAAACCTGGAATGTCACAGCTCTATTTATTCCCTCCCTAAATACAAGGAGGTGTCATTGCTTAGATAAGGAACTGACTCTTAGATGGAGAACACAATCTAATTGTGAACATCTGTAGAACAGCAGCAAAGAGTGCTCATATATGCAGTTTTAAGTGCTCATACCTGCAGTTCAATATCCTTGGTTGAAGATGTCAAGCCTACTGATCAATTCAACCTATATTTCAAGAGCAGGTGAATCTCTGGCACTAGGCTTTTACATTGCACCCACCACAAACATCACTGTTATCTCCCACAAAGTAGGAAACTATCCCATCCTGGCAAATGATGACCTGGCTTGTTACTCATAATTCTGTCACATCTTGGCTTGACAGCAGCAGTAGAGTGTTGGTGCTCTCAAAATCATCAGTGCTTAAGAAATTCCAGCTGGTTCAGAACAAGCATAGCATATCTCCTCAGCAACACAATCTCCTGCAAAAGCATCAACTTATCCTCCATCTTCTACACAGCACAGATTTAGCTACAGAGACTTGACTTTGACTGATGGTTAATGTATCAGGCTATAGAATCTAGGTCATCCCATGGTTGGGCCAGAAATATCTAGTGTAAAATTGCATGCTAAACAAAAGAACAGCAACATATACCACATCAGCTTCCCTTCCAAATTCATCTTGATTCTGCCTGCATTGCTATGACTATATTGCAATATACATATTTAGGAAATTCTTTTCCAGAACAAAACTATCCTTTGCACGTTCCATCGGAAAGAACTGTTTCTTCAATTTGTATCTAAGATTTTGTCCATCACCTTCTCTCTTTAGTCTAGAAAATGCATTTGACCAGACCTTTTCCCTTTGATCACTGATCCAGAGAGCTGATGATCAGATGCCAACTCCTTCTGCTTTTATTAATGTAAAGAAAAGAGACAATGATCAGCCACTCCAGGGAGACTCCAAGCATTTTGAAGAAAAAAAATATATATGCTTGGAATTTTGCATTTCTCTGTACATAGCATTAGTTTTCATTAAAAAAAAAAAAAAAAAGTGAGGCATTTTGAAGCAGCTACATTGTTGGTCAATTTTTGGTTTTACATTTTGAAAGAAACATTCTTTAAAACAAAATGTTTTTGAGTGGCTCCGTTCCACAGGTGCAAGTGTTGCTGTGTCAAGCTGGAAGCTCAATCCTTTACACATCTGTTGCTCCTCTGGGGAACTCAACTTTGTAACTAGTATTACATGTGTAAATCATCTGCCTTTCCTGCAGGGTACCTGCAATTTGTGTAAAATCAAGGAGCATCTGGAAGGAACAAGGCAAATAACAAAGAGGCTGCACAAATGCTGGTGGGAGCAGTGTTAGCTTCTTGAAGAATCAGAAGCAAAGGAAGTGGAGAGTAGTTACTGGATTATTCAGATATTTCTAAGGTAAGAAAAATATGTTAGTAATTTTTGGAAGCAGATTTGATTTAAGTTTTACTGATTTAAATTGCTGTTCAGCTACAAACTTGCACAGAACTGTAGGAATTTAATGGACTTTTATAATATTTTACTGCAATATTTTGCAAATGCAATATGATGTTTCAGTCTTACTGCAGAAACACTTCACCATTTCTATGTGCAAGAAACTCTGGGAAGATTTCTGGGGTTTACAGTGCATTTGCTAAGAAACTGCAGCAAGGTCTGTAGCAGCTGAGCACCCACTTCCCACTTGATTCATAATTTGCAGAGAGCTGCTCTCTGTTCTGCTTCCCTAACCTGCAAGCTCATTTAGACTGGAGCCATTATTCTAGGTTTCATATTTACACTTCTCTGGAGATGCTCAAAGTAAATAGCTACATTTGCAAAATTACTGAAACTCAATCCTTTTGATTACGCTATCTCTGACATCCTGTAGCACCACAGACAAAAAGATTAACAGAGCTGCTCATGCACAGAAACAGAAAAACACAATATTTTGATTATTTTCTTCTATCAATCTTGATGCTACTTTAATGAATATCAGGGTGCAAACTTCTCCCCCTCCTTTTTTTTTTTTCCTTTTAGTGTCCTTAGCTCTGCTCATACATTATGAGCAACATGATCAGAGCAGATGGAGTTTGTCCCCCATTTTTGTTTCCAGAGCAATTACAGAGATTACCTCAAGATTGTTAAATATCTGGCAACAACTTGATGCCATATATTCTCAAAAGGACGTAAGGACACAGACTGGCCAGAGAGTCCATTTATGTAAGAGTGTAGAGACACAAAGATGAAGGCTAAACATCAGAAAATGAGTGTCTCAATGTACCATAGCATTTCTCATGGTTTTCGTCTTGGAAGGAGGTGCTATGGTACATAAAAGCTTGCAGGACTGCGCTTTATGGTAACTAAAAATGTGGCTAAATATTCCCTTAGCTTGTTCAGTGCTGGTGGGCAGGAGGGAAGGGCTTGCTGCTGATATGCAAGCAAATGCAGGAACCTGTCCTCAAGAGACAGTACTGATGGAGAGCACAGAATTAACTCTCCTTTGAACTGACAGATAAAACTTTTCATTGTCGGTTGAACAATTGTAACAATTTTTTTTTAAGAAGAAATATTTATAAATATGAGCCAATTAACTTTATATCATACAGTTATCACTTCATATGCAAAATTAAAAACAGGAAGTATTCAGAAATGGAGAACAAGTAAGATAAGCTGAAAAAAAATCAGGATATTTGAAAAAGAAGGCAAAGAAATATATGTGTCTGGAGATAAAAGCAGGGAAAGGAAAATACACTGGAAAAGAAATTACTTAAAATATGACCAACCAAATATTTTTCAAAGCAACAAACTGATGGAGAGGTTGATAGTTTCATTAACCAATTGTTCAATCCGAAAAATATCTATATCATTAGCATGCACTTCTGGCTAAAAATTACTCATATGAGTATAAACACTGATATTCTATATGAAACTTGTGTTATGTTAAAAAAAACTTCAACACAACAAAATCTTACATTCAAATCATGTATTTTCTGCACACTTTCTCTAGAAGATTTGCAAACAAGGACCATCATTGGTCCAAACACATACAAATTAAGGAGTCAGTTTTGGGTGGCAACTAAGAGCAGCAGAAATGTTCACTAACAAAATGTGTATTTTAGGATAAAGGGTAATTTAGGATTAATTGTAGAGTATCTTTTAAGAAGCTTCCTTCTCCATGGAATATTTGAAATGTTTAAAACTTCTGTGTATTTTTACTGGTGTTGATATTTGCTTTAGTATTTAATAATTAAGATGATCTTTCAAGAATGACTAGCAGTTTTGTATTTTGATCCATCTGGATGCCCGACTTAACAAACCTTAAAGGAAATGATTTTCAGAAGCTAAATAAAAAGACCTTGACATAAACAATGTTTTTGAAAAACATGTCTTGACTAGAACTAAAATATTTTAGTATAAGGGTTTATTGTCTTTCAAAACAGGAATTATATAAACCTCTTACATAAGCCTGCATCACTTGAGAAAAGAGGTTGTCATACCAATTTCAGTGGAAGGTCAAGTTCAGTGCAGATAGCCATCCTCTCCCACAATATACCTGATTAATTTTTATAAGAACTTTTTCTGAAAAACCCAGAAAAACTATGTTCATGTCAGCATTTCACATTAAATTCTGGAAAGTATTCCATGAAATGGTAAAATCTGTGTTTTCAGTTTAGTTTTGAATTGTTTTTACTATGGTCATTTTCAATGTTCCTTCTTTCTTCAGTCCTTGAGAGAATACTTAATAAAAATAAGATTATTGATGTTGCTTGCTAATAATAGCATTCCGTTCTGTGTGTACCATTGGAAGGATGAGTACAGAATAGTATTAGTAAAGTAAAATAGTAGAGTAAAACTTAACAGAAATTCTAGGATAATGGATAATGGGATACTGATCCTAGCTGAGGTACTTGTGAGAAGAGAACTTGTCCAGAGGAGTCTGTCTCACCTAAAACACAGAGCGACCAACGTGAAAGAAGTTGGGCATCAACTACTTGGATCTCACAACCTTTTCTTGTGGTGACAGTGGCAGCCCATGTCCCCAGCACCCAGCGCTCTATGAGCGCTCAGCCTCTCCTCAGGACAGGAGAGCAGCTGTGGGCAGCAGGAACTGCCTCGCTGGGGACCTCGTCGTGCTGAGAGGCAGCGTTAGGTCAGACTAGCGACACGCACCGGAGCTGTCCTGTAGGACCTGCTATTTTTGACTCCATTGACAGGCAGAGATTCTTGGTGACCACTGTGAAAGATGCCTAGAAACAGCAGCTGAAGGCCTAGACGTATTCAGGCAAAAACAAGGCCCATGTATGCCCAAGAGGAAAAGAGTGATTATGTTATTGATTATTAGTGACTATGGTATTAGTAACTTCATCATTTGGAAACTTTGGAAGTGTAGGGGAGAGACAAGATGGAGCAAAGTCTTGTTCAGAAGAATGTCTGGGCATTTTCCAGTGTTCTTTTTCCATTTGCGCACACAAAAAGCTACTCAGTTTGTGTTCCCTTTACAGGGACCAAATCAACAAAAATTAAATAACATTTCATAGTTTAAATAAGACAGTGATATGCTTAAATCTTTTTTGATAACTAGTGGCACACTAAAGCAGCTTTAACATCAGACTTTCAATAAAATTAAGATTAATTGTTGCTAAGGTTTTTCAGAGCATTGTAAGTCTTGTTGCAGCCAATCTGCCCTACTTGTCATGTCTGTTCCCTTTCGCTTGATCGCGGAAAGTAAAAAGTAGCCCAGCTTTCTCTCCAAAAGCTACACTTTGAAACTTAAATCACATATCAGAATTTAAATGCAAAACCATAGGCCAAGCATTTATTCAAGCTAGCTAAACTTAAAAACTTTAAGGTTCAAGATACATTCTCCAAAAACAGTACTATCAATGTGTTCAGAGCACAAGCACAAAGTAGTGCGGCGTTTTGGATTCACTGCATTGCTACAATCATTTGCTAAGCAGATTTTCAGCAAAACATGTTGAAACTTTAAAAAATGAGAAAAAATCACACAGCTTATATAATTTTTAAATTTTAAGTTGAATTTTTTCAAATAATTTCTATTCAAATTATTTTCCAAGTTGGGGCAAACTGCAATACTCGTGGTAATGTACAGAGCTACTAGAGAACTACTCATGTGATGCAACATAGCCAGCTGCAGGAACAGCCCTAGGATTCATACACAGACAGACTACAGCTGTAAACATGAGGAAAACATATTTCTGTCCCTATTACTAATACTATGAAAAACAATCCATATCTTATTAGTAACTTCTTCTGGACAGCAAGTCATACCAAGAACAATCTTCTTAAGGAAATACTAAAAATTGCTTTCAATCAAGACTTATTTTATCTATATTTTAGTTTAGAGTAATAAGTTGTCTTTTTATTGTTCTCTATATTTTTCTTATATCATTTTTATTATATTGGATTATTATATCAATTTTAAAATTGCAATTATTTAACTTTTTCAATGGGGCACGATATCCTCTACAGTATTTATAGTCATGTTTGCTGCAAGGCTCTCAAAAATTAAACAAAACTTTCTCTATTGAGACAGACTAAAGGCATGTATCCAGCAACTATTTATGGAAAAGAAATATTCTTAAACACACATTCTATAATTATGAGGCATTTATTTATAGTCTAGGAATGAAGATGTGAGGATAAAGCAAATAGGCTAAGGAAAAATTATTTCTACTGGTTTGTTAAAACTGAAAAATTTATCTTTGAAAGATGGCCAAAGAAATAATACTAAAATTATAAAGTAATTTAAACCTCCTTTCTGAAAAACACATACCAATTCCATGAATCAGACAACTCATTTGGGGCCAGAACCACACATGGTATCATTGAACTTGTATCTAATATGTATGCTAGAGAATTTCCTACTCTGTGGTCTGATTTTTCATGATAAATGCAAAACCTTGACTGTATCTGAGCTGAGGACCTTAGTTCTATGATCTTCAAATTTTGATTGTCTTGGCTCTTGAAGATGCATAGTGCTTAAATGCAGAGCTGCTGTAAAAGAATATTTCAGGATCTCTTGCATTCAGTGGAGAGTAAAATCCATAGAAGAAAGCCTAAGAGTTTCTCCTTTGCTTTTCACTGTAAGTTATGTACAACTACTGCTCCAAAGTCTTAGTTGCTGTCAGCAGATCCAGTTAAATTCTTGATAGATCTACATTATAATAAATTCAACCTCACATCCATAGTTTCCAGATAAATCAATGGTGGTGGACCAAGAGTAATAGACATTAACATCATGAAATCTCATAAAAAAATAGGCAAAAGGACTTGAATATCTTATTCTTCAGATCTTCACAATGTCTTTTTTGGTATAGTTTGGAAGCCAAAGCTCAACATTTGAGCAATCAAATTTAGCAAGACAATCAAAATTATGCCACACTCAATTGTCATGCTACTCTTAAAAAAAAATCTACTCAAATACTTCCTTAATCTGCACAAATTTTTATGACATGCTGTAATTCATACATGCAAACAGCCATCATATATTCTACTATTACCCCACCCTGAGTTGTATTGCTTGATATCATCAACTAGTTTTAGTTTCATCTGTGTTAGAAACAGATGATCTGCCTTAGGCCATCATTCTTTCTATTGCCTTAAACCTTAGGACTGAGCTGTTGGGTAACTTTATTGAATCTAGCACTGAAGTAAATATATGAAAACCACAGTGACCTTTTCAATCCTGCTTCTGCACTAATATGCACACAAGAACAATTACATTCCAGTAAAGAGTACTGGAAATGAGTTGTAAGCATTTTACCAAAACACCTGACCATTAGCTTAGTGCCCATAATAAGGCATACTTGTTAAAATAACTGTAAATTGGTGCTTCTATACCCGAAAATATTCACAAATCAACTTTTAAGGTATTTGACAACACACTATTTCTTTTGTTTAAAACCACGCTGAATAAACAGCAGTAACATCCTGTGATTAAAATATATATACACACACAATATATTGCATAACAGATCCCACTACAATCCAAATTACAAACTGGGAGAGTTCTGTTATCTATATATTTTTTAAATCTAATATTTTCTCACTGATTCAGTACAATTGCCTTGATTTTCTCCAATTGCAGCTAAAACCCTCCTCCTAGCAGAAGCCCCAGTATGGCTCCTTCCTGAGGTAGAGCAAGGCATCTGGCACAGCAGGGACTTTGAACCTCCAGCCGAGTGTGTGTGGAGGCCCTTCTGATGGGAACCCAGGTGCAGCTCCTCTCTGAAGGGAAGACTACAGCCTCACTTAGAAAGCTGCCAAAAACATGACTTTGCTTCTCTCCCTCATTCTGCAAAGTCCTGTTTGTATTTTCATGTGCTTGCATCAACTGTCAGTTGATTATTTTCTGAATCTACAAAGTATGAGTGTCCCCTATCCCGAGTTGATGCAACTACATTCTGGAATTTCCCCATCCAGTATTTCACATATTCACTGAAACAGATAAGTTTAAAAAAAAAACCTCTCTTCAATGGAATGAACGAATCAGAAACTTCTCAGACATCTACTTGTATCTTCAAAAGTTTTATCGAAAAAGGAGTTCTCACATCCAGATTAAAATTTCTTCTCAAAAGCAAGACCAATACTAAAACAGCAACTCTTAGTATTCCTGCAGGACTGATGGACAGTTTAAATGCTTCTCCCACACATGAATAAAATGCTAGATCTGAGGTGGGTACTGCATCCTCCACATTATGAAATCTCAGTAAGCAACTTCAATGAGAAAAGATAACAATCAAAAAAGGGCTGAGCTGGTACTTCTGAGAAAGCCAAGCATAAACTCCTGGTACAAATAGGTAGTACAAAGTTTTCTGTATCCCTTGTATGTACCTTAACATAAGAATTGCCTCTTACATAGCTTCTCTCCCATAAGGGACCCTACAAAGCCTCACTTTTACCCTAGCAGAGATCAGCAAAAATAGTCCAGTTCTCAAAAAGCCTTGCTGGATAATAAAGTCATTTAGGCCCTGTGTAACCTAAATCACAGCAGAAAATAAAGCAACTGTGACAAGCTACTGTTTGTGAGGACAAAGTAATGAGCAGAAAGATCTTGTGCTGTGGGGGTGGCATCTTCCTGAATTGGCTTTGATTCTTGAAATGACAGTTTTTTTAAAAAAAAAAGAGAAAAACAAAAGAAAAGTAAGTAAGAAAGAAAAAGCAACTCAGTTTAACTGTCTCTTCTTTCCAGAGCAGGTAATTTTGTCATTCATGTCTCACATTCCAAGAAATCCAACGGTGATGAACACTTTGTCAACTTTAAACATGGTCTGTTCAGGATTTGTTTTAGAAAACTTGGTTTCTCCACCAAAATTGTTATTTATAGAATTCTGGTCACATAAATGGTCTTCATTAATCGAATCCAAACACAACATCAAGGCCACCATGTAGATTTAGTGGTAAAGCCTAAAAGCTCAGGGTCAGTAAAAACAGCCCCAAATCAAAACGGTCTCTAAACCTTCCAATCTTGTCCTGACCAGAAGAGAGGGAGGTGGAGATGGCTGCCCCATCCATTCTCCTCACGCAGACCTACAGTCTGCAACCTGCTCGCAGCTCTGCAACCTTTTGCAGAGCGACTTGTACACGCAGGCTGGTCAGTGCTCACTTGAGATTCTCTTTCTGGGCTCCTTTTCTGTTCAGGTATTACTTCTATAAGTTTATTCACACAACAACCTCTATCTTCATTTTAAGTGTCCAGAATATATATTTCTATCCCTCAGTTTTAAAGAAAATAGCATGAAAGGTACATTGTAATGGAAGCTGCATGGGAAAATAAGCAGAAGAAATCAACTCTTATTTAAAAAACATATTCCAAGTATCAATATTTTGCAATTAATTACAGTCCAGGGTGTTTCTCAGCCTTGATAAGAGCTTCTCCATGTTTAGCTAGCAAAGTACTTATGGTTTGGTTTAATCTCTGGGACTACTTTTCACAGTCTGGTATCATTTGCTGAAAATTCTTTCTGTCTGTTTTCAGATTGTCCTGGGTACTGGCGGGAAGCCAGTCCCACTGAACAGCGCTCTGTGGAGAAGGGGCAGCTGCTGAGACTGCTGCGAATCAACACAGCTCTTCAAAGAGATGCACAGGTTTACAGTGTTTGAGGATTTGGCTTTGGTCATAACTTTGTGAGAATATCTCCATAAATGTAGGATGATTCATTCTAAGTTTTACATTCAAGTAGTACATTTTGTACATTAAGTACTACATTTTTAAGAATAACACTATAAAGTTGCATGCATACTCTGAGTTCTAAGTGTGGTCTTTTGTCTTGAGAGAGACTCAACTTGGAACCTTTTTACCTGGCCTTTAGTGTCTTCTTTATCCAGAAGGCCATTCATTAGGGTACTAAAAACTACAGAAACCCATGCAATGTTACATTCTATATAGGCAAAGCACAAGGAAAAAAAAAATCATATAAATCAATGTATTTTATTTATTGCCTATGAATAGCTAGGGGTTATTCGGGGCATCTGTTATCAGCTCCATCTAACTTATACAGCCTGAATCACATCATTGGCCCTCTCTCTCATCCACTGACTATACTGAAAATTTAAAAGTCCAAGTTTGACCTGCTGAAACTAAGAGCGATTCTTAAAGTACGTCACAGAAATTAGTGTGAAACATCCTTCATTGTCAGAAATTATTTCCCTCTATACATCACCTGGCAAAATCTATTGCAGAACATAATGATTGTTAACATGACTTGAGTTAAAAATGTGAGAATTGAACATATTCTGTTTTAGATAAAATATCTCAGAGCAAATCCTTACAAACAAAACAGCATTTTTTGTCTTTGTTTCTCAAGATGCACTCAAATCAAGAACAGCTTTCCTCTGCAAAGTTTCTAATGTAACCATTGTTCTAGGGCCTAACATGTTAAGAAAAAAAACAGAAAGTTCCTTTTGGCTACCACAAAGCTTGTGATAGAAGCCTGGAAATCATCCATTCCAGTTAGAGATGCAGAGAGCTGATATTAAAACTGCTAAAGAATTCTTAAGATACTTGGCAGGGAACATGGAGTCTTTAACTCAAAATTTTACATGCGTGTGGTTGATAGAAAACTGAAGGGACATTGACGACCTTCAAAATATGCAGCTCTCCTTTTACACAGTGACACAAAATTTCTGGTTCTAACTTTAATACATTACATTTTTAAATTATGGACTCAGATCTTCAGTGGCATTTCTTGAGTACCTCAGAAACTATTTATATATTTGTTGCAACTGATCTTATGTGGTGAAAGGTATGTTTTGGAGCAGAGTTCTTTGAAGGAGTGGAGCCGCAGCAATTTCTTTTGTTCACAGAAATGGGTGTTACTCTAAGGAGATTTTGTACAAGAAAACAGATACTCTCAAATATTTCAACTATGTTAAAGAATGTCTCATTTCACCTCACATACACACAGTTTTACATAAACCCAGTCACAAGCCTTAGTGTTCGTGCCTGGATCCCAACCATGAGAAAGCTCAGAGGTCTTCTTCACAGAAATAGTGAGGCAGAGTCTTAGCTGCTACAAGCTGCTGAAATCCTGAAAATCTCAGAGACACTAAATGCACAAGCTGTTTATAGAATCTGGATTGAGATTTGATTTTTAAACTCAAGCAGCTCCATGTGGAGCCTGGGCAACATTTGATTCTGTAGCTTTATGTAGTGTTCAGCTTTCTAAACATACTTTAAAATGTAGCGTTTTATAGGCTCATATTGTGGTTAATCATCATCAAAAGCAAAAAAAAAACAAACAACAACAAAAAAACCCCAAAAAACCCAAAGTGTGTTTGCTACAAGTTGTAGTATATCATTTAGATAGCCATCAAGATGTGTTGCCCAGGAAGTGCCTTTTGAGAATAGGATGTTGAAGAGCAACACCTCATTTTAAGGAAGTCAGAACTTCAGTGTCTGTCAAGAGAAATACTCAAGCTGCTTGACCTAGGTTGATATAGCTTCTTGATAAATTAGTCATATCTAATTACTTTTCAATAAAAAACAAATCAAATGTAGAAATCATTCCTCTACACAACTAAATCACTGCAGGAGGGAGAATATGATTTTAGATTGTTTTCTGTGCAGAAGAGACACAGGAGCTTACAGCTTTAAAGGCAATTTGTCTGACCTACAGCTTGTGTCTGGATGGATGAGAGGATTTCACCTTAAATAAGCAGTTCTAAATGGGTTTAAGAAAAAGACCAAAAGAAAAAAAAAAACCCAAGAAAATAACAACAGAGAAGACTTACTGTCTTTTGTGCTGTTCTTCCTGAACTTCTCCAGGTCCACATTTGGGGGTCTGTTGGGCTTCTGTGGGGGCTGGCCCAGGGTGAACAGTGGGGGCAAAGCCTTCCGCTTTGGGGTGGCCAAGGTCTTGTCTCTCTTCTCTTTTTCTTGCGACCCCTCCGGTAACCGGCCTGCAGCATAGGCTGGGTTTGTCTTAAGGAACTTGGAGGGAGAAGCACCAGATTCTTCCTGGCTGATTTTGTTGAGGAAGATATTCCTGACTGCACTCACTCCTTTTTCTTCAGGCTTCTCCTCCACATTTTGAGGGGTGACTTGAGATGAGCTGGTCCAATTGCTAGTAGGTTTCAGAGACATATTGGAAGAATGACTGTGAGCGCCGGCAGCTTCTGCAGCGTTGTTACTATCTTTGTCTGCTTCCTTTGCTGCTCTAAATGAGTTTATTTTTGGTCTTGGGCCTGATGGTCCTTTATACAGAAAAGCATTTCTATTAGAAGTGTCTTCATTATGGGAGGCTTCATGGTTTACAGACGGTTTCTGTGCCAGAGGTGGTTTAGAGAAAGGAGGCTTCATCTCATTTTCTTGTGTTGCGGCAGCAAACCTTTCCTTAACTCCAGCTACTTTGGAGAATACTGCTGGCTCATTTTCTTGTGATGCACAATTTGGTTTGGATCCCCAAGGCTTTTTTTCTTTCTCTTCAGGAGGAAGGAACTTGTTCCCTGGAGGTTTTGGATACAGAGGCTTTGGCTCTTCTTTTGGCAAGTCACTGGGTTTGGTGGGGGTCTTAGGGCATCCAGCTTTTCCGTCATTTTCTCTACTAACTGCCTGAAGCTGAACCCCAAACCTTTGTGCCACTGGTTTTAAATATGGGGGTTTAGGATCCTTGTCTGTTTTATCATCAGCGGGAGGCTTGACGGCCAGAGGAGGCTTAGAGTGAACAGGCTTGTGAAAGGCACTGGGTCCCGAAGGAGATGCTGCATTTCCTTGACTTGCAAATTTCTCAAGTGCTGCTTTCCTTGCCTGTAATCCCGAGGGGACGGGCTGTCCTGGGACTTTGAAGGGTCGGCTGTTTCCAGAAACGTCCTCTGCGGGGCTGTTACCTGCATTAAATTTTGCCATGAGTGCTTTCACATCTGCCTTGCCATCCTGTGATCATAGAGAAGGGGGGAAAAAAAGAAAGCAGCAGTGAGAAAGCCTCCGTTGCAATGTTCACACATACTACTGTACTTTAAAGGGTTTCCTGGGCTGAGGCTCGCAGTACTACTGATTGGCTGGGGAGATATTGCAGCACTTCTTCCTGTAGGGCTAAAGCAGCTCACTATTTTGTTAGACACTTGCTGGGGCTATGCAAGCTTTCACATTTTGCAGTGCAGGTACAGCTTTTACGGGGTGCTCATTCCGCTCCTCTTGTGCATACTACAATTTCTGCTTATTTGTGGAATTGGGAACCAACATCTGTTAAATATATTAAAAATATATTTACATAAAATATAGTTTATACATTTTATACATTATATTCTATATTTATATATAAAGTGTACATAAAATATAAAAAGATTTAGATATCTCTAAAAAATAGGAGTCTCCTGTCGTGATAAGCATGGACTGGGTTGAAACCTGGATTAGGCAGCGGACTACTGTTATTTCCGCCAACCCTGAGAGAACTGGAGAACTGAAAGTCCCAGTGTGAAACAAAGTTTTCTGGTTTGGGAGAGGGGCTCACTTTTCTTTCCCTTCACAGGATTTTTCTTCCTTGCTCTTCCCCATTTCCCCCTCGTTTGTTCCATTTCTCCATTCTTGACTTGAAAATAGTGCTTGAGTAGACAGAAAATGAAAATATATGGGGTAAAATAGGAAGAAGGCAATCAATAAACCCAGATACTGTAAAAATACTGGATTTAAAAAAGTGTATAGCAGGGGGCATACAAGTAGAAAGAGCTTTGAATCACTTGTTTAAAAGCAAAGGACTATCACTACAAAACACCAGATATAAAGAACAAAAATTTTAAGAGACAGAAATAGCTGTGTCTTTACTTGGTAGTGCAGGACATGAGGTCAGTGCATGTTCAGTCACATACCAATTTTCACTTCATTCACATGGGTTTTGAACTGAGATTCTCAGCTCTTCTGCCTTACTGCATTACATGAACTGTCACAGAATCACAGAATCTACAAGGTTGGAAGGGACCTCTAGAGATCATCTGGTCCAACCTTCCCGCTCCAGCAG
>JAUBOD010000667.1:2832380-2876481 GCA_032353885.1 Nothura maculosa
ATCACTGGCCACCACTGAAAAAAGCTTGGCCCCCTCTTCCCTACAGTCCCCCTTCATGTATTTATACATGTTAATAAAGTCCCCTCTTAGTCTCCTCTTCTCTAAGCTGAATGTAGGAATAATTTTATTTTACCTACAACTTATATGATCCTATTTTTTTTTCCCTTCCTTGCTATTAATCTAGTTCCATCAGCAAATTCAGTCTTATAATAAAGGCAGCCTAAAGAAGAGTTTGATTGATATGCATGAAACCTTAACCTGGAGCACCAAATTATTATCTCTTTTGCCAATGTAGGGAAGGGGGGAAATATACATTTTCTCTACTGCTGCTTGGTGTGCACGCACACATGCGCACACACACACACACACACACACACACACACACACAGCAGATATATATACACACACATATATATATATATATATGTATCAATCATTCAAGATTTCCCACATAACACTTGAAAGGGCACTGCTTTTGTCCACCTAACCAGAAAGTAATACCAAAAATGCAAAAAATGAAAACAACAACTTTCTAGCTCTGATCTCTCTTGACTCTGCTGAGGCATAATTGAAAAAAATATTCTGTACCAAAATTGAAGCCGCCAGAAATGCTTAAAAGTCTTCAGGGCTTGTAAATGTCAACCTGATCAACTGCTTAATCAATTCAGACATATTTATTACATAAGTTATAAAAATAAATGGATTCTTTTGATGCTTGTTTCAGCAGAAATTTAAGAAAAATTAGTGTTAAACTGCAATAATGTGAATCTTCTGGACAAGAGACATTCAGAAAACAGCCCCAGTAGAAGCTGGAAGTAGATTTTTCTTATTATGACCTATGACTTCTGAGCAGTCTTCTATATTTTTGCAGCAGCAACACCAGTTACAACAATATACTCTTTCAAATACTTTGAGCAATTGACTTTTGCCATGTTAAGACAATTTACTTTCTCTAAGGCCTATGTCATTAATGTATTTCTTTTAATGATTCCCCCCCCCCCAATAATGCAAATGGACTTTCCCAAAGCCAGAAAAATGTGCAAGTTCTTTCAGAAGGAAAAAGAAAAGCTAGTGCAAGGCTGGCTGTCAATGATGCAGCTGCTCTCATTTATTCAGAGTTAACAGGAATAAAACAATCTAAGAAGGCATGAAAAATCTGTGAAATCTCTGTTTCTCTTTGATGCAAATCATCAATTATGTCATCAATTCATCATTTATTAGGTTTGCTTTATGTTAGGAGCCATATTTTGAATTCTAATGCACAACCTGATGGCCAGGGAGAGAGGGAATTGGGAAAAGGAGCACCTTGTATTCCTGGCTCTGCTCATTGAATAATCCCCACCATGTTGTTTCTTTCCCACCCAGAAGGGATTGCTGTTACCCATTCCATCGGCACAAACCAGAGGCCGTAGTTAATGAAATGGAAACTTGAAAAGATTATGAAGTTAGATTAAGTCAACCCCTGCCCTTCCCACCTAAAGACAAAACGCCTGCTGGCGGAAGAGCCTCATGCAATAACCAGTCGGGTTATTTTCTGAGCTTCCTGTTTGCATCTATTGGGAAACTCAAAGCAAAATACTTTGGCAGCCCACAAGGTGTGTAACATCTGCTTGGAGAGGAGATGCCTGCACTACTCAAATGTGTTTGCTCAAATACAGAATAATACCCAGTTTTTATTTCTCGAGCCATACATTCAGTTTGAGGATTTATCCACACAGCCCATTCTTGGCCTCCCAAGGCCTTTAACAAGACCCCATGCAGATACCTGGATATAACTGTACAAAATTTTTGTAGCACCAGATCTTAATTAAACTTCAGTGCAAGCAATTGCAGTTCTCTATTTTCAGCACAGGTGCACATTTTTGCATAGAAGCACAGTATAAAGAGAGCACAAGAAATAAAGCTACCAAAGCTACTGTAAATATTTCATCCTGTAATAGCAGCCCAATTAGAGAGATAAATACATAAAAATCATAAATACACTCTCATTATTTACTTTTCTGTCTTGCTGTAGTAAAAAGAATTGTTTAACATCAACTTGACACACATCTCACATCCCCTTAAAACAAACAGAAACACTGCATCAATCAAAGCAATAGCAGACATATACACACAATCTTTTAAGAAAATTTTTAAGCAGAAAAAAAAAGCTTAAGCAAATGAAAGATAAGTAACTGCTGACTGTACAAGAAACACATACTTGTACAAAAACACATGAAGACCCAAATTATAAAGGAGAGAAAAAAAAAAGGCTTTTCCTTCTCACCTGTAAACTTTTTCCTTTATATTTCCAAGAGATGGAGTCTACACAGTCCTTTTAAAATCTCTCAGTCTTGTAAAGAAAACAGATCTTGATGAGATTGCTGGAAACTAATGAAAGAAAGATTTACAAGCTATACGTTTCAAGAGTAAAGTGTGAATGCTCACGCATTCTGTCACAGAAAAAGATCCACAGCAGCTGGTAGCCACCAAAGGAACCGACTCTAAGCCAAGAACAAGATAAATAAGGAACTGTAAAGGAAAGTCAAGGAAAACTACAACTGAAAGTTATAAAAAAATAGAGATATGAGAATTATTTTGCAACACACTGGCCTTACTTTGATTCTGCTGGCATTAATGAATTTAAGGGAGTTCAGCTGCCTGCAGAAGATACTGATGCCTTTTTGAATTCATGATAAACTATTGCTTGACTGGTTTTCTTTTCCAGACAGAGAAACTTCAGAATTATTATTAGGCAACACTTTTTTGCTTGTTTGTTTCAAGAAGAGATAAATAATTTCCAAGTTGCTCTTCTCCCCTTCCCCTTCTGGCTAAAGACGACTCCCTCTGAGTGTCCTTTCAGCATCTGCAAAGTGGAGCTCAAACACTGCAGCACTCTGTACTTACCAATGTGGACAGAAGGAGAAAGAAAAGAGGACAGAAAGACAATATCTCCCCATATAGACTTGCTGATACAACAGTTGACATGCAAGAGAAATGAGCTCTCAAGAGATAATAAATAATGAAGAAACAGGTTATTCCATCCTCTGCTCTCTGGGATTTTTAAGAAGGCAGATGTAAAGGATGGAGAAGAGAATGTCTTTATAAACACATTTAAACACATCTGCAGTAAGATAAAGCAAGCGTATTTGTGAGGGTATGCAGCTGGCAAAATCAGGCAAGGTTGGTGCTCCAGCCTGATTGCTCTTCAAGCTTCCCTTTCCCTTTGTACAGCCCTTTACAGCTCTGCTTTCCCTCTCCTCTCACTGATGGTTTTTCTCCATCTTTTACCCTAAGATCCTAATGTCACATTGCAGCAACATGGTAGGACATCATAGTTCATTCTCTCAAGGTCAGATTGAGACCAGGACAGTCAGATGACATCCCGGCCTGATCCCAAATTTTTGTCATGGTCAACGCACCAGACCAAAGCATCTATCCATGCATGGTCATCTCCCCCTCCTACCAAATGATAACTTCAACTCCAATTCTCATTTTCCTTCCATCTGCTAGAACTTTCCTAAGTCAAGAAACAGAAAAAATAGCTACAAATGGCAACATATCCTTCAACAACTAAAGCCTGGGCGCTTCCATTTTTGACCAAGACTTTCTGTCTGATATAAACTGGTTAACTAATATCTCTTCTGAAAAAAATATTTTCATATATATACACTTTATATATTTAAACTACATATATAGTTAAAAAATATACTATAAGTATTCAAATTTGTCTTAGCACAACCACCCAGTTTCACAATATTTAATGTTTGGGCTTTTAATATTTTTTTTCATACACTAATCAACAGATTTCAGATTACTGTAAATTTCCTTGCAAGTGTGTTAAGGAATGAAGCAGACAGATGCCTCTATGCACAGAGCCCTACTCACATGTACACCGTGTACAGTGATTGCCTTAGGAACCTCTTTCATTTTTTTCTAGTTATTCAACTATTATTCAAGTAAAGATAATGTAATATATGACTTCTGAAGCAAGAAAGTTTGAGTTTCTGCTACTCAAAAGTTTCTACCAGTATTTCTGGAAATTCAAAATCCTATGAATTTAAAGGAAATTGTGCGATGTTTAGCTATAGAGTATCATTCTGACTACTAGCTGGAAAGAAAAATATCTTCCATGACGCATCATATACACATACTTAAGTTGGTCTCTAAATCCAGAGTAAATTTAAAAATACCCCACCCACCAATGAACCGGCCACAAGTAATAAAAAAGGAAACACTGGAAATTGCTACTGATGACACTGTTTCTGTTATGCTTTCATATGCAATGAGCCAACTTTGCTCTGTCATATGTTATCATCTACAGCTAATTACAAGTAAGCTCTACAATTAATGTTTCCAGAGATATGAGGTTCTGTGCAATATCTGAGCGTGGTTATAGCTTCTCCTGGAATTTTGTATTTTCTAAGACAAATATGTACAAAAAATTACCTGGATTCCTCAAAGCTCTCCAATATTTCGATAAAGGCAGAAAAAGATGACTCCCTCAATGAACCAATCCAGTAGTTTCCCACAGCAGCAGCCTGATGTGTTTGCTAAGAGCTCAGTTTCTCAGCAAGGGTTTGCATCAGAAGGCCGCTTGTGGGTTTTATTACAGCGATCAGTAAAGAAAACTCTGCTCAGGATATTAGGCAAGAAGTGGAGGGAGAAAAGGGAACTAAAATATGTCCAGGCTGCAGCGCTGCTACCATCAGCAATATTCACCATGTCATACCTAAAAGCAAAGTGAGCTCCATTTATATGTTTGCCCCATATCACAGAGTCTTTGGAAGTTACAAGGCTGCCTGCACCAATGCAAGCTTGTATCTTGACAGAATAAGGGCTAGTGAAATGCTGGTGATCCAGGCATAAAGACAGGAGGAGACCTCTTGGGTACTCTATTTCTCTGCTATAGCCAAGAATCAAAATGTGCATACACACTCATCAACTAAAAATATCATCTAACTCTTTTGTTTGCTCCTACGATTACTATTATGATCAAAAACAATTTCATTGGACAATTTTTTTAAATAAATTTTTGCTTTATATAAGTTTTTTTAAAAACTATGATTGTACATTTCTAACACCTTTTTGCCCCCAAGTACATTATACAAATCAAAGATTTTAAGAATGATACAGGACAGGTACATCAATGTCAAAAAATAAGTTTTACAAGGAGCCTTAAACCTGCATTTGAGCCGAAGATAAATCCAAACCACAAAGGCGGAACCCACTACTAAACACAGCTCACTGAGGCTGCTGGAGCTCTGCACAGGGATGATGGTGCAGAGGCAGTTTTGTGCTTTTGAACCTCACCAAGGTTGTTTTGATTCTTCCTCACTGTTTATCACTTTTTCTCCTTTTACAAAACTTGTTTAACTTTTTTTATTAAAGGTTTTTATATGTCAAAATAAAACACTGAAAGTACTTGATATTTCCACAAAAAAAAAATCTTAGATTAGAAGATGAGTGTTGGATGACTCTTAGTTTAAAAAAACTCTTTCATATTTTTTCTTGTCAATGATAACTATTTGTTTTAACTATTTGTTATACAGGGTTGGTTTTTTTGAGGGGAAACAAATTCAGTTCTGCGCAATTTTTTTATGCTATACACTGTATTTTATTTTTAAAAATATCTTTTCTGTGGAAATAACATTAATGAAGAAGCACTTGTCATTAATTTAAGGGAGAAGTTACACTTTTCAACTGTTGCTGCTTTAGTTGGTAGTTTCCATGACTTTTACAGTGCTAGCTAAGAAAATATACTCATTTTGCACTGCTGCAAGGATTTGTACACAGTATCAACACTACACAAATGATGCAAGGACCAAAGAAAGAGCTACTCTCAATGCCAAACAGTCCTCATCTTCTCTTTCAACCAGTAAAATAAATATAGCCCTCACTGGTAGAATGTTATTGAGAAAATAAATCTCTAACACAGACTACGGAAACAAGCTGCTTTGAAAGCTACACATTTGTAATGTCTATCATATCACAGAAGGGTTAAGGTTGGAAGGGACCTCTAGAGACCATCCAGTGCATCCCCCTGCTAAGCAGGGACTTGCAGGTACGACTCTCCAGATTCCTCTGTTTTCCACTTCTGTAGAGGATGTGAGCGAGTAATTTGGAGAATTTACTATTTTCAGAAGAATAAAGAATTTGATAAAATTAATATTCTAAGGACAAGACATGCAAGCCTACAGCCATTTTGCTTTTTTGAACACTTGACAGATAAAAAAACAAACCCCACAAGATCATGTGTTTCAGCACAACATATATACAAGAAGGCATTGTCATTGTTTATAATGATGTCATTCTACTCTCTGTATAGATTAAAAAAGGCACCTAAATCATGGTATAACAAGGATTTGCTAGCATTCCCATTTGCAATATTTATCACTGCAGCCTTAGGTTTTATACCTTGAGGAAAAGTAACTGCTTCAGAATTAAATTTGTCCAGAAACAAAGAAAAGAAAAAAGGGGGAAAATAGCCTCACTTGCACTGCAGAAAGTGCTATTCTGACTTTTTTGAGGATCTTGCATGGACTGACATCCACCTGTACTCAGTCTGAGATGCCATGTAGCCCCATCTGAACATTTTTGGCTTCAAAATTCAGTCCCAGCTGAAGAATATGGTGAGGCTCATGGTACTTTCACAGCTGTGTTGCATCACACAGTGAGGTGGCATGAACTGCAGGACTGAAATGATACAGCTTTAAAAAACAAAAACAAAACCCCACTTTTTTCTTTACATGTTATATTTAATCTTATTCATTTTCCTGATCTGCTCTACTGAAAGATAGACAACAGGCAAAGCAGCACAAGAGAGTTAGTGGCCAATGGGGGGCGGGGGAATACAGAAATGATTGGATAGGGGGTAATAATTACAATCCATTACAGAGAGCACCTTTGGACAGGTATATTAAAGCAAGTTTTGCAGTCTCCTCTCTATATTAGAAATCATTACACACAAAAATGTGTGTAATGCAAACATACGGAGTCCTCACGCAACAGGAAATCCATTTTAGTGCGCTTTTTCTCTCAAGCTTCTCTTTTTGTCCCTTCCTTTTCTCACTTCCATACTACTTTTGCCTCCTAGTGGTAGATTAGGAGCAGAAAGTATTTTTAATTGATAAACTATTTGTATGTATTTACACTCAACAAACTATAGTCTATCTGGTTTAATTCCACTCAGGGATGTAACATTTCAAGTATTCCCACCTTTTCAAAGGACAGGACAAGGAGAAAGAGTTAGCTTACCTATGCAAAGTTGCTGCACAACTCTGAAGGCAGTAATTTGAGTGAAAAGATGCCTCAGTCCTATGGCGGACAGTCCCAGAAGCACAAGGTTCAGCACAAAATCATTTTGGAAAATACCTGAATTTCAGTAAAAATTTGATGTTCCTGAATACTGTCATGAACTGCTGTCCGCAATTATTACAGGCCACTATGAAAATGAACATTTCCTGTAAGAACAGTCTATTTTATCTTTGTGTCTGCAGACAGGCATAGATTTCCTGAAAAATGTGCTGTTCCATTTCCATTAGGCTACCATTTCGTAGTGCTTCTTGTGCTTCTGACAAGTTTAATGCAGTCATAGGCAAATTAACAGAATCCTCCTCTATCTACATGCAGTCACATACATAGCTACAACTGGGCTATGCACATCATTTTACTTTTTCTGAACTGCTTTCTAGTTATTTTTTGTGAACAGGTGACACATAAGATCCCCTGAAAACTCCTCAATTCAATGTCAGTTCAATTTTAAAATGTCATAATTCAACCTTTAAAATCTTACAACTGTTCAAAACTGTTACTATATTTTTGTATAGATATTTATATATGCTTCAGACACTTAGACTTCTTTTACCAGAGGAAGACAAAAATTGCAAATTCATAAAAAGAAAGCAAAAAAATTATGAGAGTCTCCCTACCTCAACTATGCTTGGTGAAGGCCATGTTTCTGACCCTAAGGAAAACTTGGTGCATTCCAGGTGTATAAAGCTCCTGATTTTCTACTGGGATGTATGAAATGTTAGAAATCACTCTGTAGAAAGCATAGCCCATACAGCAAACATCTAATAATGACAAGAGGCACCACAGTACAGACCAGAGTCTTACACATGAATAAATAAAAATAAACAAGAAAAGAAATACCAGAAGTCTGCTTTTTTGCAACTCCACTACCGAAGTAAACTGTTGCCTCAAGCCTTAGGAAATGCATCTTTAGCTGCAAACCTTGTATTTGGATATCAGCCCTCATACCTGCCCTCTCCAGCTCATCTAGAGGACCCCTGGCCCTTCCCTACACACGTGGTGCAGCCGCAGCTTCCTCTGTGGCTCCTTGCAGCTGACCCAACCTCTTCCTCACTCACCCACCCCCTAGACCAAACATCTCTTACATCAGGCCTTTCTTGCACCCAAAGCACTGCAGTTTTGCTGATTCCCATGCTCTGGTGCTCAGGGATCATGGACCTAAAGGCAGAAGTGCATCAGGAAATGAAAGAAGCAAGACAGCAGAAAACACTCTATGGGAACTGAGCAGGAGAACTAGGCCTTTGTTATCTTGCCTGCAGACACCAGAAAATTCTCTTTGAAGTGCTATGTTCATTGTGACATTCAGCAGTCCTAATATACACAATGCCTCATCTCAACGCTCTTGCACATCCAACTCTGGTGGGGACTGCAAGCCAGAAATAACCCTCCTAGCTTACACTCTGCTAAGGGCTGCTACCAGCTGCAGCTTAATTAAACAATCTAGTGAGATTGGCTGCAGGTGATGAGCAGCTGCAGGTGATGAACATATAAGAGTGGCAGCGAAAAGCCCTACTGCTGCTTTACTACTGGAGAGCTGTGGGTGTGAGGAGATTCTGTTGCATCACCAGCCACCATGGTGAGGGAGGGTTAAACTAGGGAAGGAAGGAAAGGAAAGATGGTGGCAACTGGGGTGAGAGGGAGTAAGGAGGAGGGCTGTATGAGTTGGGCAGTGGCAGCTTGTGAGGGTGGATGATGAGTTCTAGTGACCTGGGTCTTCTCTCCTGCTGTGGCTGCTCCCTGGGGAGCATGGGGCTTAGCATGGTGAGGGGCCCTGGAATGCTGCCAGCCTTTTAGCAGCTGCTGTGCTAGCCATGGGGTTGTAACTGAGGGGAAGAAGCTTGATGCAAGAAGGGGAGATAGTGAGGAATGAGCTGGCCTCCTTAAAGAAGGTTAATTTCCTTTGCCCTGCATTGTTGTGAAAATGGTCGGGCAAGGAGGTTGTCTGCTGGCCTGGCTTCCCCTGCAGTTTCCCCCCAGCAGCTGGTAGCAGGAGGAAGAAATAGAAAAGCAAGAGGAACAGACAGCATTTGCAAAAACCCATGACTTCCCTTTCTCCTAAAATTCTTTTCTCTCTGCTTGGGGAAACAAAAAAACCCAAATGTGCAAGGGCATGCAAATCCTTTGCTAGCAGTTGCCCAAACTCTTTGTGGGGGAAGTCCTGGTCTCCCCATTCTATTGCACCCTCCTTTCCCACCCTGTTGCATATTAAACCCCTGCCACCCCTTCAAGCCTTAGATGTTTTTAGTGTTCAGATGCAAAGCAGAGCTCCTTATTTCCTTTTAAAAAAGGAGAAGAAAATGGCATTCCAATTCCTGGCAAGGTTTTATGCTTGCTCTCTGCGCCACCTCACCTGATTGTGCAGCACTGAAAGTTGCTGTTGGCTTTGATGTGGGGCCTAGGTAGCAAAGGGCTCCTGTATTTGCAAATCTCCTTAAGCCTCTGCTGAAAAGATTTTTGGGTCTGAATACTTTGGGCTTTGTTCATATTTTCTTGTGTTGTCTCAGCAAGAGCTGTTCTAGCATTTCCTTAGCATTGAATTAGAAAGTGAAATGTGGAAAAAATGAAACCTGCATGTGTAGGCTAATGCCCAAGTCATATCAGAAGTGGTTTGGTTGCTTTTTATTTAAAACTTTTTAAAACAATCAAAAAAACACATATATTCGGTGGTAGTTTTTGATTAAATTGAACAATCTCAGATGAAATTAAGACTAAAATATGTTTTACTGAAGTGCATCAGACATCATTCTGTACTGCAGGTGCTCTCATGGAAGTATCAGTAATCTTTCATCATTCTGTCTCGAACGTTCTGTGATGCTTTTGTGATAATATAAATGTAGGTATCAATGATTTTAGAGTCTCTTCATGGACTCAGATTTTAATACTTCAATTTCCCCATATGATGCATTATATGCGTATTTTCATGTACTAAAGCTTGCAGGAGAACAGCAGATTAAAAACTGCAATTTAAGATTATGTAGCAGATTTTTTTTGTGTTGCAATGATACCTTCTCAATATATTTTAATTCTGTGTTTTCATCCACTAACAACCAAAGAGTGGGCTTTTTATCTGCATACCATGAACAGGTTTAAGAAAATATGCTTCCTTTCTCATCCAAGTCTTCTAATTCACTGAAGAGCTAAGTAGGAAAAGCTGATCCTTTCCAGGATAGGATCCTCTCCAGGAAGGAGCTGCTTTATAGAGTTCACCAAACACTGTGATTGAGACAGCAATCTCTGATATCTGACATTCTGTAATATTTCTTTTTTTGGCATTAATGTAGTGCTTTCCTGTAGGGAGTATATTCAAAGGTTTCTATTATATCCCTAATCACATAATAGCATACTTGTCAACAGATAAGAGCTGTACACAGCATGAACTAATCCTAGCAGTGTTTCACAACTCAGTTACAGTAAATCCAGCATGAGATATTTTTGTCTGCAAACTTTTTCAACTTCTTGTTCTTTGCTTTGAGAAGATTCTTGAAAAAAAATGATGTTAATACATGCAGCAAACTCATGAAGGCCAGAGATGGAAGGATGTGTTTCAGACTTATCCTTCAAGACTCTGTAATGACTTCTCTATAGGATTTTTTTGCTCTCCAAGTTCATAAGTGATATGAACCCGTATGAAGCAGTTCCTGAAAAGTGTTGTATGCTATTTGCAGTATGGGGATGGCTTCAAAATGGGATGTTGGTGTGACTCAGTTTTGCAGCTAAAGTACTTCCACCCAGAAAAATATTATGCTTAGCAAATGGGTGAAAGGAGCCTTCAAGCAGGCTGCTATCACCAACCAGCTTATCAACTCTAACTTGCTGAACTGTGCAACTAGGCTACCAGCTGCCTGCCACCTCCTCCCATGAGCTCAGTCACTGCAGAGCCCCTGAGTGCAGGCTGGAAAAGCAGGATCAAGGCCAAAGCACCCTGTTGTGACAGGGTGCAGTTAGGATGCCTGTTTATGGGCTAAAATAGGCTATAAGGAGGTAGGAAATGGACTGCTATCCTAACTGGTATGTAATACAAGGTATGCAGTAGGAGGATGAGGACATGATCAGGGTCTGCCTTGTGGAAAGCAAGATATATGATGGAGGGGGAAAGAGGATAATGCCACTGTACAAATAATCTCTCAGTTGCAATGGTTCATTCTTTCCTGCTACAGAACCTCTTCACATATAAATCAGCATTCATCTGTTTGTTACTCGTACTGTGTACAAGTTCTAAAACTACTGTAAGTCAACAGTTTAACCACACTAGTGGAAAATTCACAATTGAAACAAGTGAGTCTGTGCTGTCTACACTGTTAAGTCACCTTGACTGGTAGTTTCTGAGAAAGTTGCACTTTCACAGTGTGCTGTGGAACATAGGATGCCACACAATTACACTCTTAAGCTATCTCCTCAAAAACCAAGTATCCTGGGTAAAGGCCTATGCTATTTTTCACTGTGATTTGAAAGGGTGCATTTTCAGAGCCTGGTTTTCATGGCAAAAACTGGAGTAAAAAGTTCTTTTCCTCATCCTATTCTGCTATAGAAGTTGAAGATTGTTCTATGACCTATGTCACTGAAAAGATGCAGACTAAAAATTCCAGAGAGAAAAGGAAAAACAGATTGTGGCATTGGAGGTAGGACACTTTTCAATCTAGTTCACTTTAATGGTTGAAGTTGTAGGATGAAGCAGTTGTCAAAAACAGAAAGATACTGAATGAGGATAACTTCATGAGAGGAATGGCTGGGTGTCTGGTCCTTCATCCAGAGTTGCAGCAGAGCAGTCAGAAGATAGGAACACATCTATTTAACCCTGACTGTTTAAAAAGAAAGCTGTCAAAAAGTCTAATTTCTGTGCCATACCACATGCAGAACCCTCTGATTCTCTTCTCACCTCCCAGCCAGCATCCTGAGTCGAAGTCTCTCAAATGATCCTTTGGTACTTTGTTACTTTTCTTCCTGGACCATCTGTCCAGACACAGAACTGGTCAAACTTAGGGTTTGCTTGCATGCAATCTCATTTATTGAAATTTCTAGTGACTCACACATTTTAAGCTTAGCTTAAAAAACATTTTTTCTTTTATGTTTAGTAAAATTCCCATTAGAAATAATAGTGATAATGATGTGAGCTAAACACCAACACTAGAGAGGAAAAAAGAAAATGCTCCTACAGTTCAAAACACAAAATAACTTCAGGAATATCTTGGAGTTCTAATCAAAGATGAAGTTTAAAAATGAAAGTTCAATTTAATATGCATGTTTCAGCAAAATTTTGCTAAGGATTTGTGTGGTATTTCAATAAGACTTTTATCTGCCGTGATTGTAAGAAGATATTCTACCTTATGATACAATTCCTTTGGCTTTTTTAAAGGTTTTTTTGTCCTCTGAGGTATTCCATTCCTTAACCTTTTGATAAGCAATAGCAGATTGGTCACAAAGCCTGCAACCCACAAAAAAATTGTTATTAAATAAGAATTGTGTTCATCCATGTCTCTGCAAAACACCACAGAAAAACAGACTCTTGTGGGTATGTTGTTAGTCTGCTGAAAAATGTCCATTTGACTAAATGAATTTATTTAGGGATTGTGCATAAACCTCATATTATGAACCCACATTTAAGAATGTACGTTCCTCTTGCCCTGCCCAGAAGGAGATGCTTTCTGTCTATTTTTGCAAGACTTCCCACTCTGCTTATCTCAGTCTGCCCTTGTTTATTTCAAGCTCGGTACCTGCTACCTGGGAAAGGATGAATCTCAATTTACATCTGTCAGACATCAGGAAACAGTAATTCACATAGCTCTTATGATTCTGTGTTTCATTTGTGGTCATTTCTATGTACTTGCACAATACTGACCTCTAATGGGCACTTCTTTTATATGTTACATCCTTACAAAATATTGTGGGGCCTCTGGAAGAAACCTTGTCCAACTGTCTGCTCAGTGCAGGGCCAGCTTCCATCACGTTGCTCAGGGTTTCTCAGTAGGGTTTTGACTATGTATAAGGATGGAGATGCTGTAGCCTTTTTAAGCGATCTCTCCCAGGATTTGAGACTACTCATGGAATTTTTTAATACCTTTAAGTGCAATTTCTTTTTTTATGAATTGTTTCCATTGCCTGTCATCCAGTCCATGTGCATCTATGCTGCTCAATGCCCTGAAGAGGTCAATAATGACCTTTGCCTTATTTTTTCCAGATTGAAAATACCCATTTCTCTGTCTTTGCTCTTATGTTGTGCCTTCGTCCCTGATAACTCTCACAGTGCTCTGTTGTTTGCTTGCTACCTTGCTTACTGTCTTCAGAGACAGAAGTTATGGCTGCTTTCTTAAATAATTCTTAGTTTCTTAAATTCATGCAAATTCAGTAGCTTTCCCAGTCTTCTGCAGACACTTGAATCTGCAGGTTAGCAGGATATATGGGAATGAGGAATGCAGCCTAATTCAGCAGGGTCCCTCTTGGTTTTGTCTCATCACAGGGACAGCAGGCCATGACAGACAAAAAGCCTATACATATTAACCTCCTTGATCTAGGGGCTGAAGTGTGGAAAGGAAAATCATATTTTCCATATTGCTATTGGTAGAGGATTTAATGTACAAGGGTTTTTGTAGGACAGTAGCTAAACTGAAAGGGAAGATTCAGTCTGGCATCTGTTAAGGGGAGAACTGCTGTGTAGATCCTCACTTGCAGAGGATTTATTTAGTGTGGAAGATAAGGCAACTACTGATAGTAGTGAGGAAAAGAGTAGCAGAAAGGAGAAAACCTCCACTGGTAGGCTAAACTGACTGCTCATTCTTGACAGCAAATGCATATTAACCTTGGCAGCTGCTTATGGAGCCTGAGAAACAGATTTCACTGAAAACATTATGCAAGGAAAACATCCACATGAGTGGAAGCCTAATGATGGAGTAATAAATGAATTGAGGCTGAGGTCAGAAAAGGGCTAGAGCAGGTAATGTGGATGAGACAGGGCCATTGGGAGTAGACTACCAGGCCTGTAGTCTCCAAAGAGAGAAGGGATTGTCAAAAGGATTTGAAAAATAGCTAGAAGAATTACCATAAGACGGAAAAGGTTGTGACTAAATTATTTTTTGAGAGATTTTGTGAGGCTTTGTACAGGATTTGTACACAAGAGCCAGAAAACCTGATTTCCAAACATTTTGCTTCTGTTTCTTCCAAGAGTAAGATAAACACTCTCCTTATGACTTGCCCATAGAACCAAAATGCAGCATTTATCAGAGTTTTAGAGAAAGACATTATTGGGGAGGTCTTGACACTTGCCTAAAACTGCCTAACAAGCATCTGTTGAGGTGCTTGAGGTGTGTCAGCAGAAATGAAATGGACATCCTGCCATAGCTACAGATCTAAGGTGCACAAGTTCCTCTGGTCTTCCTTTTATTCTGTGAAAATAAATATGCCCAAACATATGCCCAAAAGAATGGAGATTCAGTAAATAATTGTTTTTTAAAAAAGTCAGATTTTAGGGATTGAATTTGGCACATTTCTTAGTTATCTCATTTTTAAGCACATACAATCAATTGTTCTCTAGATTTTTTTCACACATTTTAGTGAAAATCTTGCAAGTTAAGAGCCATTGTTCACAACTTAAGTACAAGAACAGAGTGAACTTTTATTTGAGGGACTTCTGTTTAATTTTTCCACTCTTAATTTTTTCTGTACTCCAATTTTGCTTTTGAGGAGTCTTCTAGATCAGCTGCTGTTTTTCTTCAATTAAGATTTGTCCTGTTTGTCCTGTTAAAGTTTTTCTTTAGTATTTTCTTTCTTTTTTTTTTTTTCAAGGAGAGAGGAACCCCTAAAGAATGAAAGTCCTGGTCCGGCAAAGGTATGTGCTCAATGTTAAGAACCTGAATCTGTGTCAGGTCAGTTTTGCCTGGATTGTAGAGTGCAGTGGTGAATGTCCGAGTCCATCCCACACCTTTTAAACAGACCACAGTTGCCCATGTTCAGTGTGAATGGGCTGAGTAGAGCCATGGTTTCATGCACTTGCCAATAGTTTCCTGTGTTAATGTCACAGGACTGTCAAGCTGGCTGTGTTAGCCAGGGTGTTCAGCAAGGAGTTCTCAGACACGAGGTGTGTTCTGAGCACAGGGCCAGGTTGCCAAGTTAGAGGCATCCTTGGCTATTTTGTATGCCCTGAAAGGAGCTCATGGAGTTTATTCTGGACAATCCACTGCTACTCTACTATTGGACAAGCATTACTGTTAGCATGTTTTCTCTGACGTCTATACAGTGAACAGAAAAGAATTTCTCGATTTGAGACATGTTCTTTGTATTATATTTTTGAAAGTAGCTGAAAGATTGGGGAAAAATCTTTTAGCTCTATGTTCTACCTATGCTTTGCTTTGGCTTGAAAATTGATCTTGGTTCACATGGGCCAGTAGCATCCTGAACATTGTTATTGCCAGTTGTGTTTTACAAAAATCTTTTTGTTGCTGTGTCCCATTTTGCAAGATGCCTGGCCCTTTTTGACTTCTGTGCCTGTTTGGAGTCCAGTGACCTTAGCGGTCTCTGCAGGAAAATGGAGGTGATTTCATACTGAATACCTTGCAAAATTAGTCCTTTTAAGAGTGATTAGACCTGTGGTTATGTCTGGCATATAATCAATTGTCATAGACTTGTGTTCTTATGTAGAATCAATAGTACTCTGCTGAGATACAAAAGTTGGCTTTAACATACTGCACTGAAGTACTTTGGTTTTATTTCTGGTGAAACTAGTGATGCTAAATATGCTGAGATCCTTTAGTGTTTTCTCATTAAGCAGCATGATGATCAGGAAAAGAAAAATACCAACATGATTGAATCACATTCCTGTTCAAAACTTATAAATAAGAACATCTTTATCTTGTGCATCAATGAAGCAATGAATAAACTGTTAGCTTTGAGGGGTAGTTATGTTTAAAACAAGTCAGGTTATCACACATTGTAGATTCTGCATAGCTAGCCTATGTAATCCATCCAATTTTGCCTCTGTTTTATGCAAAACAATAATTGCCACTCTCACAGAACTGCGCTTTTTCAACTCATGATGAATTCTGTCTACCTCCGTGTGTGCTTGGGAGAATCTTGCCTTTTTCAGAGTGTTTTTTTACCTCCAAATAGCCATGCTAATGAATGGCATGGTAGACAGATTTGGATAATGATCCATAATCCATAATAAATTGATCGCTACAGTTTTAAAATCTATGTCAGATTGTTCCAGAGCATAGGCTGCAGTAGATACTGCATCCTTAAGCACACGATTTTGTCTTGCTTATGGAGGGATTTCCATGCGATTAAATTTGTTCAGTGACAACCTTCCCTGCAATACAGAAGGAAAGACAGAGAAAACCATAGAAGCCAGGCAAAAATCTCAGATGCTGAGTTAGGTGCTGCTGTTCTCACTGTTGATAAAGATTGTAAGAACAAGAGGCTCGATTAGCTGGATGCTGATGATCTGATCCCTCACACTGAGGAGGAGAAATTCTGTTACCAGGAGGGAAGTATCATCATTTCTTGGGGTTCATAGAGATATTGGTCAAAGCCCTTGTCAAGCTTACTTGTGGTTTATGGAGATATGGGTCTTATCAGTGACTTCTGAATAGCATTGCATTATGCTCTGTGACATTTCCTTAAAGCATGAAGAGCTCTTCAGCAGCAGCTGAATAACATCTTTGAAAAGTCTGTGTCAGCGACAGAGTTAGGTGCCTAAGTAATGGAGATAGGTGCTGCAATAGGCACCTTTCGGAATCTAATTCAGTTGTGGTTGACAAGGGAAACATTCAAAATGCCTGGAGGTAAATAGTACACAAATATCACAATAGACAACCTTAATAAGAATTTTGGGAAACTGAAAGGCTTATCTGTGACCTAATACCTTGTCTCTGACCTAATCTTTTTCATCTATGGTATCCTATGGGTCTGGATCTACCTAAGGTTGAGCCTTGTTCCACTTTTGTCTTTATGTACTTAGACTCTCTTCTAAAAAAAACAATCTGAAGGATCTTATTGTTCATTAAAGAACAGATGGAGTAGAACACAACTCCCTGGTGGTTTGGAGGGCATACTTGGAGGGTGCTGGGTTTGCTGGGTTTCAGTCCACACTCCCAGAACTGCTGCACAGCGTACAGTGTCACCAGTTTTCATAAATAGGTCATGCATTCAAACGGACCGCTTCTCTAAAGGGCTGTATTTTTTTTTGTGATAAATATTCGTGCCTAGACGGATAATATATCTTGATCAGCTTGGGAGCAGACAAGAGCTTTCCCAAGAGGGATATAGGACTGCAACCCTGACTCGTGAATGAGTTATTGCAGAGTACCAAACAATCCTGCTGTAGATGTTCTCTCGGAATTGCCTCTGATGGGACTTTTTTTCCCTATGATCATGTAAGGTGACACAAATGTTGGCTACATGAGCTACATGAAAAATTTAGATTTAAGGTTATAATTTTATTTTGGATCTTTTTCTGAGATATTGGTAAGAATCAAGCATTCCTGTACTGGAAATAAGTGATTGAACTAGAATGAACTTTTAAAGTGACCTTCCTTGCTGTTTAATGTTATGCTACTTCCTTGCTATTATGCATGCATGGATCTTGGCAGTCTTATAGTAAATCTAAGAATGATCAGTTTCACTACAAGAGGGTAGACATATAAAAAATGTTCTCTCTCAAGATCACGTATAAACACAGCTTGTCTTGAAGTAAAACGAAGTGCTTCTTTGTAATTAACTTCAGTCTCTCACAGTAAGCTGCATCTACCATCAACTATTACTGTAGTCCTACTGTATAAAGTACTGTAGTATTTTTTAAGCTAGTGTTATCTCTATTTTGGTTTAAAATTGGCTACCTTTAGGTTGTTGGAAGTTAAATACCAAGCTCCCTGATTTTGTACTGCTTTGCATCTTGAGGTTCAGCAAGACTTAGCTCTGTCCCTTCCATTTCTTTCTGTGCATAGTTAAAGCAGAGTCATTCTCAGCTGGATTATGCCCAGTCTCATGCTCAGAATCAGTCCTGGCCTTTCTGAAGGAATAAATCTGTCTTCCCAACTACTCTGATCTCTGCTTTCTGTAAAACTGCCTGAAATCATACTTTCCTATTTTTCTTCTCCCTTTAAATTCTTCAGTTCCTTTGTTTTGCTGTTATATTTTTCTCTGACTTCTCATACTTCTCTAAGATTCATTTCGACTCCTGCAGCTTCAAAGAGTAAGATTTGCTTCTTTGAGGCATCTGGGTTGCTGGTGATGCAGAGATGAAAGGATTCCTTTCCACACAATGCCATGGCATTGTCAGGGATACGTAATATGAGTATGAATTCATGGTTTGTGTTACTTTGAATTGTCAGTCATATTTGAATTCAGAGGAGATAACCTGGAGCTTCAAGATTTGAAGAAAAATGCAGTACTGTTAGTTGTTGCTTATTTTCAAGCTGCTTTTGGCAGCAGCAAAAAGTGTTCCACCTATTTACATATTTACATACTTCTTCCAAACAACCCTTTTGTGAAAGCAGCTAGACATTTTAATAGTGCCAGCACAGTAACTGTACATTTGCCTTGCTAATTTAAATGGAGAGTTTTGCAAATACAAAGGCTCCATATATATATATTTGGGCTCCTGAATGACTAGTTCTAATTAAAATAAATAATTTTACAGGAACTCAGTAGGTGATAGCACAATGAGATGTGAACTTGGTGGATACATCGTGTCATATTCAAGTCTCAGTTGTGCATTTATAGGTGAAGAAATCTATCTAGAAATTTAGGCTGGATTATTGGTGTAATCAATACTTACTTTTTACTTTTGAGTACTTAATGCTGCATAATAGGAGTGTTCTTCATAACAGAAGTAAATAAGAATTGAGTAAGAAATAGTTGATTTATCATTTAAATACCCCAAGAGTTGCTTCAACACTTTGGTGACAAGATTCTTTTTTCACATTTGAGAAGGATTTGAGCATTTTGTAAAATGGAAAAAAGAATAGCCAAAACCCTCCAAACTTTGTGATGTACTGTTTGCTAAGTGCAAACTGTGTTTGACATTCAATCTATTTTCACATTGTCATTTTTCATGTTTATGATGGACAAAGTTAAGCCTGTCCTCAGAAGAACTGTGTATTCTATAGCTTGGGTTCCTCTAAGCTTCCTGAGATACCTTTCCTTTTTTGAGATGAAACTGAGTTCCAAATAAGAATTCACCTTTTGCAATATTACCTGCAGAGAAAAATTGCTTCTCTTGAGAATATACACCATGATAAATGTACACAAGTAGTTTCCCAGCACAAAAACATTCAGATTTCACATTTTTTGCCTGTAATATCACTTGCATTAAAATTAGTGATTCAGTATTAGTAAAATACTTATGAATTTTTATAATGCTTATAAAAACCACCTGCATATATAAAGGCTTAGAAAATTTCTGAAGAAATCTGAAGACTAGGAACAAACAGAAAACTTACACATAAAAAGCATAAATCTAAGTTGCTTCTCCTTAGTAGCAAAGTCTTTCTGTATCAAAACTGGATAGTGCAACAGCTGCCTGGAAATTTAATTAAATGTCTTATATAATTCCAGTTTCTTGCTTTGTTTCATGCTGACACAAGGCTACAGAATTCATGAAGATACAGAAACTAATTTCTCTACTTAGCCTTGAAATAAGCTGCTCTGTCTTCCTTAGTTTTGAGTGGTAGAAACAGTAAAACACACACAAACCAGTTGGGCTGACGGGATGAACTGAAAAGTATCTCTATACCCTCAAAAGCAGGGTCAGTTGCAAGAAACTAAACTGAGTGTTATTAGAAATATGTTTAAAGTTTCATCATTACATCCACTACTGCTTTACTATTGAATTATATGCAGCCACGTAATAAAAATTAAATGAATAGAGCTCTGTACTTACCATAGTTTCAGCCTCTCTGTCTCTACAAGTCTGCTAAAGGGTATGTACTGTACCAGGGAGAGTCAAAAATGTTCTTTGTCCTTCACTGTGCACTTCCTTTTTTGAAAGTGTATGTGGTCTATCCAGCCTTCACAGGAAAAGATATCAGCAAAATCCTTGTTTTGCATATTATCAGAGGCCTAACAGAATTTTTAACAGCATTTGTTTGGGATACACTGCTCTACTGTGAAGGACAAATGACAGTGAATAAGCACTCATTCATTTTATAGCCTCTAAGATGATCATGAAAAAATAGGTCTGTGCTGATGAGAAAATCATATAGTTATGTTCTCACTAAACTTCGGCCGAGTTACAGAATAAAACATATTTGCTTTTTTTATTTTCATACTCAAGTCCCTGAGCAATTTTGTATTTAGGCTTTATTGTTGATTCCACGTAGCTCTCTTCCTTGCTTGAGTTTTTGTGGAGATTAAAAATCAAGTCATCTTCTGCATCTAATAAGCAGGACTGTATTTCTGTTTGCTAACACCTGATTGTTTAGAACCTTATAATGAATATGAGTGGCAAGGTAGGGTTGTCCTGATCAAGTGGTTTGTTGAATTCAAGTTGTGCTACCACCAACTTTATGCACAAAGTGAAGAGAAAGGAATATTTGGCCATAAATGTCCCTGAGTTGGGTATAATGAAGAGAGTTAAAAAGAGGTAACTTTCAGTCAGCTGAATGAGGATAGAGGAAGGAAAGAGAAGCTGCCTGTTGAGGAGGGAGGACACTGATGGTTTTGGGTGTTGTCCATGAGTAAAAACTCATAAATGCATTTCCATTAAGTAAGACAATAGCAGTGGGGAACTACTATGAAGTAGCACGATAGTGCATATGAAGTAGTTGGCACCAATGCAAATGATAGTGAAATAATGGAAATGATGCCTGTGGCACAAGCAGGATGTGAGCTGTGTTCTGTGATGAAATTGGGATTTCCTCATCTCAGGACTATACCACTGAAAGGCTGCATGACACTGCAAGCTCTGAATGATTTTCAGCTAAACTTTGATTATTCAAATAAATTATATATCAAAATAAGCAGCAAAACCCTTGAAAAATAGTGTGGTGGTAAGAAGAAAATATATTGCTTATTTTCTAAAAGGTAGAAAGTTGCTAGGACAGCCATAGGCTTCTTTGCTGAAGAACAGTATTGTGCAACTCAGAATAAATTTGAAAGAACAATTTGAAATATATGTAACTATAGTAACAAATTTCATTAGTGATGGATTATGTCTGAATAACTTAATATTATTTAAAAAATATTTTGATGGGCATTTGAGGTAAAGGGTAATGAAATCTAGATAAAGTGGAGTATTTATATAATGCCATCTAAATGATGAAGCTGGGGAGAGGACACAGGCTGTCAGAATAATTTTAATGTAGATAAGGTGCTGGCTAAAGTAGTATGTACTTAAAAGGAGAAGAGAGATTCCTGCACGTTGCTTGGATTGCTAGCAGTGTTCTGCAGGCTCAGGTCTTGGGATTGATCCTGTTTGTTACTTGTGTCAGGAACTTTGGTGCAGGAGTTTTCATAAGAGTTTTCAGGTTCATTTGTGGTGGGCAGGAGGTGAGAATGAAGATTTTTGAGGAACTTCTCCAGACATGGACCGCTAGGAGGCAAGAGATTGGTCTTGTTGATCTGGTGGTTTCTGTCTTTCTTATTTTTTCCCAGATTGCTCAATCCTATAGATGTTAGTTCCTAACTTTCAAAAATAAATGCATTTTAATGAGTCTTCCATATGGCTCTCCTACAGTCTAGCTGAATAGCTTAGGTCAGAGTAGTGTCTTTATTTTTTTTAATAGGGACACTTATTTCCTCTTTTGGTCTAGTTAACCTTGCTTCCCTTCATTAAACTTCTAGGAATTTTGCATGTGAGAGCTGTGCATCCTCCCCACATATGCAACCCAGTTTTCTTGCAATTGACCAGCAGTTTAAAATGTTACTGAGGCAGACGGACAAACAGGAGCAGCACCCCTGCAATCCCTTTGGCCTTGATTTCTTTGGAAGTGCTGCTAAGGTTATAGTAATACAGCTCCTGTATCCCTTTGTCATGTACATCTGCTTCTGGATAAAAATCTATAATGCAAAATAAAATATACAAAATCCAACTTTTGGTGAGGGAGCTCCATTGCTAATTCATGTTCTAATGACAGCAACAGGCAAGTAAAATAAGGAATGCAGCCACTGCAGGCATTCGCCTCCAGTAAAACGTTTATTGATTTATCACTTGGTTTTGATTAGTGATGATTTCAGCTGTGATGTTTGGGAGTCCTGGTTTTCCACTGCTTTGGGTAGCTAGCTGTCCAGCAGGAACTTTGATTTGTAAAATCAGCTTGGAATCCCTTCTTGTTGTCTGAAAAAGAAGGAAGGTTAGTGAAGAAGTGATAGCATGTAGTTACTACAACAAAAGCAGACATTTACATATGTTGTCCCTAATTTTAGGTGATTCAGTACTCATGCATTAATATACAGTAATGTGCATTAATACACATTTAATGATTTCTCTTAAATATGGTTGTAATAGCTCTTACAAAGAATTAGTTAAAACATGTATAGTGACTTTCAAAAGTCTTGAGTATGTAATTTCCATGGGTTTAATCTGAAAGAATGACTACTTGACATGTCTGAAATTTTAGGAGCCAGTTAGGATAATTTTTTTCAAAAAGCCTTTACTATGCCACTGAAGAGGATACATATGAATATGTATGTCATGAATAGTTATCCTGCTATTTGCCATTGTGGCTGGCTATAAATATCTATGACGTACTGCAGAAATAAAATCAAGCTGCTATGAGAATTTTAAAATGGGGACAGCTGCATGGCCTCAGTCTAAGGCAAATTGGATACCCTATTTGTAGTAGCAGGCAGCAGCCTGGGGAAGAATACTCATGAACAGGGAAACACAGAAATAAATACTTCTCCAGAATTACTTCCCCATTCCCCAAAACTGACATTTCAGAATCTTCCAGGCCTAGTGTCACCATCTGCATGTTTTGAGAACCTTGTGCTTTTCAAAATGCATATTTGAGCTTGCTATGTATATAATGGACTGTTCTTCAGTTTCTTTTGCAGATGCCACTGCTAGTTTTATATAATATCTCTTAGTTTTTATATTTGTTTCTCATGTCACTCATGATTTTAAAGCTCTGTACTATAATTTTACATTTTTCCTTGCTTCCAACTCCTGAAATAAAATATGGAGAGCGAAGCTGTGGCAGCCTGGAGATAAGGTGCTGCTGAAAGCAGTGCATAATTCTCCTAGGCCTGCTTGATTCCCTGAATGTCAGCATATGCCCAGCTTTCCTCAGGGTGCTTCACAAGTAAAGGAGTGGGCATAGCTGGACTCTACTGAAGGTGAGACAGAGCTCGCATGAAGACCTCTTCTGACATGCATCTTGGCCTTGGTGGAGGTCATCTTGCATGGCTTACCTTGTGACATCTCAGTGATGACCTGCACAAGATCCTTTTCCCTAGCTTAGAAAGTTACTAACTTTCTAAGTTACTAACTAGTAGTTACTAACTAACTGGTTCTAGTTACTAACTAAGGGCAAAGTAACTTACAGTAACCCATCAAGTCTAAAACCATTTCTCCTGGCCCTGAGGATTTTTATTCTCAAATCTATGAGATTTGTAGGATTCTTGTGTCAGTCCTCAGAATACTTTTTTCCTTTGTTTTGAGGGAGTTATTTTAAAATTCAAAATTGAAGAAAACTTCTTACTGAAAATTATCCAAATCCTTCAAGCATCTTCACCATTGTTAGTGAAATGGTGGCTGACCATTCTCAACACCACTAATACATTGGTAAGCAAGAGGTGCTGCTTACCCGTTTCTGAGCCACATCACTATTTTGCCTCTCCACAGGGCCGCTTTTCCAGGCTTTCTCCTTGGCACGGCCTGCCCCCAGCTCCTGGTGCAGGGTTGTTGCACTCGCGGGTTCGAGTGCTTTCTCCTCTCACACAGGCAGACCAGGCGCTCCAGCAGCTCCAGCCTCCATTGGTGACCAGTGATCCTAAAATTAGTACAACATCTCTGACTTGAGCAGGGATAACAATATCATCAAATAGACCTTTTGTGAGGGTGGTTCAGGTGGACCATGGTTCAGGTCTTGCTTTTTCCAGCTGTGGTGTTTCTACAGATCATTGCGTATTCCAGCCTACATCCCATCTGCACACGCTTTGCCTTTGAAAGGTCTGTGCCAGCAGCACTTCTCAGAGCTTTCAAAATGTTGTCACCCTAGGAATGATTCTAGAGTATTGAACATTTTTGCCACCTGAAACTTGGCCATAGAGAATGAATTTACTGCACAGTAAATTTTTAAACAGTCAGCTGTGGAACTGCATTCATATCTTCTCATTTGTGGATCAATCTAGTATTAAGTTAGCAGAGTAGGTATGAAATGTGATGATGTATTAACAAGCACGGTGCTTTTGCAGAACACTGAAAACAAACCATTTTATGTCATTGTAAGTGTCTTTGCTTGAACTCAGTTTACAGCCCTGACTCTGTGCCATTACTCCATCATGCTTCAGTAGTGCTCTTATGTACTTAATTTAGAGTGTCATTCTAAGACACAGCAATGTCTGTGGGCAAAGTGTCCTCCTCATGGAAAGATCCTAGTAACTTATATTAACTGCCATACCAGTTATCCATGGGATTGGACAGTAGTTAGCTATAAGGAGGTACCATAACATCCTGATGTCATATGATTTTTTTTTATATCTATTCATACTAATAACCATACTCATTTTAATTACCTGAAACATTTACTAACCTTGAATTAGTGTAGATTTGGGAATCTGACAGGCAATTCCTTTGAAGTAGCTAGAGCACAAGCATGTACAGGCTCCATCCACCAGCACGACAGTGCCTCCATTTTTGCAAGGTTTGCATTTGCACGCGCTGTACTCAGTAATGTAGTCCTCAATTGCTCTTTCCAAATTTTGTTTCTTTACGTAAGCATCTCTCATCTTAACTGGAACAAGTGTATGTATTGGAGAAGGCTGTAGAAGAAAATAGGCTATGTATAAAAGACTGTGTGGTAGTTCTGATTCCTTTTGACATTAATATCACTAACGTAAACATCTGAAGAAAAAGGCTATTATGTGTCAAGATAAAGAAAATACCTTAAAGTTAATTATAAACTTTGGGGCCTCACCTCCATCTAATAAGAACAAAAAAATCTTTAAAACTGCAAGAGCCCTAACATAGAAGAGACTCACCCGCTGCTGTATCACTACAGGAGCATCAACCAGTGACTTAGCCCACTCTATGTAATCCTCTACATTAACTGTTTTTACTCCTCGCAATAGCATTTCTTTTACTTTAACTGAAAAATCAATCTTCCCTCCATCAACTAAGGAAAGGACATCATCAATGACTGCATCATCTTTGTATTTTGCTGTAGAAAGAAAGCAGAGAGGAAAAAAGGAAATTTTAGTATCCATGTATCCATACCATTTGAAAAATTGTAGTGAAAAATACTTTTAGCACAACTAGTCTAGTTCTTTAAAATGACAGGAGATAGAAGAACCCTTCACTTAGAGGTCATGGTGGAATTCCACCTGCCCTTGCTTGCAGTTAATATAAGGGAGGAAATCTTCAATTTTGCTATTAAAACAGAAAAATCTCTACCTGCAGGTAAAAGTGGGTAGATTATGTAAATCTTAGCCATTTGATAAAAAGCCAAATACTGCTGTATTACCCGAGCTGGACCAGAAAAGGGCAAGAACTGGAACAGAGCAGCATTTAGACAAGCTTGAAATTTGTTTTTTGCTCAAAAGTAAATGCTTCACTCTTTTTGTCTTGCAGTTTTTATGTGGGAAAAGGTCCATCTTCAGGCACACAAAAGAGGACATAGGAATAAAACAAGCAGGGGAACCTTAGTAAGCTAATCAGAGGAGGTAGGTTCTGGGAGAACTATCAGCTCTGTAGGCTGACAATGAGGCAGGTTCCTGGGCCTGACTAGTGGATATGGAATAATTAAGATTAAGGATAGATGGCTTAGAAGCCATATATCAAGGTAGCCATAATTCTAGGCAGGGTACATGTGTTTCTAACACATGAATTTGGCTGCTAAGGAAGTCCTAAGGTTTGGGGGGCCAGCTGAGACCTGTTGTTCCATGGGGGCATGTGGCAATCAGAGACCAGAGGAACCAGGGGCCAGTTACTGGTTAGACATTCAGGCTAAGGCAGCTGCTGGGGAAATTCATATCGTCTATATTTAAATATTTCCAAATAATGGCCCTTTATTCTGATCTTATCCATAGAAGGCAATGAGATGAGGCCATAGGTGCTATTGGGGTTTCCATGAGTGCTGTATTTGTGTCCATGGGGATTTGTGTGGCTGGCTGTGAGTATGTGTATGTATGTGTTGCATATGTGTGTTTGTATGTGCGCCTGTGTGAACATACATATTCAGTCTTGCTAATGGCTGCACAAGGGCCACAGTAACAGCAGCTTCTCCTCTGCTAGACTTGTCCTTCTGCAGTCACCTCTCAGTTACATACAGAGAATAAAATGGTAACATCTTTTCTTAAGCAAAGTGTAAGGATATACTTACATTTTTCTCTCATCTTAATCTTTCGGCATTTATCATCATTAATATTAAAAGTGGCATCCAATCCTCTATATGTTGCACCGACATCTAAATGATAGCCAAGACATTTTTTTACATCTTCTACAGTGATCCCTGGGAGTGGAAATAATTAGGTGATTATTACAGGGACAGAAGACTGTAAAGAATGTAATTATATTATTCCTCTAGCATAAATTTCAAGACTTTCCTCCTCCATTTCTCTTATGTTTTCTCTTCTTCCATGTAATGAATTTGAGGATGATTGAGCTGTACTAAGGCAAGTGAGATATGGAGTGATTAGGAAAATGCTAAGAACCCTCTAAAAACTCATTTATGTTTTTCTTTCTACTTTTTTTTTCCATTTAAAGTAGATATTTTGCCTTTCCTTTCTTTTTGTGATAAATTATTGAATTCTCTCAGCTTATCTCCCAAAACTCAAACAATGATCATCTTTTACACTTAATCAACACCACTAATCTCTACATGTACTCTTTTCTTTTAAATTGCAATCCTCCTTTATTCTCTAACTCTGCCACATCTTTTCTGTCAATTGAACTCAAACATTTGATCTGAAGCTTTACTCTTTGTTCAGAGACATCTTACTGAAATTTGGATCTTAAAAAAAAAAAAAAAGGTAGTGCATTCTTCAGGTGTTGAAAAGAATAATAATAAATGACACCTCTGCTCTGTATCCTCTGGAATATTTTCAGCATTGCATGGCAATATGATTCTTAATGCTTCATGCATCAGGTATTTATTTTCTGACCAAAATCACCTTCAGAATGAACCCATCACAAAACCACATCTGCCTGAACTGGACAAGGGAGGATCAAGTTACTGCTTTCCTATCTTAATCAGGGCAAGAAAAATTTCAGTCTGAATGTTGACGTCTATAAAAACAATTCCAACATGACCAGCTATATCATGTGATTTCTAGAAAGTTCTTCACTTTATCTGTTATTGTGTGCCACTGCCATCCTCACAGTGATTGCAGAAGGTACTGACTGGCAAAATGAATTTAAGGCTTAGATCTGCAATGTGTAGAAAATCTGGCTCTTGGGAATCAGATCCCACCCCTAAATATTGTGACTATTTTGAATGACATGCTTAAAATGTAGACTTTTAGCATTTCCAGTGGAAGTTAGAAAACAGATTCTCAACTCTGGAACTGGTATGATTCCATATGGATTCCACTGATGGCACACGCTGAACTGGGCTGTCCTCAGGAGAGCTCCATGTATAGCCATGAGTCTGTCCTCTGTGCAACAGTGATAGCTAGCATAGCAGAGCGAGGCCAGGGGAATACCTACCTGACTGAGACATAGCATAATCATCTAACACATACACAAGCTCGTATTTTCCTCCCACAACTCCAGAGACCGCATAGTGAGTTCCATAATCTTCTAGGAATTTGAAATATTCCCCCTTATCGTATTCAGCAGGCAGAAAGTTTAGATCATCGAGGAAAGTGTCTGTGAGACGGACATCTCGGCTTCGCATTTGGTATCTTCCGAGCTGAATCTTTCCTTTCACATGCAGGAAGGTTTGGTTCTGGATGCATTGGGGAAGAAAGCAGGAGGTGAGAGTGCCCCTCTCATACAGAGTACAGCACTTCTGCTGTTATTTAGAGAAACTGCAGCTCTTTAAAACACTAAATTCAAACTAGTATTTTAGAACAGGGACAAACTTTTTAAAATGAAAGTTCTCTAAAATGTCCTCTTCTGTAGAGGTCTAAATTTTAACTAAGGAAGTAGGAAGAAGCTTAGGTAATTTCTGCAGTTTACAATTTCTGTAGTAACGCAAAGCTCTGTTTGCTAATTTCACTAAATCTTTGTCATCTATTTGATGACAGGTTCTTCTCAGTGAATACACTATCTATCACAGATGCCTTCCTGACTTTATAATACAGAAAAATAATACTATATGGCTTGCCATACAGCTAACAAGCTATTCTGACCTGCACACTGAGGTCAGCTGGAGTTTTGCCTTTGTCTGTAAGGAGAACAGAACCAAACTAGCTCTTTTTGGAATCACTTCTCTGTTATTGTTAGGCTGCCTGAATGAAGAGCATTGCTCCAATTGAGAAGAGAGGAAAAAAAAAATAAAAAGGAAACAGCATCACAAGATGAAAATTACTTAGGAGACAATCTTTGGGACATGTGACCCATATGTATATTCTGACTTGAGTTTCATGCTCTATAAAGCCATAAATTACACTGCTGATGATTTGATATCATAGCCTCAGTTAAAGCCTCTCTACTGCATATGATACAGGATGTCTTGTAGAACAGGAACATTTAAGGCTGTAAACCAAGCTGCCAACCTCCATTATACCTGCCTTGCTTGTGTAGATTCCTTCACTGTAGCGTCTAATAGGTAGTAAATAAGAGGGATGTTGCTAACAGATCTTCACTCTTCCACTTAACTGTTGCTTAGGAATGGTGGAAATTTGATCTGATCTCAGAACTGATGCCAAAATTTGCATTACAGGTCACTAGACAATAAGTGGCCTGAAAACCTCCTGAGATACAGGACCATATATTTTGAGTCTTCCAATATACTTTTACATCTTGTCTTCCTCCTCAAGAATCAACCTGTATCAGTACACTGCCAGTATCTTATTTATTCAGCATGTATGTATTCAGCATTAGTTACAAAATTTATCTTTTCCTATAAATCTATTTAATCTCCTGGTCTCTGAAGACTGGCTTGAAGAGAGGGGGGGAAAAAAATGCTGACAAGAGACTGGAAATGTTGAATTACTTGAGGCAAATATATTCTGCTAAGACTATTTCTGTACTAGCAAATAAAATGGGACAGGGTCTTTTAACTGCATCTACTTTGCTTCTCCAAGCTCACCTACCTTTAGGCCTACTCACTGGCAACTTTTTATCCCAAGACTTGGTCTAATTTGTCCACTAGCTGCATAATCAAGATGAGAGCAGAGATCTCTGGCCCTTCCTAGTGTTCAGGCCCCAGTGAAGATGAGGGCAGCAGCTAGTTGATGGAAATAGCGGGAACAATGAGCTAGATTTGATTAGGCTTTTAGCCACCCACCTCTGAAATCCCAATCCTAGTACTACCAGCATTTCATTTTTGTGAAGAGGTGCCAAAAAATTAGTAAGCAACTACAATATTTAGAAAGATTTTTTTTCCTGGCATTATGTACATTTTACTGTTTGTAAAATCATTACATTAAAGCTGTGTGCATGATCAGACTTACCCTTTCTGTGATGCTTTGCAGGACTGAACTCAAACTTGAATTCTTGCTGTAGCGGAACTTGAAATTCCCTTGCACGGATGGTTTGTCACTTGCCTCAGTAGGTGTGTATTTCACAGACAGATCCGCATTAAATTTTCTTTCTTCCTCTATGTAAACCTCTTTGATCATTTCTGCACGATCATGGTAGTACTCAGCTGTAAAGGTTTTGTCTGCTTTGGTCTTAGAAAAGATGATGAAAAAATTGCATGAGTAGTTTAAAAAGAAAAAGGGCAGTAACAACAGTAAAAGAAAATCAGAAAATCTATGTAGCACTTTTAAGTTATATATTTTATATATATATATATAAAACAGTACATCTATCAGTACAAAAAATATATAAAACAGATGTTGATATGAACACAGCAGAAGGATGCAAAAGATGTAAACCTGTGTCACTTTGTATGCTGCTTGCACAGGCTTTGAACAGAGTAACACAGAGAGCTGAGTTTTTATCTGAATACTGAAGTTGTTCCACAGAAGGAACTGATGAAGGCTAAATGATGGCATTTTGAACTAGAAAATCATTTTTTCACCAAAAAAAAAAAAACAAATCCAACATTTCCTAATCTGTTGGTTTCTACAATCTAAGTTTCTACAGTATTTGGGTAGTCAGACAGCAAAATTTTGTTTTGTTTTCCAAACACCTGAGCAATCAGCCTCAGAAAATTGGGTTTGTTCCCTGCATCACATGTTGAATATCCCAAAATACAACTTAGTGGAAAAAAATAGCCCAAAAGCTGCACCCTGTAGAAGAACTTGAATTTAGCTTCATAAAACTAGTAAAGAATCTTCCGAAGATTTATGAAGATGAAATAATTCATAACATTTCAGAAAAATCTTATCTGCACTTGTATCAGAAACTGCCTTTATGGCAGATCAATTTTAAATACATCTTTTTATAATTAAATTCCTCTTTTCACTAGAGACACCTTTTAATACCAAAAACCATAGCCTAACTTGGAGTATTCATGAGCTATAACTAACACTAAGCCTGCTTCCCCTTTTTCCCTCCCAATCCTTAATTCTATTTTAATGATTTCTGCTTTTGCAAGCTATGAGGAAAAGCCATAAATACTCAGTTTTTGGTATTGGCATGAAATGTTTCTTAGAGCACTATCAAATGAAAACAAGTATAAATACAGCCCTTCTCTCAAAACGGAGCAGAAAGCTGTGAGGACAATGTTTCAGTGAGTGGTGAGGCTCAGCGTGTAACACTGTCAACGTAATTTGTATTTGCCAACAGTTCCCTTACACTTAAGGAATAACAGGCTCCAGATCATTCTTAGAGTGCAACGGGAAACAAGATTTACATACACATATTACATAAACATTCTAGAAAGCAACTTCCATTTATTATGTGCAAACATAGCATGAAATGCAATGGAGATCGGTTTGAAGCAACTGAGTGTAATTGCTAATTCAAAGGATAACCCTACCTGTCGCCCTCTGGGCCTTATTAAAGCTAATGAGCTTTTACCACCTGACTCAATGGACACGTAGGGTTTTCTGAGAGGAGGCCAAGCTTTAGCTGCAGCTCAGCCGGGTGGCACGGGAGCACTTACGTCGTAGATGAGCACGCCGACGTTCCAGGGCTTGCGGTAGTACGTGCGCGTGTTCCCGTCGCGCACACGCTCGCACAGGCCATTGAAGAAGTCGTTGTCGAACGGGCTGGCCAGGGGCTGCATCCCTAAAATATTGATCCTGTGGCAGAAACACAAGAGAGGCTGCACTTCATAACAGCAAGTGGCAACCATTTTCAGGTGGAAACCATTTGTTTTTAAATAGTAATTTTTGGGGGGGAGTGAGAGTCATTCGTTGGTTAAAAATAGCTACTTTTATTTATTTGTGACTTATATGAATTGTTGCTGATAGGAACTTTAGAAGCAAACATATACTAGTCCCATCAGTGCTGCACCCCTCCTGTATCTGCTCTTCTTCCAGGGAGTGACCTGCTGGAGTAACAGAATCTCCTGGGACAGGGCAGAGGAAGTTTGGATTGCAGTAAATCCAGAGAACAGGGCACGTTTCCATAGCTCTATATGCCTGCGTACCCATGTACAGCAGATACTTCTAAAACAACTTCTCCACATGGAATTTCTTTTTTTTTCCCTTTGTTGCCTTTCCACATCTGTTCTATACATTGAGACCTTTTCAGAGGCCACAATATTTATGTCTGATTGATTCATGTTCATATTTCTAATGGGGTATAGAAAACAGCTAGCGGTTCACCAAAGATGTCAGCATCACAACTGCATGTTTATACAGCGTTTTCTCATGAGAAAGTAAAGTAATAAATTATAATAGAAATTGTAAAGTAATTATGTCCAAAAATGCCTGTAGATCTGGCTCAATTCCATATGTTGCAAAGGCAGCAATTTGCCTCTTGCAGTAGTATCTAAATGAAATGGAGGATGTACTCTCTTATTTAAACACAAGGTGGTGCTGTGTTATATTTTTATTTCAATCTGGTAGTTTGGATAGCTACCTTATCATTCAATTTGTAGATAGGCTGTGTGTGCTACTTTTGCTTTAAATAAAGTAAAAGAGATTCACCAGAGTCTGAGAGCAGAAGAGTTGCTTTCAGTTTAGATTTATGAGAAAGTTGCTGTAAGCAGCAAATGTCTGGGAAAGTAAAAGATTTGGTGCTAAAAAGACATTGCTGCCAGCAATGCAGCCTGTCCTGTGAAATAATCAAGACACATTTTCTCCCTCTTCAATGTGTACATTAGTGAAATCATTGGGAGCAGCTAAATCTTTATGAGCCTTGAAAAGATGGTGGAAAGATAAAGATTATATATAAGCATTGTTTGCTCTATGCATGTAGATGTAATTTATATATATATTTTACTAATGTAGTGATTTAGTGTTTGTAGTCTGGATAGGTATTTAATCATCCCAATCTGTACAACAAAAACCATAGGTATACGTTTTTCCAAAGTCACATCATGTTTCTGAGCTTCCAAAGTCACATAGTGTCCCTGAGAACTTCAGTCAGGTCCCACCAGGGGAAATAGAAGCCCATCTACCCCAGCACATGGAATCGCCACAGGCTGCCCATGAGGCCTGGTAGTCATGGGAGGCCTCATGGCCACCTACCCTTGGCCCGCAGTCCTGCCCATTTCCGACACGTCAATGTCGTGATTACGGCAGGGCGACCGCGGCTCTGACTCACAGTTATCCTCATCAGAAAAGTCTCCGCAGTCATTATCCACATTACACACAAGACGCCGTTTGATGCATCGACCTAAGCAAAGAAAAATCATTGAATGAATCCACTTTGTTTTCTAAGTTGATGTTTTCTAAGATACACCTTCCCCCTTTTTCCCTTGCCCCCCACCTCAACTATTCCATACTAAGATCTTATTTTCTTACTGTCACAAGGAAATGGAATCCTGTATCCAGCACTGCAGAAAACCAATACTATGAAATTCGTTTATTAGCGTACTGGGATAGCTAAGAAAGTTAAGTGACAGGAGAACTGCTGTCATTTGCAGGAAGTTATTATTTTCTTGGACTGTTTCTATATTCATCTTTGATTATTAGATTTTAAAAATTGTATTATGAGAGTACAGGAAAGTATTAAATCAGTTATCAACAAGGAGTTATTTTTGAGATGTTTAATTTGTTGCTGTTGGAAGGGCATGAACTTTGAGTTATGTTCTAAAGCAGCAGTGGCACAAATTAATTTGATGTCAGGTAGGGTTTCACTGTAGGTTTCAGAAAGACTGAGTTTTTTCTCTATAATTTAAAGATTTGGGGTAAACTTAATCCTAGTTTTATCAAAAGACAATTGCCCCTCTCAGCTTCCCTATAGAGTGCCACAGAATGGCTTTGAACTACTATTCAAATATATACTTTATAATTTTCCTTTCTCTACTTGGACTTCATAGTATTTGAGATACAGTTAATATTGACAATGACTTGGGACACAAAATCCACTCAGCATCTATCATTTTCAGAATGGTTTTATTACTTTTAATATGTCCTATTCATTTTGATTTGTGAGGACTCTTAAAGATTACACTAGTACATATTCACATCTGGTTCTACCAATTCACATTTTATTGGGGATTGGCATTCCAATCTCCAGCAGACATGTACAGAACTGCTGAGGTCACTTAAGCTTCCCTACCTATTTTGCCAAAGTTCTTTCAGCTCTGTTTTTTCCCACTGATTTTTCATTAAACTTTGAGGGCACTATCCTAGTGGAATGGATATGCTGAAAGGAAGGAAACTCATAAGAAGTCAGCTTTTCCCCAAAAAGAACCAAAGCACTGAACATACACCTTTCTATCTGTGAATTCTTATTGACTTATATTGACTAAGCTTCACAGAACTAAATAAAAAGCAGTTTGCTGGGTTACTGCACAACTCATATAGTGTGAAAACCAAACCTACCAGAATCGCATTGAAAGTCAGTACCACAGTCTGCTTCGGGGGCCTCCGGACAGACTTGGCTGGTTTTACAGCTTTGTGAATCTCTCAAGGTCTCCAGACATGGTTTTCCACCAAACTGTCCAAATTTTCCAATACTTCTGGACCGAAACTTGAAAGATAAGTAACAGAATCAACATTTCTTAGAGAGAAGAGAGAAGAAAAGCCAGAACTAAGGGACTTCCAGCTGAACTTTGAACTTCCCAGAACAAAGGATCTTCGGTGAGACTTTTGGTTGAGAAATAGGTACTTGTACACTAACATTTAATTACTGTTTTAGCAAACAGAGATGCTTATTTTTCCACTGTTTTATTCACAAGAAATCCAAGAAGGAAATTACATCAGATTATATACTTTCAAATCTGTGCTTAAAAGAAGATAATTCTAGCCCCTGAACTTCATATATATGCATACATGTCAAATATATGCATACATTTGGATGAATATACATAATTTGTAAATCTGCTTCTGGAAGCCACTGTGACTTTACCTGCCACCAGTCGACATTAGCTACTCTTAAGGTCCCAGGAATTACTAGACATTTTGGGACTTCATGTTCTTGTAACTTCACATAGCAAAACAGTGATATAATCAACAAGGAACTGCCTTGCATGTTTTTGAACTTTCATATGAAGAACTCTTTTGAGAAAGCAAAAAATCTGGTTTTTGATAGAAATATTTGAAGAGGAAAAATATTAAAAATTTAATTTCTTAATAGAACCACCCCCATGCCTGGGGGAAAAAATATTTCCATCAACAAAACCTTTTGAATGCTTGAATGCAGTTTTATACGCTGGCTGCAGCCTTCCCTTAGTACTAAGGCCCCAGGCAGTAATGGCTCAAATGCTCATGAATTTCCCCAAATCATGTGTGTACTTTGGCACGTATTAAGGGCTGTGACGCGCTGCTTTCCCCAACCCCAGAGGCTGCGTCGCCGCCTGTGTCTTACCCTCTGGTGCGTGCACGGGTCGCAGGGCCCCCACTCGCTCCAGCTGCTCAGCTTGCAGTCTATGGGGGCCGGAGCACTCGGCTCTCTTCTCACCCTGGGGAAAACCTTTTCGGAAGAGCTGTCAGACAGAACATTGCAGTGCAGTGCTGGGCAGGACACTGAAGCTGTTCTCAAACCATAGGCCAATGTTTGGGGAGCTGCTTCAAGCTGCTTTCAGGCCTCACTTTTGAAGCAATGTGGGGTACTTAGTTTAGACTCTGTCAAACTTAGACTCTTTCAAACTGCTTTAAAATTGAAAGTCAAAGATTATTTGGGGTCTGAGCTGTCTGGTTTGCTCTTTGTAATTTCTTTTGCCTAACATGGAATATTCACTCCCTACCTGCTAGTCATTTCTGTACTCTGCAGGTCAATGCTGGACTCTCTGCTCTACAGTGGGCTTCTGAGCCCAGTATGTTTGTAAATCTGTAGCTCCCCTTGTTTGATACATGCATTTTTTTTTTCCTCTCTCTCCAGGCAGTTCTTTGTCCTGCACTCCTTGACCCCTTCCCTTGTACAAATATCCCAGGTGACCAAATAAATGTAACCTGGTTCCACAAAATTGAGAAATCTGCAGTTTGGATAAAGAAGATATGCCAGTCTTTTCAGCCTTCTATTGCTGTTTACTGTATGTTAATGCTACATACCTACTCAGATGGTGCTGAGACACTAAGCTGACCTGTGTCACTTTCCAATCATTGAGCCTTAAACAGCTCTGTGGTCACACACTTACTGTGCAACCCTTGCAGGCCCCGCTCACCCTGCAGCGCTCCTGGGCTTCAGACACTTGGCTGAACACAAAGCCACTGCTGCTCCAAGTGCTTTCCCCCTGCCCCACTGCCTCTGCACTGCTGTCTTCCCAGGTCTTAAGCTAGGAAAGGCTAGGGAGCGTGGTGAGACAGGCCTTCCAAGCCTTCCAAACAGCAGGAACTTCAGAGGCAAAATGCCTTCTCTACTAACCCTGACTGGGGACTTTTGAGGGAGGGAACAGTGCTCTTTGAAGGAAGAAAACCCCAGACATTTCAGCATCAGTGCCTAGAACTCCTTGCACTTCATCCAGGACTGCACATGTTCGTGCCATCCACTTTTACTGGTGATTTAGCAGTGATGGGAGGCATTTTGGCTATCTTCTAGCAAGCAGGAAATGAAAAACATTGTTTGGTAGTTATCATTGGTCAGCAGAGAAGGCAGAATGGCACTGGCATCATGTGAAGGCACCTATACGAGCTGCAACTGCTGTTGCTCTAACACAGCAGCACAGTGGTAGGATATGTACTCAAGCACTGGCCCATGTAATAATTCTGTCTCCTGACTACATTCTTTCTAACTAAACAGTTAGAAAACTTTAGCTGGATCTAAAAGCTCAAGCAGTAAGAATTACCAAAACACCATGCTGAAAGCAAAACATTACATGTTATGTCTCTGAAAACACTTGTAACCCCCCTGTTCAGGTACTTCAGACACTGTTGAAAGCCACCCTCAGCTCTAGACCCCTGCACACAAAACATTTGTCTGGCCAGACAACATTCACACAGGATCATAAAGTTTTGTTGCTAGTGCAGTTCTAGTCTTAAAGCAGAGGCATCTAAGATTATTCTTGGCTGCCAATAGCTGTTATGGGATCCTTGGATCCCTCCTGCTTTGTTCAGTGCTGGTGATACTCATAAGTGAGACACAGACTAAGTAGATACACATCAGACCACGTAGCTCTTCTGGCATTTTTATGTAATGTTTTTATATGGACTAAAGCCCTAATTTCTCCTTAAGATACCATAGTGGGGAAGGAGATCCAGGGGAGGACAAAGAGGAATTGTATGGCTCAAGAAACAGAGAAGTAGGCTAGGGGAATTGAGATACTAGTGTAACTACTGTCAACAGAAAATTGCACGCCTTCAGAAAGCAAACCAGTTTGCTTTCACCCTCAGCATGCAATAGAAGACGACTGCTGCTTGAGCTCCACTTCCTGCTGGAAATGCTCAAATAGCTTTGTCCCCTGTTGTTCTGCCCCACACCTGTGCAAGTCCCAGTTGGGTCCTCTTGAAAGAGAGCAACACATCTCCCTTTCACAGTTAGACAAATAGATTACCCATGGAAGTGTTTGGATTTTAGATTGATGTTCTGTATTGGAGAAATATTATGCTATAGGAACCTGCAAAAGACCAAGGACACTTACCTTCTGCTTTCCCCTAAAAAGGAGGCAGCCACTTCAAAAATGCAGAGTGCAGAGATAAGCTGCAAAATAGCATGCCTGCTTCTCATCTTGCCGCTGAGTAGAGAAGAATTGTCAGAACTGAATCTGAAACTTCTTTATTTGTTCCTTTTGTTATTTATTACCAAGAGAACAAACAAAGCAGTACTTGCAAACAACAAAAATCCTAACCAGTTACTGGCAGAACTGACTTACGGTAAATGCTCTAAAGTTCACTTTTTTCCTCCCTCTCTATTAAGGCTGGTAAATGCATAAAATACTTAACTGGTTGTATTTTCTAGCATCTTTAAAAGCAGGAGAAAAAAAAAGATCTATTCAATTAGAGGACAGCTAACTGGCTCATAAAAGCTGTTAATGCAGTGACTTGCATGAGGAACAAATAGTCCATAATTGTTTTTAAGAACAGGTTCAGATTCTAACATGTTCAGTATCTTCCTGTGGAGCCATGAAGAAGCCAACACAAGAGAAGAATACATGGTTTTAGTGGGTTTGGAGGAGCTTAAAACTGCTAGCCTTCACTATCACCAAAATCTAAACCACAGGATAGCTTCTTAGAAGGCATTCTTGTTCATCAGTTTGCCATAATCCAGACTTAAGGCATCATGTGTTAGACAGTCACAAGGCAGAAGTAACTCATGAATAAGATGCTATTTAGCAGTTAAGTATCTTGACTCAAGCTTAAAATGATCGTGCAATATAAAGATATTTCACAATGCTGAGTAGATCCAAAAAAAAAAAAACTTACTTTTGATTCTGTATCCACAATCACATTTCAGTTGAAGAGGGTGAGAACAGGCTATATTTTTTCCTAACCCTTTACACAGGAGAGTATGATTTAGAAAAATGCACAAAAAAATGCATTGTTAATGTTAATCTGGAAGAATTCAGTTACACTAAGCTCTTATGTTGAAGAGTCCAGATACACAGGCACTTAAACCAGTTATGAATATACTATAAGGTTACATGTAGTGCTATGTATAATTGACACAGTTGGGGATTCTGAGTTTTTTGTTTGTTTGTTTTTTAAAGTGAATAGGCATTCAAACTAAGGTAACAGACCAGCAAGCACATTTGTCCAGCTTTTAAGAGGTCCTTCTCACCTAACTCATAGTTCTGCAATAGTTCAAGCTAGATTTTCAGAATGACAACTAAGTTTGGTACTGCTGTCAGTATTAGCTTGGCTAACACTCATAGCTCATTTTGATGCTTAGCTCAGCTGCTTTTGTGTTCTAGCCTTTATGTCAAGTTGACATTTTAATTTTGTCTCCAGTACTGCAATCTACTCTAAAATAGTAAGTTTAATGCCTAAGAATTAATCCATCTTCATTTAAAAAAAAAAACTAGAAAATTTGTTCTTAGCAAGCTAGATGTTCCTCTCCCCCTTAATTCAGTTTCCCTTTTGTCAATTACTTTCTACAAACACTTGGAATATATACACTGAAGGAGAAAAATGAAGATGTCCAAGTTCATGAAAGCATGTGCTGGCTTCCAGTCTTGGAGAAGAGGATAAGAAAGCATCTTTAGCCTCAAGTCCTGACCAACTCATGCTGTCCATTGGACAAATGGGATGGACTAGTAAGAGCTTACTTGATGTACAGCTGAGACAACCTAGGAGGCTGCTCAGACCCAGGTCTTACCCAAAAAGTTTCAGCAAAGCTTACGACCATACAATGAGATAGTCATAGTAAGAAAGAACAAGGCAAACAATTCTTAGAAGGCTCTGAACACCAAATGCCAGCAAGGCCACAGGGTTGAGTTTGCAGGACAGAATCAACAGCCACACTTATGTTCATTTGCTATGAAGAGTTGCTTCTTTTTAATGTCATTAAGTAACATCATTTGAGATATGACAGTTTATAACATTGTAACATCCATAAGTTTCTGTATTTCCAGTTTGGGACAAATAATTCATAGCTTTTTTTGCATTACAGAAAGTGCAAAAGAGGTTTATATACAAGACAAATTGCATGACTGGCTGAATTGGGCACTAAGGCTGTCTTCAAGTTGATTTTATAGCTCTCCAGTTCAGCTTAGGCATTTAACAACACTATTTCAAGTTTATACTTAACATGAACAGAAAGACTCACACATCAGCCATCACTACTGGCCAAGAAAGTAGCTGTTACAGTTGGTTATAAACCAACTGATTTAAAGGTCTGTTAGTAAAGAGGTTTGCTAGAAAAGGCACTGCTTTCAAAGGGATGGAGAACTACCTCGCATTGAAGGCACAGAGGTGATTTATCTTTACACAAGGAACCTAGGCATGGAGTGAAGCCTTGATTGTCTTTGTTTTCTAACATACTGGAACATACCACACTGCCTGGTGTGACAACTCAGATGGAGCAATGTCAGGGACATTCACTGAAACATAAGCAAGAAGCCTATCTGCTTGTTCTACTTGTCTGCCAAGCCACCTTAAAAAAAAATCCCTCCCTGGGAAAAAAAAAAAAAAAAAAAAAAAAAAAAAAAGAAAAAAAAAAGGAAAAAAAAGCCATATTAGCACCAAGACAATGTTTAGTGTCCATGACTACCTGGAGGCTCTGCAAAATGCACTTCAGCTTACCTGACTCTACAGCATAGACCTCCAGTACCCTTAGAGCTCTGAGGTGGGCAAGTTTGGTCAGTTCCACAGCCCCATGGCTTAGTCACCTTGTTACATGCTTAGGGCAGACTGCTGTTTTACCATTTGGTGAATAGGCAAGTATTAGATTTTTCCTATTACACAGTTTACCTCCTTGTGGCTCAGAGACCAAGTCATATGTCCAGTCACCAACTGGAAGTGAGTAGTGTCCACCAAACTTTACAACTAGCTGCTGCTGTGGTAACATGCACTGACCTAGTTGTTGAGGATGTGGAGTTATAGCTACTAATTCAATTCCCTCATGTGAGCGTAGCATTTCTTTCCCCAGGTACATTCAGTTCCTACATTATAGGACAGTAAGTGCTACAGAAATAGGAATTGAGGTGACATATTTAAGACAGCATGACTTAGTGTTGCTAAGCTCTTCCATGGAAGACTGCCAAAACTAAAGTAAAATTACCATCCACCAATTTGAACTGGAGTGTGCAGCATGAGTCCAACTTCCCACTTGCTTTGCCCTGAATCTTCTTCACAGCATATTCTTTGAGGGTTCATTTTTCAATCCACTTGGACGTGTTTTAGATTACAGACATTGTGGAATGGCAGCAAGAGCAGCAGACGGCGGAACGAAACAAGTAGAAAAGTCACGTTGGGAAGAGATCCAGTTATTCCATTTGTCCTTTTCTGGTTATGCCTAGTATGGTGAAAAAGACTTAGTATTAGGATGGTTAAAATTAATAGTTTTACTGCTAAAAAAAGCTTAGAACTTTTAGGAAAAAACACACCTAAGGTGATAAAGACCAGTACTTAATTTCTGTTAGAAGCTAGATTTCAGGTAAAAAAAAAATTGTGTAGAAACATGGAATAGGATTGCTAGTTCAGCAGTTCATGTTCTCTGGTCAAGATTAAGACAATCACACATACAGAGACCATACCTCATTCCCTCCCTCCCCTCAAAACCACAAACCAACACACTCCCCTTTCAGACTTGCATTAGTCTCTAATGACAAATACCCTCATAACTACACTTGCTTTTACTCTCACTTGGAATATAAACCCTGAATACTTAGGGGAGAGCTATGTGGCACACTGTGCTAACACCTCGCTTAAGGAAATGCCTGAAGGTATTTAGGTCAGTACTTTGGAGTTCTGCAGCACATTTACTCATTAACTTTTCTCAGTGAAAATTAGTCTAAACCTCTTCTGGCCTTGAAATCTAAATTCACAGAACATCAAGATCCTTATTTCTAAGAAAGGGACACTGATTCAGTTTACCTAGAAAGAAGCCTTTACAAGTTCTACTAGACATATTCTAGCAGAGTATTCTTTTAGGAGCTAGGCAAGTGCTTACCATACTTCAAAGGGACATCCCAGTCAAGCCAGTGTCATCTTCTACACAGCTCTTTGCCAAAAGTTTTCCAAACCAAGTTCAAAGGACAAAGTTTGTTATATATTTCTGGAAAACTTACCTGATCTATGCAAATGGGTTGCTAAAAGGATCACCAAATGGACCAGAAGGTGGTTTCTGAGATTCCTTCTAAGAAAAAGGCCATAGTCAGTTAGCAGATTCAGGTTTCACCAGGTTTACTCTAGAGAATTAAATCAGCTAGTTCCTGTTCCAAACACTCCGCAATGTTCATTATGTAAGCACCAAAAACAACACTGAGAAAAGCTGTCTAAAGCCATGTTGTAGTTATCTATTAGTCTGAGGCAAGGTATCTGCTAGGAAGGCCTGTACACTTAATGAATACTCATTTGGAGTTGAGCCAGTACTGTCATAATGAGATCTTTTAGCCAACTCCTGAACGCTGACTTAAGATTTTCTGGAACTGCTCCAGAGTTTCCATTCAGGGCTTCAAATGCTGCATCCTAAGCACAGTGATGTGGTTAAGCCACTTCCTCCCCTTGAAGATACGAAGCAGGGGAGCCTCCCAGTTGATGAATGGGAGCTCTGTGCATGTGCACTCAGTCTGCTCTGCAGAGCTAAGCACAGTCCAGGTATGTCTCTTGCAGTCATGTTATTTTGCAGTAGCTCACAACACAGGCGCAAAGGACTGCCCAGTAGTGCCCCAGCTCAGGACACTGGTTACAAATTCAAGACAAGCAGAATTATTCTTTGTCAACCTTCTTACAAGTAATGTCCTGCTACACTAGATATTATCCTCTGATATATAGAGCGTTTCATTCTTTGGTTTCTAAAACTAGAACAGACTGGCCCTCAAATAGAGGTTTTCCCTACCTCAAGAGGAAAACATGATTTTTATTACTTACAGTGGAGGTGGTGAAAAGGTCTGTTTTAGGCTGACTTTCAAACAGGCCGTCAGCTGGCAAAGCAGTCTGTCGAGGAGCAGGCTTTGGAGGTTCTGGGGAGAGGAGACATACTGCTGCATCACCAAACCTTTCAGACATGTACCCAGCTCTGTCTATATAACAACTCCAGCTAGTCTAGTACACATTACTTTTAGTAGTCCAGTAATTTTATGCCCTGCCTTCACTTCAGTACATTTATGCTAGGACTTAGAATACTTGCATGGTCTACTTAACTAGTTTAGTCACTAGGTGTCAGTGTTTGGCCACTGCTGCAGGTTAAATGTTTTTTTTGTTTTTGTTTTTTTTTAAAAAAAAGTTATTAGGGGAGACAATTGTTGCATCCACCATTTCAGTAGTCAGTGAATCATTTTAGTCCTATCTGAGCTGAGCTAGAGTGGCCAGGCTCCCCACTCCCTCTACAGCTATACTAGCTGAAGAGATTTTGGCAGACGCTTTGCTAGCTTCCAAGTCATCCTGATGTGCACTGTCTAAAGAATGCCTAATTTAGTGCTAAAACAGCTACCAAAAGCTCCAGAAGCACCTGAAAGGCTTTGCTGCTCCCCTCTCCTTGCTGGTACAGCAGGTGGCTTCGTCAGCTGGAAGTCTTTAAACATTTCCTTGACATCCTTCATTTCTCTATCACCAAGTGGATCCAAAGCAATAAAGGCATCACTCTCTTTCTTGGATAGCTCCTTCTGAGGTGCAGTTCTAGGTGGTGGCTGCGGTGGGGTAGTAGTTGTTGTAGACATGGAAGGCAGTACAGATGGTGTCTGAGCAGGTAGCGTTGAAGGTGGGAATACGCTACTCTGAAATGGATTTCCAACGTTGGATGGCTGTGCCCATGAAGTAGATGGAACTTGCGTTGGCTGTGCCCACAGACCAGGGGACTGAGAGGGTGCTGGACCAAAAGATGCTGGTTGGTTCCAGCTTGACACTGGTTGAGTACCAAAGGCAAGTGGTTGAGTAAATCCTGTAGGCTGAGTAGGCATCATAGCTCCAGGAAAGACAGATGCAGCCTGAGTGAAGGCAGAGGTCTGTGCACTCCATGATGAAGTTACTGGTAAGCCACCTGGGAGGGAGAGTGTTACACAGCACTCAGCAACTTGAAACCTCTAAGAAAAAGTGCATTGATTCCACTGAGGGTACCAGCAAGTTATTCTGCACATGCTCTTTGCAAAAGTTTGTTGCTTAAAATTTAAAATGAAGGCATTTGGCTGGAGGCAGATAAGGTAGAAGTCTACCTTTTACTCAGCTCTTTCAGTCCTTAGTGGACCTGAGGTTTTTAAGACAAGCAATAAGAACATTTAGCCATGGAAGTATCTACTGTACAATTACTGCTAGTTAAATGTGTAAGACTAAAGCTATAAGACCACTGTGATGTTACCCTGGCTTTACAAGTTGTGCCTGCTACACCTGATCTTGTAGAACTGAAGCAGCAAGCTGTCCTTGAAGTTTGAGCCAGGAAAACCCAGGTCAGAGAGCAGAATTTACGGTTCTACTTGCAGAATTTATAGTCCAGAATAGACAGAAAAAAGTGAACCAG
>JAUBOD010000667.1:2885124-2908619 GCA_032353885.1 Nothura maculosa
TACAGAGACTTTGTTTATAGGACACATTCTCTCCCAACCTTTATCTTAGATCTGGCACAGATCATCTCACCTGATAAAGCCTGTCAGACCACAGCAATCATTTGTCATACCTCTGAAGGGCTCAATACCTTTAAGAATAAATCCAATAGGTAAGCAGGGATACAGGCAGGGATAGACAAAAGTTGCTTTAATACATGTTAAGTAACTAGCTCTTAACTACAGAGTGAAACTAGCACATAACCCTGCAGGCTTTATTCCAAGTTTTCCACACACACAAAAAAGTGTGGCTTGAGTGAACAACAATCTAGTCTGCTTTGGACTACTGAGGCCTAAGCCACAGGTGAAGCTGTTCATGCTTTAGCTTCCTTTTGCTTGTTTGCATACCTATGGATACACATAAACATCACGTAGCCTACACAAGTACTTTTTAATCAAGACAAATTTGTGTATTTGTAGTTTGTGCTCTTGTTTGGAGGCCTCCTTTTATCATACTCAATCCCTTAAAGCTTCCTCACTCAGGCTGCAAGAACAAGGTAAGAAGAGATCAGAACTCTTCTGTTACACCCAAATTCTGAGCTTATCATAAAGTTAGCCAGCACAGTATGACAGAGTTAGAGATGTGAGTGCTTTAACTCAAAGCTAGTTCTGCCTTCAGTTATACTAGCGTAGTCAAAAGCAAGATCTTTCCCACAGCAACTGTCAGTAAACTGCTAAGTGATGTTTCTTGTATCTTCTCCACGTAGATAAGCTCTGTCTGTTATCACCAGACTGAGCTTAACTACTCACTCCACAATTGTATGGACTATTTTCAATTGCTCGGCTAAATACTATTCTAGCTATATCTGAAGTCTCAGACTGCAGGTTTCCCCTTGATGTTGCCATCTTGGGATGAGCCTGTATCAGTAGATATGCAGCATGCTCTGCTCACCCATTTACATTTTACTGTACTCCAGCAAAGTTAAAAGGACACCAATGGCCATCTCCCTCTTTTCCTGCAGGCTCAGTCCTGCAAGCAGTGGGTACTGTTGAGTCCTCAAAAGTGACTGCTTTGGACATTCAGCTATGAAATTATCTATTCTTTCAAGTCAGGCAACTGTTCATTCACTAGTACTGAAGTTTCTCACATTCATCCTGGCAAAGTCAACCATAACACTGTGGGCAGACTACTTTTGATGTTCAAGAATTCTTTAAACTTCCTACAAGGAGGGCTATTAACCAGTAACAAGGCATCCTCAAAATATCAGGAACTGAAGCATATTCCACAGAGTTGAGCTGAGCAGTGTTTAGTTTCCCCACATTTGAGATGAATGCATCATGGTGCTGCCTACCCCAAATTGTTAGATTTTATTTCTATATAGTTGCACCCAGAATTGAGTCTTCATTGTGGCTGTAATCTGCCATGAGATTTACAAACCAGGCAATAACCTTCTCGCAACAGAAAGGCTTTCTCCTCATCTATCACAGCAAAGATAACTGCCTTAGTACTGATGAAAGCTTGTGTGAAAAGAGGTTAGAAGCACTGAGAAGTCAGAGCCAAGATATCATAAACTAAACATCTGCTCTGCAGTCTAATACTTTGTCCTTTTCACAGCCAGTGCTCCTTCTTTGTCCCTTGATACTGCAAGTACATGATTCAGCTTTAAGAGTTATTGCATGTAAATATTAACCTCAAATTAGAATCCGAGAGGCCAGGAGAGGACAAAAGTAGCTATTACTGCCAAGTCCAGTATATCCTGTTGGGAAGAAGTAGTAAGCGGAAGCACAGCAACAGCCCAAGTGTTGAACACACTTCCCCAAGCCCATTTTGCTTTTCCCCTTCCTTTGGAGGGTTGGTCATGTTCTTCTAACGAGAAGCTTGTATCAGGACCTGTCAAATGTATCCTGAGAAACACAACCATTAAGTTTTCAGCAGAAGAGCTATCTTCAGGAGGTTGATAAACAAGTTCTCCACTCGAGGGAGCACGTTTCAAGACTTCAGTTTTGCACACTGGAGATAAGGCTACACAGGATGACAGCAATACATAAAATGCCTAGTAAGAGTCAAAGCTGCAAGCCAGATATTTTCTAATAATGGACAATCCTGTCTAGCAGGATTCTACTTGTTGAAGCATAATAGTGAAATCATGTGAGCTCCTGTATAAGTGACCTACAGTCATAGCAACACACAAAGATTTGCTAGATGTGAATGTTCCACGTTTTTCTGCTTAGTTTCTGCTGTGCTGGTAGCGTGCTGAGCATCTCCAAGAAGCACTAAGCATGCATTAATAAATCAGAATTATGGATGTTATTCACACATTTGCCTTTTGAACAAGGTCATCTGTGCTGGAAAGCTGAATAAAATACCATTTTAAATATGTTTTGTTTCATTACCAGAACTTCTTTTGCTCTAACATCTAAGTGTACAAGAGTCCATGAATAGATTTCCTATAACATGACACCAGGTTACTACAATTTGGATAGGAAATTCTGCTTACTTGCTATCCAATGCAAACAATACCATTAGATGGCTTCCTCTACTAAAAAGCAACCTGACTAACTCACTAGGATCTACTAGCAGAGGCAGTAGCCAACATATGTGAAAAATATTAGCCTAACCTACAGGTAGGCTATACGTAATATGCATTGACACATAATGAGTATTTGCTTGGATACAAGTGCTTGTAGAGAGCTTATAGACAGCTTTGGTATTATTGCTCTACCGCTTATGTCATGTCTGGAATGCAAGAATGGCCTCACTTACCAGAAGACTAACAAAATCTCCCTGACAGCTCCAATGCTGCCAGGACTAACATGAGCACCTACAGTTAGTTTGATTAAAGAGCAAAGGATATTAGCCTAACTAGTCTGACAAGGGAAATTATCAGTCCTATCCTCACAATGTCCCCCACTGTTCTGTTTCTTTGGCAGTTCTTTAAGAGGAGGGAGGCCAAGATCAGTGGTTTTACTGTAAGAATCAGAAAACCTATCTAGCTACATAATGTAGGCCATAGGTACTTGTTCTTGCTCAAGAAGAATCATATTTATTTACTTGGCCAGGCCCCAGCACCAACAGGACAACTGTCTAGCTTAACCTAGAGTTGTTCTAGGTTATTGGGATTTAGGGATCTGTTCAAATATTCCTTTTCCTCTACATCTATAAAGTTTCCTACTTCTTTCATAGAGCTTGCTTTAAAGCACTCTAATGCTCTGCCATCTCACTTAGAGCAGATCAACACTTCACAGAGGTATTAAGATAGCTCTATGTCAAGAGCTCCTTTGCAAACAGTTGCCTTCTGGAATAAGCTACAGCTGTAATTGTACTTACCCACTGCAAAATTGGGCATGCCGTGTGACCAAGACTGTTGAACTCTCAGTAATGAAAAAAAGGGAAAGGCAAGACTCATCTGCTTGGTAGAATAGGGCATCTCAGGGAAAACCTTTGTCATGACATTTGCTTCCCTCCAGCTCCTACCACAAGGTAGATAAAATTTTTAATATGTAATTAGGCATCAGCTACATATGTTGGCACTGTTGGTGCAGGATCCTGCCTGTGAACCTTTACCCAGACATCTTAACAAGTGGCAGATACACTGATGTTCAGCTGAGCAGAACATCATGTTCCCATGATAACAATGTGTTAGTCTCCTATGCTATTTGATTTTAAGAAAAAAAAAAATCAGATTTAAAGCTCTTGAAACCACTAAGTTAACAGCTAGACTTGAGCAACCACTTCAGCTCAAGTGATGCAATCAGACTGGTACTTTTGCCATTGTACTGTGTCCAAGAACATAATTACTAATCAGACAGTTTGTCACCTCTCAACCCAGCTACAATAGTAATAGGCTCTATTTTGAGTTTCTTTTCCAATTGCGATGGGACCTGTGTTCTGACATAGATCTACAACTGCTGTGGAACTCATGACCAGTTTAAAAGACCTATTTGGTTCCATAGCAAATTGCTATGGTATAACTTAGCAAGTACTGTACTCATCTTAATTCTGTGAAAAAGTGTGTTCTTAACAAGCTATGCCATCTGGCCCACAGAAGACTGAGTCTCAAGTTAAAGGGAACTAGCCCTGTCGTAAGCCCTTTGGTAGGCACTCATGGACACTGACAGTTAGCTAGAGACAGACTTCTGTCCATCTCAGCTGCTGACTTGTTCCAGGAACCCTGTGGCATCTTGCAGGAAGTCTTTTAAGTTCCCATGCTCAGCATTTAGTATCCCAACCTATTAGTCCACTCCACAGATTAAGAAATTACTTCACATCAGCAGCACCATTAACTTAGAATTAAAAAAAAAGCAAACAAACAAACAAACAAAAAAAAAAAAAACCAAAGACTAAACTCTTTCCAAGAGATCTATTTATTTGGTAATCCTGGCTCATTCTTACATCATACATTACAGAAGGTCACTAGCCTATTTTTTCCAGTCCTTACAAGAAAGCTTCCAACAGAAGTTTCCTCATATTAATCTTCCAGAAAATTAGCATGCATCTCAAGAAGAGAGCAGCACTCCTTTATGCCACTCACTTCAGTTTCCAGAGCTGAAGGCCCAGGTTCAGTGTCTGTAGCTATTGCTCAGAAAAGCATCACCTGCCTATGCCCAGGTGGGGTGGTGAGTCTCAGGCACAGTACCTGCAGTGCTCACACTCAGTTTATCAATATTATTTGTCAAGACTCCCTGGAGATACCAAGCAACCTGGAAGCAAAGCAGTTTTTGGTCAACATGGCAAGTATTTACTCAGATGCAGAATGTCCAATTTAACACAACACACCAACCACAACACAGCACAAAATTCCCCTTCCAACTGTGTTCCTAACTTTCCTGTCTAGGACAACTGTTTCTGATCCTCTTGCTAGTTAGCACAGCAAAGGACTCTTGCCAATAGCTATGCTTTTCACCCCTTCTTCAGAGCAGGAACTTGACACATATTGAAGCTGTTATCATAGGTTATTTCAGCTGCATGCTGTTAACTGTCCAGTGCTGGCAAAGTTATCCCTCCTTGCAGCCTGGGTGTGTGCAAGCTGTTCTGGGAGAGATTGTACGTGTTTAGTATAGCTTATACTGAATTATAAGTGTTCTGTCTACCTGTTCACAAGGTTATCTCCCTGAGAAACAGGACTTTTTTTATTCTTCAGTTCATCTAGCTTAAATACACAGACACACACGCGCGCACACACACACACACACACACACACACACACACACACACACACACACACACACACACACACACACACACACACACACAGATTCACCACCATAGGGTCAACTACTGCCATCTGCTTATCCATAACACATTTACCCAGCTTAATGGTCCTATAAGTGGTCAGAAGTCTGTCCTTAATCATTCATTTCAGTGATATTTGAGAAATCCCCATTACTGCTAGCCTTGATTACATGCACTGCTGTAGCAGTCATTGGACACACGGGTGAGGACTGACTCATGCAACAATATTCTGGGTACATTACTGGGAGACTGACGAGTCTGTTTGCACCTTATAAAGGCAAGTTCCACAACATTTTTCAGCCCTCAGTTTGGTAGTATGAAGCATACTGCTTCTTACAAGGGTTACTCTTTGCCTTCTGGATTAGTCATTACAAGGGTCTTCGCTCTCACTTGTGTATGCAGCAAGACAGGCAATGGATAATGGATAACTAACCAAGAGACAAATCAAGCACAATGTTCCTACAGTTTTTTTAAAAAATAAACATGCAATTTTCCAAATTACACTGTGGCTTGTTCAGAATCTATCCTACTGAAGCAGCAGTAAATAGGTTTACACTACTGCAAATAGGTTTACCTGGAGGTAGCTGTACTTACACATGCCTTTCATTTGTGCTACAGGAAGTTTATATTATTGCTTCTAAATCCAGACTTAGAAATCATCCTGAAAAGGCTTCCCTAAGTTTCCAGCACTTCATCTGAGTGAAGATCTTTATGTCAGATTAAGAGATGTCTGATTGCTATTAGAAGGGTGCAAGGAGGAGAGCAGATGGCAGCCTTCCATCCTCCTCTGAAGCCTACAATATTTTATTTTATTTTTTAAGACAGGCCAGGCTAGATGTCTGCAGCTGGATCTGCCATTCAAAGTGCTAGGACCTCCTTCTATGCTCCTTCCTACTCATATAGGAATTTTTGCACTCTCCTTCAAAGCACAACTGGCCCTGTTTATTGGGAGCACAGAACTACTACAGCAGACTAACTTATCAGATGTGTAACTTGCAATTTTAATGCAACATTCTTAGTGCTGTATACTCATCCTGTCCTCCCCAGGGAGAAAGCTCCATCCCTATGTGTTTAAACTACAGGGCAGGTGGATTATAGGCTTCTTGCAGGAGGAGACTTCGCAGGCATGTGACTCATTAGCATTAAGAGTTCAGTATGCTCTGCTAGAAGAGCAAGTTGCCAGATGATATTGTCACAAAGCCTCCTGAACACCAGGGTAAAGGTCTGGTATCCTGTCTCTCTGACCTAGTTGCTCTCTTCAAGAGATAATTCTCATCAAATATTTCACTTTTCATCTCATTGCTTAAGGATACAACATGAACTGGCAGAGAGGCAGGAAACACAGCTGCAAGGCCAGCAAACTGTCCTTAACTGGCCCCGCAGTATTGGGAAAGCTCTGTGATTTAAGGTGACAGACACCAGCCACAGGGCTTTATTCGAAGCTTAAAAAGCTCCGCCAAGCCTTGCCAGAGAGCAGTCCACCCATCAGGCACAAGGGAGCCCACGCAAGGCACATCCCCTCACCGGAGCTGGGGCTGGATTGGTCTGTGCCCCTGGTGACCTGGGCCAAAGAGCTAGACGGGAGAAGATGCTTCGTTCAGCACTCGGCTGGCCAGCTTGTATGAACAAGCTAATCCAGTCCAAACTGGTACATCTTGTTTATTGACTACGTCTGCCACTAGCAAGCTATGCTCCATCCAGCTTCTTTACAACCCTTAGACCCTTGAACCAAGGTACAACCTCAAAACCAGTCTCCTAAAGCCAGTTTGTTTTGGCACTTTCTGGTGCTCAGACATTGTATTCTCCCGAATCCTTTTGGCAGGATTGGGGAGAATCCACCATCCATCAGGTGGAGAGCAGCAGCCTCCTGCCAGATTGTGCTGTAGAAATTTAAGACTTAGCACCCTTCCCTCCCTAAGGAGAGGGAACCTTGATGCTCCTAATAACCTCCTGCTATCTGCTCATTACTTCTTTTGCCAAGACCTAGAAAGGAAGCAGGATTGCTGTCAGTGCTGCTCCCAAAACAAGCTGGCTTTCTTTGGATGTGCAATTTATCCCTCCGTTGTAAAAGGAAGTTTATGCTTTTGAAGTGCTCGCACGCTGCTAGCTATGCTGAATACCATCCACAGGCATTCCCAAGAGCTGGCTTAGCCTGGCAGGCCACACTGCTGTCCCAGTAGTATGAAGTTCACCAGATAAGAACAGCATCATTAGGAGGGAAAAAACCTTGCAGGTCTGGCAACAGTTGCAATGCAGGGCACATTCTGCACTATTTACTACATATTTCAGGCTGCAGTTTTAAATCTGTTCAAACACCTGCTTGTGATTCTCCTCACCCCAAGGCTAAGTACATTTAATTGCTTTTCCACAAAGCCCAAACTTTTTTGCCACTCTGCATGTAATACTGTATCCAGATCACTTCTTAGCATACCTGATCACAAAGCCTTAATAAGAGGTACAGTCACAGCACCCACTGGCCCCCTATAATCAGGTTATCCAGGTGCTTTGACAAGCAGCACTCTCATCACCAAGATCGAGGCATACTGCAGATGCAGAGATGCTGAGCAGCTCAGCAGAAGGCACACAGCAGAATGGATAACAATCTACCTTTCCAGAAGGAAATCAATGCCAGATTTTTGGCACCTGGCCCATCCTTCCAACCAATAGTGCTACACACAACTGCCAGTGCTTGGCCCATACCTCGTTTGATGCAAGAGCACAGGAGATGAGAAGCACTATCAGGAGGCACTAGCATAGCAGAGTAGCACTTGCCATTCTCTCAGTCTTCCTATCTGGGGAAGATAGGTCTGCACAGAAAGACCATGTTAGCCCTGATAGGGAGAATCTATTCAGGATTCACAGCACCTGCCATTGGCTCCACTTGTCCCTGAGCTTTCCTGCTCTCCAAATCACGAGGCTTGTTAGTTAAGCCTCTGATTTGAGGTGTCACCTGATGCTCATTTAGCACTGATATTGTCCTCATCAGTTAGTTCTCCATCTCTAAATGCAAACACTAGTGAGCTTCTGTTAGTAGAAATTGCTGCTATAGACGCAACCAAGTTCCCTTAATGTCCTGAGCATGTTAGGGACCTGACCATGCATCAAAAGCCATTTGAGTTGAACAGGATGCAGTGATTCTCTAGGCAGACATGGGGCAGACTCCTTCACAGCCAGGTGAAACTTGTTTTGGACTCTGCTCTGGCTCTCTAGTCAACTACCTACTATCTTGTCCTCCCCTCCAGGGGAGGTCCTGTGATCACTCAATAGAAACTGCTCTGAAGACTTATCAAACATCAGAGGCTCGGTTTTTTGGTTTTTGTTTTTGTTTTTTTTTTTTAAGTTACAGGACTTCACAACTAGCTAGAATATGTGACTTCATAAATACATATTCAAGTAAAACAAGGTATCTCACTTGTCCTCATCTACAGTTCATCAGCAGTTTCAATCCCTGTGCTTATTCTCTGGCCTGCATGTCCTCATATCCGGACCCTTTCTGACAGCCTTGTTTTTCTTCCCATAGGGAAGGTACAGAAGAATTGCGTATTAAAATATAGTCTTCTAAGGCAAACCAACTTCATTCTAAGGCAAGAAGAATTTCTGCCCCTTCCCACCCACCATGTACTCAAGCTAATCCTATCCTTTCCTACTTCACCCCTACACCAGCATACTCAAGGTAATCCTACTTTCCCTGCAAATTTATTGGCTTCTCTAGTAAAACACACCAAGATCACTTGAGCTCTTGTACCAACCCCCAAAGCAGCTCTGCTCTGGAGCAGCCCAGCTGTATTGGCAACACCTGCATTTTAGTGCTCAGAGCAGAGGCACTGCCTTGGAAGAGCAGCCAGCCTAAGTAGCATCATATGATGAGAGCATCAGAGGCTTCAATGCTCAGCAGCTGAGAAGCCAGGGAGCTTCTCTATCAGCAGAGAGGACTTGTTCCCATTAACCCTGCCTCTCTTCACTAGACCCATCTGCTGTGAACAGCAGTCTTAGCTTCACCAAGGATTCTCCATCACATATAAAAGCAGCTCCAGCACATCCCAAGCCTTCCCTCTCCTCCTGGAGGAGATGCTTCATCTCGAGCTGTTCATGCAGAGCTCAGCGCACGTACATCCGAGCCGCGCAGCCTCCTCAACCCCGCACGTGCGGGTTGTTCTGCCGCGGGCTGCGGTCGCGGCTCGGCCTCGGCCGGGCGCGATCCGGGCGCCGCCGCCGGGACGCGCTGCCCGCCCGGCGCCCCGCGCTGCCCCCGCCGGTACCGGCACCAGCACCAGGGCGGCCCGAGGGGCTCCGAGCAGCGCCCCGCGCCGGCGCTGCAGCCCCGGGAGCCCCGCGGTGCCTTCCCTGGGCAAAGCGCCTCCCTCCCGGCCTTCTGGCCGCGCTACTCACGGGCTAGACGGGCGCCGCTGCGCGCATGGTCCGAGGGCTGCGGCCGGCGGCGGGGGCCCGGTTAAATATTCGGTTGCGCTCTCGCCTGCGGCTTAGCCAGCCACTCACAGCGAGAGATATGGTTTTAATCAGATGCTGGCAGCTGAGCGCTACCCAGGAATGCGCTATGATGTTTTTGCTGCTCGCTCTTGGCTACTCCCCCTCAACGTGTCGGTGCTCTCGGCCTTAACCCCTTGCGAGCCGCGGCGCTGCCGCCGCGGGGGGAGCCGCCCGGGGGCCGCGGCGATGGGCGCGGGCGCCGCTGTCGTGCAGGGCCCACCGAGGAGCCCGAGCCCCTCGCGGGCCCGCAGCCCTCGGGCGTGCGAGGCTGGAAAACCCAAGTGCAGACCTGGCGCCAACGCTTGGCAAAGGCACCAGCACCCAAACGCCCCCCTGCTCCCCCCAACACCCCCCTCACCTCCCTAGATCTGTGTGTGGCTGAGCTGCAAGGTGGGCTCAAGTGGGGGGCAACATCCAGACCTCTGCACTTCTCCCTCACCTTTATTCCGACCGGGATCGTGTTTTGTTTCCCAGTGCTGTACAGCTGTTTTCCAACTTGGATGGAAGAGCCTCTGATAAAAAATCACATTTTTGTCCTTGTAGCAGAACTTCTTGTTTTTCAAGGCTGTAAGCTTAACCTAACACTTATTTTCTCATAACAGTCCAAAATATTTCTGTTCAAAACTGAGATATTGCTCTCTGCAGCAATCCCTAAGCTGTGATACAGTTGATGTATATTTTTAAGCATTCTTATAAAAGGAAAATATTTAATACAGAATGATTTTGCTATGAGAAAGATGTGGGTTCAAAACTGGTGGGCGCCTTTGGTGACCATCACACCCAGACCCACCAAAGGACATGATGCCTTCTTCATATGGTGGGGCACGTGTCACTCCTTCGTTTCAGAAGTGCTAAATTTAACCAAAACGGCTTCATGTGAGACATATTTTTGCACATCAGCCTAGGTAGACATAGGAGGAAATACATGCCATATATGTGGAGTTATTTGCTGCCCTGAGCAACTTGCTGGCCACGCACGTGCCTGTATTTGCAGGATTAGAACCAGATAATTTGTAACACTGCTGTGTTCAAGATTAACAATTTCGGCTTTGTGCTCTGTGTGGAATACCTGGCCCTAAAAGCCTGCCGGCGGCCGTGCAGCTCCGCATCCCGTGGCGCTTGGATAAGGGATTACTCCATTGCCCTTTACTTACTCTTTACCCTAGCTCAGGATGCTTTGGGGATGTGAGTTAAACAAGTGGCCTGAGATAAAGGCTGAGGTGGAGGCTCCTTGAAATGTGGAGTGGGAACAGGGCAGCTCTAGGGCCGCCCACCCCACTGCTGGTGTCAGTGGGGCCTTGGCTAAGGCAGCGCCCAGCACTAGGCCTAGGCCCAGGCTCAGGCACAGGCCTAGGCACCTTCACCAGCCACGGTGGTGGCAACGCTGCTGGTTCTGGATGTGCCACAGGAAAATGAAGAGATACCAATAAATGGCTGGTAACTAACTGCAAAAAGTACAGCTTTTGGAGAGTGAAAGTCTTAAAGAATGACGCTATCCGTCTTGCACTTCAGTTCTACAGAGCTCCCCTGACGTCCCACATTGTTGGGTTAAATGCTAGAATTCAGAAATGTTTCATTAAACATGTAATGGGATTGTTTCTTAAACGTAGGAGGAATCTAGGCAGAAAGCCCCACAGGAATTCAGTTATTTCTTCTATACTGCCCTGGAAGAATTAAGGAACATACTTTATGCTTTATGAAAATAAAAGTGTTTCTATTTCACTGCAGTAAAAGCAGAATCAAATTGTCTGTGTCTGTTATGACTTCACGTCTGCCTATTAAGAGATTACAGCAGAGAAAGCACTGTGTTTTCTAGGATGATGATTTTTTTCCTCAAATTTGTTGTGTCTGATCTTACTATTGCTGGCCTGGGTTCAGTGCCCTACCCAAGGATTTCTTTTCTTTCTTTCTTTCTTTTTTTATTATTAAAGTTAACCGCTTATTGTACAGAGCAGTCACAAACTCGACGCTTCACGAGCACAAGTCATTTTTCAGCAGGTCTAAAATTATCCCAGAGCTGTAGCTGGGAGGCTTCACCTCCATGAGCTTCTCTATTGCCTTTCCAGATGTTAACTCTGCCGAAACCACAGGCTGTCACTGGGATCGCTGGGATTCCAGCCTGGGTGGAAACTGGGGTAGCCAAACGAAATGAAAACACCAAAGCGCAGAGACCTTCCGGAGACATCGACTTAAGCTTTAGAAACATGAGTCCCTTGAAAGCAATATCAGTAACAGTTTGTGAAAAACCTGCTTGCAGCAAAGCAATGTGGTAGCTAATCCTGCGATGGCTTGCTCAAGAATGCATGGTTTATTATTAAAGTAATCTTTTAAGATTTTATTGGAATGTGCTTCCACAGCGGTGCTGCTGCCTTTGTGGGGTTTATGGTGTGTGTGTCATCTTGTCCATAATTAAACTTTTCACTGACAGACCTGGGACTCTTTATTTTTTCTCTTTATTTTTTTTCTTTTTTTGATTCTTTTCATAAACCTCCCACATTGAATGCTGGAATTTCACTTGAACTTTAAATACTGCTTGGAATTTGCCATAAGGTAAACTGTCTGCTCCTGGAAGCCTTACTGCTCTGTTACAGATGTTGCAGACACACAATAAGTGACTGAATATTAAAAGACTTGCAAATTTGTGTCTCAGTGTTAAAAAAGAGCTGAAAAGAACTAAATAGTTATTCAGACGCTTGGGTTGTCCTTAGAGAATTCATGCTTTGAAGTATATGGGAATAGAAATTAATGGAAAACTGGCCTAGAGGGTACATTTTGAAGCCTCTCTGCTGTCAACTGCGAAAAGGCAAAGTATGTCAAAGGAAACATGAAGGAAGAATTTGTACTTCAGCCTTTGGACTTCTCAGCCAAGTTTCTCATGTGACTTGGACTTGCTGACCACTTCTTTTTATAAATTCAGTTAAAGTCCACTAAATATCTGAAGAAATAAGCATCCTTACTCCTTCAAAATCTTGAATTAAAATCTGTAGCTTGTATTAGTATATCTCTAGCCATAAAGCGCAGGGAAATGACGTCCACAGGCACAGATGCAAACACTGGGTCATCCATGGACCTCAAACCTGACCTGAAAACAGTTAGGAAAACAGGAATCAGAAACAGACTTGAATAACTTTGTGATCCCAAGCCTGTCTTTTAGGCCTGAGTTTGAGCCTATCAGGCTCAGGGATTTCAGTGCGGAATATGCTCGACCATTGCGAAGCGCCTGAGAAGGGCAGATGTGGCTCAGGAGCCCACAGTGCATGTGCCCTCACCCAGCTGCGATGCCAGACAAAACCTTTACATTTTAAATACCTTCCATGGTATGCGGTGGGAATACAAGCTGACCTCTCCAAATTCACCAACGTTGACTGATCATATGTGGCAGGGAAGCCATGACTGCCCACACTGCTTTAACCTCTGCCCTGCCTCCAGCAGGGATATTTAGGAGGAGCTGGGGGCTTCCAGCACACTTCCATCTCCTGCATTGCCGTCCTGCGCCCTGTGCAGTCTCCTGGAGCAAGGGAGACTCCAGGGCTGCTTTTTCCATCTCCCCTTGCAGTCCCACTTGCCCCAGGAGGGGCCGTGGATGCGTGTAGCATGGCGGGTGACCTGCCTGCTGTGTTTGCAAATCCTGTTGGATACACTGTGGTGTTTAGGTGTCCAAGTGAGTGTATAAACATGGTCTGACTGCCTTTCTGTTCATTGAAAGCTGTCTTTGGCACCCTTTGCAGCTCCCTGCACCCATGTAACAATCTTACAACTCAGCCCTGATGATACCTAGATTGGAGTTTGCATAAATTGCACATTGTAGAGGATGTGGCTCTAAGCAAATCTAGAATAATGTAGTGAAACATATAGGTGTATATGTATATATGTATATGTATATGTATACACGATCAAGTGTAGACATCTCTTCTAGTATGGATTACATTGTATTTAAAACATGTGTCTCTGCTGTTATTAAATTGATTGAGCAGGAGGAAATCTGAGATGGAGTAAGTTCATGCAAGTGCTAAGAATTTGGCCTTATCTCTGAATTTGGCCAGGTAACTGAGTATGCCTCTAAGAAACCTAAGCAAGTATAAACTAGTGCCTGAACAAGGTGTTGGGTACATCTGCCTGAGCTTCTTGCATCAGATTCGTGTTTAACTCAGAATTAGAGCCAGAAAACCACATGCTTGGGCTTGGTCATCCCAGAGAGGAAATGCACATGGTAATTTCTTCTGCTGGCTGTAAAGAAGGTTGCTTTGGTTACAGCTTTCCTGTGTCCATCTACTTTCAGACATCTTCTCAATGGCTTTCCCTACCTATGTTAAGTCATCCTCGTTCACTTACTACATCCTGGAGCAGTAATTCACTCTTAAGGATCAGCCCTGAATTTTTTGTATACAAATACTCATGAGAATGCAAACACTTTCAAAAAAGAAAACAAGAAGTATGTGAGGGGAATATGCAATGTAGTCCTGTGGAGACTTCTGATTTAAACAATTGTGTTCATCTGTTCATTTTCTCTTTTCTCCTATCCTCTGTACCTTGTACTTCTAACCAAGTCCAAACCATGCAGTATAACATCCAGAAGTCTGTACTGATGGCTTTCTGTGATGTTCTCCACTTCCATCCAAATATAGAACATCTAATTGTATTTCATGTTCACAGAGTCCTTCATATGTAAATTACTTTCTTTGCCTGCACTTTAGATAGAGAGACTAGGGTTCAGGGGTGTAGTTTATCCTACAAAGTAACTTCACACCCAAACTGGGTTTGGAGCTCAAGTTTCTTACGCAAACCCTGAAATTAATCTGCTTGAGCAGTAACCTTGGCTTGTTTGTTAAGAGAGCCCTGGGAAAATCACATTCTTCCATACTCGTGATCCCATTAACACCCTTGAGGTAACAAAGGTGGTAAATAGTAGAATATTAGTATTACTTTTAGGGTATTCATATGCCAATCAAGTAAAACATGATTTATTGAGAAAAGTCAAGTCAACCTGAAAGTCTGAAATAAGGAGGCATTTTTGGCTTGTCTTCAGGGCACTGAGCTATAATAGCCTAAAATGATTCTTACTTCATTCATTCATCTTGAACACCCAAATTCTTCTTGTTTTCTGCCACTCACTTGCTTTGTGACTTTGACCATGTCAATTAACTGTCTTACTTGGACTGCTAGGAAAGCCATCCTACGAGTTCAAACTAAATCATGTTTGTAGGATGCTGGTAAGATCAGTGAGAATCAGGATATGACTCTCACATCTCGGACTGTGCTCATTCCTCTAGGCTTCCTGTTTGCTAGAGGGTTTTTTTTTTCCACAAAAAGCTTCCTCTTGCTTTTCAAAAAGTCTGATGTTTTACAAAGCAAACGCGATGTTGTGCTTCTCTGTCTGATATCAAATCCCCCTAAACACATGTGCAACATCAAAAAATATGTGTGGTTTGATAAGTCTGGAAGGGCTAAGGGTTGGTTGTAGCACAGCAGTGGCCTGGGACATGCAGCATGCTGTTGTTCTTAGCAGATGAATGACTTGTAAAATCAGGATTTTCCAAGTAAATGAAAGTTGCCAGGTAACTGCCTTATGAAATAAGTCTGGATTTTTGATGAACATTAAAAAAAATCAGAGAAATGTGGAACAGCTTGATCTATATAAATCTGACTATAAAAACAAATTCATTTTAAAACAATTTGTTTATGCTTAGCAAAAAGATTGCCAAATATGCTGTAGCTCAGACTGAGGGAGCTAGGCTATGGAGCACTGGTTACTATATCAGCCATCTCAAATGCATGGCACTAAACAGTTAGAAGGTAACTTTCTTTTCTACGACTTGGCCTGGAAGTAAACACAAAAAGATCACAGTAGGCTTATTTTTGATATTAATAGCCACACAATTCTTGATTAAAAAAAAAAAAAAAAAGATTTGCTGGCAAGAAACTTCACTTTTCTTAACCCAGTTCTCATACTTGTTTCAATCTGCGCTGACAGAAGTTATATTTTTTAAAAGGGGCATCAATCCAAGTCCTGTCACATCCCATCAGGCAGCAGTATATAAAACTGATTTGCTGGTATAAAAGGCCCTCTTTTTTCTTTCAAGCGCCTTTGTTTAAAATATAAATTACTAAAATAGCACAAGAACAATTCCCGTGTAAGGAATGTTTGGTGAAAATGTGTCTTCCTTTTATTTTAGCTTTCTGTTAGGAATGTTCCTTTAAGGGTTACTATAGCAATGCAAGCTGCTATTGAGACTGTAAACATTAATGATGACTTGGAAGTTGACACCCTGCAAAAACATTTCAGTCATTCTAAGTAAGACTTCCAACAGCACTGCCATAATATGCAACTCCTACTGAGAACAGCAGGATTCAGAGTTTTTTAAGAAAATAGTCTATATACTACACAGCAAAATTGCAATGAAGGGAAAATAATATACTCTAATTTCGCAACAAACCAAAATTCCCACTTCAGCATATTCTGATGCCTGTTCTTTATATTTTGGGAGGTCTGTCAGGCTACTTTTAAAGCAACATTTGCCTGCCAAGTCCAAACTGGCTCTATATCTCTCTGGAACCACACTTTCGTCGTTGTTGTTGCTTTCCTTTTGCAAATGCAATAAAAATATGTGCTAGGTTATATGTGACCATGGATATCATTTCCCGTGTAGGAAGCACAGAAACAATCCAACCACCAAGCTGACCAGATGCTCACATGGCATTTTGAGAAGGCAAAATCAACTTCACTCCAAAACTGGGAACCTTAAAATAGCAAAGGAAAATCACAGGTTTGCATCTCAGACAGATTTTCTGATTTGTTTCCACACACATGGTTTGGCTGACAAGGCTGACAAGTGCTGTCAGTTTTTACAGGAAAGGACCCTTTAAGGTGATGTAGATACCTGCCTTAGTGTTCAATGTGCCTATTGCACAGTTCTTGTGTGGAGCAACAGGGCAGTAAGTCGTAAAGCTGGGACAAAAGGAAAATGATCTTAGGGATAGCTAGCATGGCTATTTAATGTTCTTTTCCTAGTAAAATATAATATTTGGACTCACTCAGGGGCTTAGCTTAGCTATATACCACAAATCAAAATTAATTTAACTGATGATTGTTGTCAGATTAAAAAAAAATAAACACAACCCAAGAGAATAGGCATTTAATTTTCACCTCCCAGGAGCCTGGCTTCTGCGGAGGCCAAAGCTTTAGGTGGTGAGCGGGACCTTTCCTGCCCTCTTCCTGTGGCACACTAGAGTCTCTGTGGCTTTTGGTCTTTTGCACCACAGGTCGTAGGCTTGTTATGGGGTGTTGGAAATTATTTTGTGGTTTGTGGGGACCTTTCTGGACTGGAGAGTCTTCTACATTGTTGTCTGTGACTGAAAGAGCCTGGACTTACGGTCTCTTCCAAGACTGTAATTTGGGAAACCTTGTTTTTATTCGCAACACAACTGATCTCAAGGGGTGGATTGTGTTCCCATGCTGAGGTTTTTACGTGTGTACTCCTTTAAATACAGTAGCCATTAATTTTCTGATTTTCTTTGATGTTACACTGCCTTTTAACAGATCTCTGAGCAGGAACTGTGCTGGGAAAGGTCTTTAGTTTTGTCTTGAGAGAGCTGTAACTCATGATGGGGCCTCTCCAGCCTCTAAGCATCCCCACGTCTGAAAGGTACAAGCAGGGATATGAATCACTGCTCAGCCCAGTCTGGCACCTAAAATATCCATTTCAACTTTTAAATAAATCAAATTTCTAACCTTTTCAGGGACAAAAATGTAAAATTTAGAAATTCCAATTACAAAAGCAAAGAAATGCAAAGATTTTCAAAACAGTGAGTAGAAGTCTGTCTTCCAGTGGAAAAATTTCTAGTGGCTGTGATTTATTATGGTGTGCTATCTGCCATTAGGCCATCTGTGTTGAGCCATGTACAAATACCCAGTAAGAGACTGGTCCCTGCCCTGAAGAGCTCATACTATAAATAGACCAGTGAACCAGAGCACAGGAGGTGAACAAGGACACCATGAATCTGTTGCAGCAGTGGCCAAAGTAGAGCTTATATTGTTTTAACAACAGGATGGCTTATGCCGCTACTCTCTAGGTATTTTTAAGCATATCGCTTCTCTACAGCCTCTGCAATTTCTCCATAAATCAGAGAAACCTGATAATCCATATTTAAAATCCACAGGAAGGTAACCCAGAATGTAATGATGGAGCTCCTCTAAGGTAGGTCACAAGTATGCAGGTGGCACATTAGTGCTGATGAGCACTGATGAGCTGTTAAAAGTGCCGCAGTAGGAATGGCTGTTCCGTGACCGAGGTACAAGCTGTACCTCCCGCTGATCCTGCGAGTCCTCATTTTGAACCTCTGTACCTTTGCTGGGGGTAGATCCTTCCCGATTGCCCCTAAACACCTTGCTGTGTACTGCTCCAGTGCATATAGTGTGTGATCATCCCTCCCTTGTGTCTTCCCGCTCCTTTGAACCTTCTGGGAGTATGTCCTTAAGTGCTTCATAACACCTTCAAGCAGGTGCATGCAGGAAAGCATTGCCTTTTAGAAGTTATCTAGCTAGTTACAACTTAAATCATTTGAATCTCTACTGACTACATAGTGTGTTTGACCTTAGGAAACACCAATCTTATCTTCCAAGCTCCTTCCACAGGTGTCACAGTGTTGTGTATTATCTGTCATGATAAACACTAGCAGGAAAAGATGTTTTGAAGTATTATTTTTTGGCATTTCTATGCATTTTTGTTGTTGTTTTTGGCTGAGCACTTCTCTTGTTGGCTGGAAAATTAAATAGGAAGTATGTGTCTGTAAAATAAGCAACTAGCAATATAAATAGTGGGGAATGCGTGCATCTACTTTGTGTATTGATACTTTAGATATTACTTTTCTAGATTTCCAGCACAGGCAGAGGTATAGTTTGGAGCTCAGTGAGGAAAGCACATGGGTATACCTGTGTACCCATTCGAACACATACCTTCTGTGTGTTCGTGACAGGGGATATGCTGGTTATATTGCAATTCCAAATGCCTGTGATACCAAACAAATGCAAAACGCTTGCAGTCTCTCAGGATCCCAGGTTCTAGTCCTGTGCTCCTCTAGCTATCACCAGCATGGCCCACGCTGACCTTGTGGTGCCTCTGACAAAGTCCTCCCAAGGTGGAGGGCAGAGTGCTTACCTACCCCTGTGCTCCGGCACTGGACAGAGCCCTCCCCTGCCTGTCCCATGGCTCTCCATGAGCCTCTCCCCAGCCAAGTGTCAGCAGGGATGAAGGATGGGAGCTGTGCAGATGCAGAGTCACTGAAAAGGCTGGCTGGGAGGCTGGGTGCTCCTGGAGCAGGAAAGATGGGAGCTGCTGCCAAAAGCAGAGGGACCCTTGGTGCTGCTCAGGTCCCCAGCTCAGAGCCAGCAGCTCCACTGTGGGTTGCGGGGACCAATACAGAGAAGAGAAGGGCATTAGTGGTCGTCTCCAAAAACTTGTCAGGGCCCTGAGCGCACCAGCCTGCTCGGCAAACTCTTCTTCTCAGTCTAAAAAGCTGCATTCAAGGTCCGTTTTTGCATGGCAGTGCTGGGTAACCTTGGATCAACTGCTGTGAAAAGAGTGAGATCGCCACGAGTCTTGTCTGAGGCTGCTTTTAGGCTGGGGCCTTCGCCCTTGCTTCTGGCCTGAGCAACGTGGCTGGCGGCCTGGGCCTGGCCTGGGCCTGGCTGCTCCCCTGCTCCGTCGCTGGCCTCCTTGCCTGGCTCCTGCCTCAGCACTGTTCCCTAGCTGCCTGCTCACCATGTTGTTTTGGCAAGGAGTAGAGAGGCCAGAAGATACTGGGGCCTCTTGCAGTAGATGTGTTAAAACTCTTCAGAAAGCCTTTCCTTGGCCTTGTGTTGCCACCACTCATCAGCCAAGCACCACAGTATCCTGACAGCAGATCCTTAACTGTACAGCTGTGTGGCTGTATCTAGGGGTAGGACTCCAGCATCTCAGAATGCAAAACTAAATAATAACAGACCGCATAAAATATGCAGTATAAATTGTCGACAACAAAAACAGTATGTGAAAGTTGTTCAGACATGAAGGATAACTTTCACTCAGTACAAGGCCAACAGCAGTGTGGAAAAAGAATTAGGAGCACAGAGAAGGGTAAAATTCTCAATTTTTGTGAAGAGATTTGAAAAGCCAGGCAAGTGACATGAGATAAGGCAGGCCACTGGTTGCCAGAGCAGTTTTAAGTGGTACAGTAATCTGGTTGTAGCACTGAAGACTAGAGAGGTGCAAGCTGCATTTGTGTTATTCAATAGCCACATGAGCTCAAAGAGGTCCTGCAGTTGAATTCATCCTGCTTTCAAATTTAGCAGAAGTTGCAATGTACAGGTTTCCTTCAAGGTGTGTGGTAGCCAAAGGTGCTGGGGTAAGTGCAGCTCTCATCCTTCTGAGTTGGTGGAGCAAGATCTTTCCTAGAGCTGTCATTGCTGCCCGTCAGCTGTGTCCAATACAGTGACTGACCTCAGTTTAATTCCTAGTCCATACCTCTCAAATTTCTATCAAAATTAGCATTGCTGAGCTGTGTTTCCAGAGGACACAACCACAGGACGAGCACCATATCAGCAGTCTTCTAAGCAGTTCTTCCAAACAAGGAGTGAGGGGCCCTTGCAGGGTGTGCTGAGAAAGCTAATCATCTCCCCTCTGTAGATAAAACACCTTTGGATGTTTGCTACTGTCATTTTGGCGTTTTCAGAAGCATTAAGTCCAAGGAAAAGAATATATATTTTTTAAATAGCATTGGAAATCATTTTATTTGTTGCCTTCTTGTATAAGGCGACAAAATTGCAGCTTCCAACTTTCCAAAAAGACTATCCAAGTTCAGTGCAGTAAAAATATCTTGGAATCCAGTCACCAGCCTCAGAAAACCAGAATTTGTAACCGAAATGGGGAACTGGGAACAGAAGTTGACAGGGGCTCCTGTGTTTTATGCATGCAGCACAAAGTCCAGAAACACAAACAGTGCATGAAAGAGAGAAGGTTGTTTTTCACCAACTTAGGGCTGTATTGAAATCCAGCAATCCAGCTGGAAGCAGCCCCCTTCCTGTCCCTGGTCCCTTCCCGTTGCTGGAGGCTGAAAGAGCAGAGTCCTCCGTGGCCTGGGGCAGGTGATCTCAATGCTGCTCTAGACATGGTTCAGGTAAAGCCAAAAGGAGTGGGGAATAAAGGGTCCCTCCATTTGCTACTCCTGACTATTCCTTTCCACTCTACTGACTTGGGAGATACATTCCAGCCCCTCCACAGTCACAATCTCTAATAGTTAATTCAGCCCAGAGTACTAGAATATCTCTGCCCTCCCCCATGGCTTCTCTGCATGGAGAAGTGAAAGTCAAGTTGGACTCTGTATGCTGTTTTTCTGCTAAATCAGTACACAGTTGTGATGAGTGATACATTTGAATTCTTTTCAAAACCAACACCAAAAAAGTATTGCAATACCGCAAAGTATTGTGAAACCATTAATCCTTTTAAGAAAGGATTGCTGGAATTGGGGGAGGGGGAGGCTGTGGATAGGAACAAGGAGTTTTTTTTTCCAATATTCCACTTATTCCACATTTCCATGTTCCCAACTCATCAGATTTTGCTCTGTGAGACTGCCCTTTCCCTGCTGGTTTCTGGGACTTCCAGCAGACTCTTTACCCCGACGCAGCTCCTTCCTTTTCTCACCCCTCTCTAGGGCCAGTGAATGGTACCTGGGATCTGTGGATGGTACTTGGGGTCCATGGATGGTACCTGGGTCCCATGGATGGTACCTGCACAGCACTTCTCCTCTCTTCTGGGAGGTTGAAGGCCAGGGAGATGTGCTGCCATCTGCTAGACCTTTCCCACTGCATTGCTAGGTGGAGGGGCTGGTGCAGGTGCTATCGCGGGAAGGAGATGGGAAAGAGAGAGGGGAGGGACGAGGGCAGGGGGAATTTGGTTGTGCAGAGCTGGAGTTGGCAGGTTTGGCTGAGAGGCGTGTAAGACTTAAAAAGGTAGCTGCTGTCATGGCACTGTCTGGTACACTGTGCGTTTGGTAGCACAGTGTCATGGCCCAATATTAGTGGAGAACAGCCAGTTCTCCCATGTTCTCCAGCTGCATAGGCAGATCTTGCAGGTCCCACTATGTATGTTCAGTAGCCCTGTATGATCGATCTCCTTATGTGTCACCACTGGAATCCTCCCAAGTGAGGACAGATCACAGAATTTGGCCCAAGCCAGTGAGATTTCACCCCTACATGTGCAACATTATGAATGTGACTAGCCTAAAAACAGCAAAATGACTCACACACCATTTCTAGGACTGGGACTAAAGCTGGTTCATGGAGAAGTGAAAACAGAGTAAGATGCTATGACACAGGGATATTTGTTAACAATTCAGCATTACAGATGTGGCTCTAATGAGGAACTGAATGTTCCCAATTTCTGAGTTAAGAAGCCGGGGAATATTCCTCTTTTCTTTCCAGGACAGTTCATTCAGGCAGAGATGATTGTAGATTGAGTATTTTCAGTGTGTTGCAATTTCTGTGAATTGCTGTTTCTTCTGTATGGCACAAAGTGTACTAATAGGATATAAGTCTTGGAGAATACAACTAAATTACTAGAAACTCCTGTTTCTTGAAATGATGTGATTAATTAATTAATATTAATTCAATAATTGATATTCATTAATATTCATTAATAATTGGAGAAGCATTTTGTGCTTGCACAGATAATAAATTAGTATAGATATAAAACGAAGATGGTTTTAATAGCTAGTAGAGTAAAAATGAGGACCAGGGACCTTCTCAGAAGGAAACTTACTATTTGCATAATAGAAAATCATAGCTTATAATATACATAATTAGTGACTGCAATTCAATAGCTAATGAGATGAAGTAGATAAATCTTTTTTGGGTAATAAAATGAGATAAATTATAAACAGTATGTTACATTAAGTGTATGTAACAATGTGTTACATACATTATGTATGACTTTTAGTTTGGTGTTTGATGCTAATTTGTTGACGGGGTTATTCATCCCTCACATAGCCTGGGAGGGCAATGGTGCTGCTGGTGATCAGGAAGACCTAATCTGTGCTCAATTAGCCACACATACAGAGAAGGAACCAGCAGTCTGTAGGACAGCCCACGATGAGCTGATGTGAATGAAAAACAATGTGGAAATTGCATAAACTGGCGTCATGAAAACTAATAACTTTATCACCTAAGGAAGAAAACAGTTGCAGATTAAAACTGAATGGAGTCTAAAGAGATGTGTTTATATACTTGTGACTAACCAGCATAGCTAGGGTGGATGCGCGGGTGATAAGTCTCCAGCTCTTTGCCAACATGCTGATGACCCTGGCTGAGGTGTAAGCATGAGTTAGGTCTACAAATGAGTCCTTCATCTGCAGCTGTGGTTGTCCAGAGAGCTCCTTTAACTGTCTCCTTACAAAATCTGTGTAATTTTACATGGAAGACCAAGAAGGGTTAAAGTCATCCGCAGGCTGAGCCTGGGAGTAAAACAGGGCCTATTGCATTCAGCAGCAGTTCTGACTCAGCCAGTGGGTGTGCCTAAATGAGCTAAATACTCCCTAGAGTAAGGGTGGGATGGCCTATCCTTAGGAGAATAGTAAAGCACTATTTTTGCATTACCTACTTACCTATAACGAGCGCTGATCCCCATGTGCAGGAGGGAGCTGGGGGAACATTTATCACAGGTTCTGGAGTTTTGCAGTGAAGGAAGACTGAAAGTTTTTTCTTTCTTTCTTTCTTTCTTTCTTTCTTTCTTTCTTTCTTTCTTTCTTTCTTTCTTTCTTTCTTTCTTTC
>JAUBOD010000667.1:2923013-2962854 GCA_032353885.1 Nothura maculosa
CCTTCCTTCCTTCCTTCCTTCCTGCCTTCCTCCCTTCCTCCGTCCCTCCCTCCCTCCCTCCCTTCCTCCCTCCCTTCCTCCCTTCCTTCCTTCCCTCCTTCCCTCCTTCCCTCCTTCCCTCCTTCCCTCCCTCCTTCCCTCCCTCCTTCTCCCCTGTCCCTCTCTTTCAGCCCTCTCTCTCTTTCAGGCCACCTTAACTACAGCTGTTAAAAATACTATGAGATCTGTTTTCCTAAATATTTAAACAAGGATTCTTTCCAGTAGACAGGGGGAAGAATGCTGCCTAAAGGGCATGTTGTGCCAGCTCTCCTAAGACCTTCTTTGTGATTTTTCAGCAGACAGCATAATCATGTGGTTGAATAAAATTAAAAGTATGATAAATATCACTGTGCAACAGGTGATATTTGCTTGAATCACAGAATCCTTTCCATGACAACAAAAACATTTTATGAAACTCTTTTTGCTCTTTTAAAAGAATCGAGGAAACAGGTGCCTATTTCTTCTTACAGAATTTACTTCTTATTCTTATGGTAGTAATTTATTAAATCTCAAGGATTCTATGTAAAAAGTTGCAGAAAGCTCTTTTGTGGAAGCAGGTATAAAAGCAGCATAACAATGAGGAGAAAGCTGCCATTTTGGGGCAGAAGCGGGAAAACCTGAGGTAATATTGCAAAGAGTTTTCATTGGAACTGCACCGTGCCTTTTTTTACTGAAAGAAAAGGCCTGTTTGAGTCTTGCAGTTTCGTTCCTGGCCTGTGGTCGCCAGGAGCTGGGCTAGCAGGAGGTTGGCAGGGCTTCTGGCCGCAGAGTCCTCCGAGGAGCTGCCTTTGCAGGGAAGGGAAGCATTGGGCGTCCTCTCCTTGCAGTGTGTCATTAATGGTGGTCTCCTTGGTTGTGTGAGATTTGCGTATTTTTAGGCATTTCAGAGCCATTGTAATGATTTTCCTGGTGCTGAAACTAATGCAAACCTTCCTACTGAATTAGATAGGAGGATGTTTGGGTCTATGGCTTCCTTCCTGCACTTCTGTTTCGATACCTTGACCAGTTTGCTCCTGCAGGCAAGTCTTCGGGTCACAGGCGTAATATCATGATATTCAGTTTTGCCAAGGGTGAAACTTGGTTGCATCTCTCCTCATACTGATGCTCCTCCTGGAAGTGCCAAGACCTAAAACTGTTGCAATGTCTGAATGTTGTTCCCTGCCCAAATCCACACCATCTCCCTGCCCAAATCCACACCGTTGGCCAGCGGCTGGCCAGCGAAGGCGGCTGGGGACCTTTTTGGTGACTCAGAGTCGGGGGTGGGTGGCGGAAGCGGTGGGCAGTGAGAATGATGGCTGTGGCTCAAGTGCCTAGCTGGGATGGAGCTGGATTTTTATTACACTGTAATTCGTGCCAGGAATTTGAAAACATGGCCCATCTTTGCAGTGATTACAAGTTCTTTCCATGTCCCCCACAGCCCTGGGGAATTTCATCTCTGATTTCTGTGGTGTGCTAGCATATGTTAACAAATGTCTCCAAAACTAACATAAGAAGATTCTGGACATGTAAGTGAATGAAACATAGATGACTAGAAGAAAAGACAAGCAAGAGAACCACATAAATAAGGCCTTGAGTTTTGCTATGATACTCAGATTCCTTGACGTTTGCTGGTGAGCTGGCTCAGCCTGCACAATTATTTGTGCCAGCATACCTACCTGGTTGCTGCATGACCATCTGGGAAATGTAAACTGAATATTAAAAATATATTTAATAATATAATTTTCTTAGCGTAGGATTCTCTGACAGAGAGGGCATGTGTTGCAGGTTGGAATCTAAAGCCACTGTAGCACATTCAGTGAAAAAAAACAGAAAGAGAAAGCAACCAAAAACAACTACCTCAAAAGTGGTAGTTGCTTCCTTTGGTGCTCTGGGCCAGCAAATTAACGCAGCAGAAGGAGGGAGCTCAAGTCTGATCCCTTCCAGGGGCCTTTTTCCACCACTGAATTCCCCACACAGCACCTGTCTCTCCAGGATCATCCTCCCTTTTCAGCTGAATGTGCCTTGTTGCTGCAGCAAAAATTAAACATTGTCACCTTGGGGAAAAATATAATTCAGGATTACCCAGATTTGATATTAAGCGGTGCAAACAGTCACTACACTTGACACCTGAAGCTCAAAGGAAGCTGTGATTGCTCCTTAAGGAAGCGGGGAGGACACCAGGGCCATGTCTGCAGGCCGCGCCAGCCTCAGCACCCCATGGAGGCCCTTGGCAAGGCCGAGGGGCGCATTGCCCACATCCTCCCAGACCCACACCTGCAACTGCCCTCCTGGAAGCAGCATGGAGGCCCCTGCGGCTGTGGGAGACGCCTGCATGTCATGAGCTTTCATCTCCAAGGCTGTGCAGTGCTAAATGGGCCTGGGAAATAGGCAATGCCATTGGGGGTCCGCACCGCTGTACTGCACGCAGAGCCTTCCTCTGCGGCCCGAACATTTAATCTTTCACTCACCCTTTTCCTTGTTACTGCTGATCCAGCAAAACCACTCTAGCTGCCAGGGAGAGGAAGCCACCATTATTTACATTAAATTTTGACCAAGTGAACGCCCTGATAAACTAGGTCACAGAGGACACGGATCCTGCTTTTTTTTTTCTTGAGGTTTCTGTGCTTTGTTGTGAAGGACATTTACAAATGTACTGCTCTTTCTACATATAACTGACTCTGAAAATAAGTTCAGATGAATGCCTGCAATTCAGGACCTTCTCTAGGAGACATTTCTTTTGCGCAGACAGATGAGATGATGGAGGAGATTTAAGTACTACTTCTCAGTAGCCCACTAGTCATTAATAACTGCTGTGGCTTATTCTAAATAACTACCGGCAGCAGCAGCAAAGGGAACACAGTCTTCCCAGAAAGGCAGCAGACTTTGTTAAGGACTAACTGGCTGTGTCTTGACAAAATAATGGCTAGGGAATTATGTAGTTAAATGCCATGTCAAGCACATCTCTAGTACACAGACAATTGCTTCAGAAATGTCCCGTGATCAAATGCAAGTGTTTCTTGATTCAATTATTGCAGTATGTGCATATTCAGTTTGTAAAAAAAAAAAAAAAGTGAAATATTTATTACTCCTTCAAGTACTGTTATTACGTTAGCAGCACAGATGTTGAGCAAAGCTGAGAGCATGAACCATAGGAAGGCCAGCACCAGCCACGTGACTTTTAGTCCTAGACCCGGTACAACTCTAGAGCTGAGATAGCTACAAGTCTCAACTGGTCACTTACCAGTAGACCCTCCCCTGGCAGAAACTGCATAGTAATAATATAGTTAGTGTACATACCCTCTTTTCTGCCACTTAGAAGGGCCTGGCAGAGGGAGGTAACTTAGTCACCAGACTGAAGAAGCCTGATCTGAGCTTAGGGAAATATATCTTCCCTGCTGGGGGTTTTGCCGTGGGATATATGACTCCATAGTGGATTGTGTCAAAGTGCACCATAAATTGTGTGATATGACACTCTCCCTGGAGCAGTGATGGGACTTTTCTTTCCCTCGTTGGCCTTGGTGTTACAGAAAGCTTTGGCTTTGACCATGACTTTACAGGGGGCCAAAGAGAAAATGTCCCCGCCTCTGTAGGAGCCAAGGCAATGTGGTATCCTGGAGGTTTTCAGCATGATGCAGTCCCTGAATCCTGGGACTGCCCAAAGGCACTGTTAACTCAGACAGTTTTGTGACTCTTTATGATTCCCCAGTGGTTGGAGAGATCTCTGGTTGCGTCTTTCTTATCAGGCAAAATACAATGAAAAAAAAACTCTCTTCCCTTCAAAGAATGGTATGCAGGACTTTAAATAAGCAAGTATTTTAAAGTGAAAGGTCAGCTGAAACCACATCCCGAAATATGAAGTACAGAGCTCTGTGTATGCAGTTTGTGTGCATGAAGGAAAAAGCTCCAAGTCTATAAAGCAATTTCATCAGGATAACTGTATTTTGATCTTATCTCTACAGCAGACTGCCTGTTAAAGTTAATCTGAAAAATACTCAGAACTGCACATGGGAGAGTAGACAGCTAAGCTAGGAAAATGTGATTTAAACTTCTTTACTTTGTCTCTATAACTACAGCATTGCAAATTGATAAAGTTTGGGATCACCTCATATTTTGGATTAGTGAACTGTTTATTGTAGCATTGCTTGCTTGTGCTGTGTGGATTCTTCAATGAACCATTGAGATTTGTTTTTCTTTCAAAACCAAGATTCTGGCAAATACAGAATAGATAAAAAAACAGTTAGAATTTATTGCTTAAACTTTTCTAAACAAAGTAGTTCCTTGCTGCTGACAGTGACAGAAGCGTCAGAGTCAACTACAAGGAAATGTTCTGCTCCCTTGCTCATTGGGATAACAAATCCACAGCACTGAGGTACCATTGTTTTGTTCCAGAATTTAACTCCCAGAAACTCCTTGAATTTATTTGTGTTGATTTTGCAAAACCCGTTTTACAATGCAGCCAGTGGGGATCACAATGCAAACGTATTATGTGCAAAATTCATAATTTCTTTCTAAACGCTGCATTAATGCTCCAATAGGATTTGTAAATGAGTCTTCTGAGAAAGCATCACAACTTTGTAACCCTCAGGTCTGTGGCAGGCAGGTAGAACCTGTATACTTTGTTTTTAGAAGTTCCCAGATTATTCTCAAAAAAGCAACACTATTCAGTTTCTTAGGAGAAAAAAAAAATCGAATACACACAGAAAGCAGGCTGTGACTCCAGAAGATGAAGTCGTTTGCAGTTATGCTGGTTTAATTATCCCAGCTCATGCATCACCCCTTCAGATGTTCTTCCACAACCGCTTGTGCAGCTGCTGATGAATCAGTCTGAGGAGCCGACTGTCTTCCACAAACACAGTTTTGGGGTGTGTTTCTAGACCTGGAACCTAGTGTGGGCTGGTTGCAGGGCTCCATGGTCTTTCTGCACAGGCAGCTGTGATGGCCCCATTGAGGAAAGTGGCACAGGGTGGGGAGGAGTTGGGTTTGCGAAGGATAAGAGTGTCTTGCTTTGGCATTGCTGCCAAAGACTTTGTCTTTTCACATATAAAACTTTGACTTTGTCCTTTACAGCCATATACTATATATGGCAGTATAGGCAGTATACACTGCAGGTAGTGTTCAAAATGTAAAGTAGGTCTCACGAACAAAAGCTGTTAGATAGTAAATTTACTTGCTTTCCTTATTCTGCCTCTTCTAGTTCGTTGCTGTGGCATATATTCAAACGCATAGTTTCAACACCACATTTATACCTTTGTACTTTAGCACAGATACTTGCATCTCCCGCTGATCTTTGTCCAGAGCTGGTGTCTTATTCTTGACAGCATGTCCCAGACGTGTTGCATTTGTCACTACAGAAGCCTGTAGCCTGCACATAGTTTATCATTTATTACTGTAAAATATCTGCAGACTCTGTGTAGGCTGTTCAGGCTACGAGGTATTGATTATTTTCTCCATAAAACAATGTTGGGTGGGATTTGGAAATAGTCTCAATTGTACATTTGAAGAATCTACACAGCACTAGTGAGCACTGCCACAAGCATTGCTTTGACTCAAACTCTCTCTCTCATGTAAGTGAACCTAAAGGCATGACACTAACACAGTGGTATTTTAGTGGCACAGATCTGGGAATGCAGTACACCCTTCCAAGTATTCCGCATAGAAGAGGTGCTTTTGTGTGTGTGAACATTTTCATTCTTAGCTTCCTTGCTGCCGTATTAGCCTAAGTGGATGGAATTGTGCCGAATAGGAACCGCGTGCCACAGGAGCTGTGCAAGTGGCTTCCACACCAGCTCCTGCCCCTGCCTGATAACTGCCTGCAATCCAGGTCCTGCCAGGCCCTCCCGGGTCACTCACCCTGCCTCACCTCTCCTCACATGCAGAGACACAGCCTGACACCTGCAGAGCCTCCTCGCCACTTCTCTCCTCTCTCTGGCATTTTGTGGCTTATATACACAGTGTGAGCAAGCTAGGTCAGGAGTTTCCCCTTTCAAATATTCCCAAATATCCAAATATACATTGAAATTCCTTCCTCCTCTCGCCCTTCAGAAAAAAAACAAAAACCAAAAAACAAGAAAAAAGCATTTCATTTCAGCATGAGGGGCAGGTTCTGCAGTATTAAATTGGTCACTTGTCTCTCGATTTGCTCAGATCTCTTGTTTTCAACATGTGAAGAAATTAATAAATGACACCTGCTTTCCTGAATGTTTTGACCAGCTAGTAGTTCATGAAGACTGAAATGAACAGATTGCAACTAGAAAAAGGAGATGGAAAAATCAAAGCTGGTGCTGAAATCTTAAATATGTATATATACACACTATATATATTAGAACATTTCCGTAACCAAAATGAATGTGTGAGCATTTTCTTTTCAATTGTGTTGGATGCATTCATAATATAGGGTTAAATTACAGGCACGTGGTGGTCACTGGATTCTCTTAAATATTTCCACGAGATTCTAAATGAAGTGTCAAGTTCTGTAATGAGTTGGTTTGCTCTGTAGATAGTGTGGGACATGCTTATATTCCTCTGCATTCACTGTGTGTGGGAGGCTCCACTTCTCAGGTGGTGTTTAACTTCTTGCGAGACAAGGGCCCCACTTTCTGCTTTAAATGAAGTGTGTGAGCTGCTTTTAAAACATATTTTTAGTTTTATTCTTTCTTTGAGTCCAGTTAGATGTTAGCCTAATTCCCACACACTTAAAACACAAATTACCAGGGCAGCAAAGACATGTTCAAATTCCAAATATGCTTTAGTGCAGCACAATGGTTAAGAATTTTCTTTTTTATTCTTTTCTTTTTTTTCCCCTTTTTTTTTAAAGCTAGTTAGTGCAGTATTAGGTAGGTCACTCTGGCCACATTCCCAGAATTTAACAGTGGGGGCCTTGTGGAATGCTAAACGATGTGTATAACAGTATTCAGGCTCTCCGTGAGCCAATCCGTCAAAACATTTGCTGCTTTGAAAATGTGTTCTTCAAAAAAATGGGCATATGGAACTTATTAGACTATTTGGTGGAGTTCAAGCAGCAGAGCCCAAGAGAAGCATAAAAACATTTGAGGACACAATTCTACCTTAAGGTAATAGGATCTCTAAAATGTTCTTTTGCAATCAAATACATACAAATACAGGCGAGGAACATCCTGGATGGAGACGCTTGACGTTCCAAGCAGTCACAAGACCCTAAGTAGAGAACCTGTAATAGTAGCAGAGAAGTAGTGGTCTGATTGCAGCAGTGGCTGGTACATTTGGTTCTGTTTCCTCGGCCGAGCGTGTTGGTTCTTGGCTCTTCAGCAGTTTGAGCTGTGTCGAGGGGTTGTGTGACTAAGGATTTCAGTGCCGTGGATTTCTGCGTCCCCAGTGCATTGGGAACGAGGATCCATCAGTCTCCCTGGAAATGCAGGAAGACAGGACTGCACTGGAGAGAAACAAATGAGCTGCTGTTTTCCAGCACCTGCTTTTTCCTTCTTCCCGATCCCTTGTCCCTGTTGCACAGGCACAGAGTGACCCTGCAGTGAGCAGATCTTCTTCTTGCAGGATGAAATGGCAGGGCAAACCGCCCAGATGACTTAGATTAAACTGTGGCTTTGGCAGCCGCAGCAAGAGACAGCATCAGGTTTGCTGCCCCAGAGGAGACCTAGAGCAAGTCACTACAGCTAATTGTGCCTTGAGGGAGAGGATAAGACGGAGGTGGAGAACCCTGCACCAACCCTATACCCTGGGCCTTCCTCCTGGCTGCCCCATCTCCTCTTTGAGCAGGGGACGGTGGCCTGGGCAGGTCCTCTTGGTGCCCCATACACTGTTAGCCCTGCTGGCTACCACATAGGATTACAAGGGCACAGTGTTCCTGTGCAGGGTATGTTTGCCATTTAGCCTCTTTCTTATAACTCCTGGGAGAGTCCAGCATAGTATCTGTGGAATTTTGGCCTTTTATTTCTTTTTTCATCCTTTAAAACACTGGAGTGTGAGCCTTGGGACTTTATTTTGTTGGTATTTCCCTTGCTGTATGGCAGTTGTGCAAATGGGGCCAGACATGACAGTGAGGTGTTTTTCTGGACAAAGAAGCTTAAAAAATAGGATTGTTACCTTTTAAAGCAACGTTAGTGCTGCGGCTTTGACAGCTCTTACACTGAACCTCACCTTGCTCTTAAGAAGAAAGCAATTTTGTAGTAGCCATTGCAGGACTGGCAGAGAATGACCCAGTGACACAGAGACGCTGTCAGGTGATGCTGAAGTTAATGGCCACCAATATCATTGAGTTGTTTGCAATGAGTCATACGTCCTTGGCGTGTCCAGCGCTTCCTTCCATGGCTTGATCCAGTTTTGTCCACGCTGCCTGTCCTCAGTGTCCCCTGGGGAACAGGCTCCTGCAGCCTCCTCTCTCCTTCCCCAAAGCAGGATGTGGGAGTGTGCCTAGCCTTTCCTTCCCAGGAATGGGAGACTCCCTACATGCCAGTGGGCAATGAGAAGTGTCATGTCACCAGACATCCATTGGGAAGGATCAATTTTGCAATTCTGTTTCATGTTCAACCTTTACAACAAGCTAATGCATTCCAGCAAATGGGTCTCCGTCCTGAGACATTGCAATGGCTGGGAGCAGAGAGGAAGGAGAGGGAAACATTTCCACCTTCAGTCATGGCTCACTGGAAAACCCTTGTCCAAAAACCTCAACATGATACATGGCAATATCATGAGAGTTTGTGTCTTTTCATTATGACAAGGAATTCAAATGGCAGTGCCCCATTTCCATAGAAATACTCTATTGCTTTTTTATGCAAAGGATCTTGAAGCAAGCCACAGTATCCAGGAGAAACTTTCCTCTTTACTTTCTTCCCTGTATTTGGAAGAAATTCTTGGGAGACAAAAATTTCTTGGGAACTGGACACTAGTGTAAGAGTGGAAACTTTTGAAAAAGGAAATTGCCTGTGACGGGCTTGTGGCTGCCTCCATTGCAGGGCTGCAGTGTGTGTATGAATCTTATTAAACTGCAGAGATGTCCCCAGACCCCTTGGCACTGATTTTTCCTACCTGAGAGCAACTATCCTGCTGCCTTCAGGGCTGAATTTTTGCATGGTAGAGACATGATGCAGCCACAGGGCTGGAGCTAGGGCAATATTTTTGCCCCTATTGCAGGCAAGAAAGAAAAGCGCTGCCTGGTAGAAGTTTCAGAAGTGCTGTGCCTTGGCCTCCTGCCACCGCTTTTGAAGTCGTTCTCATTGCGTTCGATTGTAACAGTCAGAACAATGTCGAGCTCCATTAAAACATCCCACCCACCATTTGCCGTGGCGGCTTTTCACCAGCTGGAGGGCTTTGGTGCTGGGAAGCGTTGTGGGATTTTGTAACACCCCAAGCTCGACTCTCTGATCCCTCCTCACGAGCCGTGTTCCCTTTGTTGGAGTCTCCTCCCGATACCCGCTGCTCCCGGCTCCAGCACAGCCTGCTCTTCCATGCAGTCATGTGGGAAGCGCAGGGCCATCCACCCACGGGCAGGCGGCCCTCAGCGGCTCCCAGGCCTGTTGAGGCCTGGGCCTCTTGGGAATATTCCTGGCCTGCTGGCGTGTGTCCCCTCAGCCGCCCTTCAGGAAGCCGCTTGCTGGATTTGTTGCCCCTCGCGCCTAGTGCTGCCTCACTGCCCGCGGAGGAGGGATTTTTTTTCTTGTTGATCACCGTATGGATTTGTGTTTGAGCAAGTCGGCTGTCACACCTCTCCCTAAACTTCTTCTAGTTTTATGAAGCTTTTAAACTGAATTGGGTTTTCTTAAGTCTTACTGCGTTGCTATTCAGAATTCAGTTCCGGAATAACCAAACAAATGAAACATTTGATATTGAGATCCCCTCTCTTTTCGACTCTCTGTTGTGGTTTATATCTATTGAGCGATTAAGCTTTGTTCTGCTCAAGTTATTTTATTTACATAATTGTAATTTATTTTACTTTAGTATTCTACAGTCACTTCCTAAGGGATTTGTGCCTGGAAAAATTAGAAGAATGAGCCATGTAAGTCCATGAGAGAGGTTATAAAATAAACATTATACCATGTGTGGGGTAACATTTTTTACTGCAAGTGGCTGCTCTCACTTTCTGGCATTTATACACATGGCCATCTGCTTGAAGGCTGTTTGAAGTGGCTGTATTCCAGCATTTATGTAACTTGCCTGTTGAAAGGAAATGACATCATTTAGTTTCCTGAAGAAAATTACCAATGCCAGAGCTGAGGAAATAGAATCTACAACAAATAGAAAATGTATTTTAAACCCTTTTTCCTTTCACAGTGGGCCACCTCTCCATATTGGTCTGACTGGGCCTCGCAAAGCAGTGACAAAACCAGCAAACTCGTTCGTCTCACACATGGCTCCACACGTCCTGCTGGCCACTGGGCCATGCCTGTTTGCTGAAATGAGGTCTAGAGAGACAGAACTGAGCAAATGCAACAGCAAAACCCAGGGCTGGCACTACATTTGCCTTCACTGAGAGGTATAGGTGCAAACTCACAAGCACAGCAGCTTCCTAACCAGACAGTGTAAAGCTTCAATGCGTTCAAGTGATCATGAAAGAGCAGAAGCTGTTTGTCATGCCTGGGAAAAAAAAAAAAAAACAGAAGCCCTTGCAACTTCATTAATATGGGCTAAGCAGTTTAATGCAAATTCATATTAGGGTTTAAACTGAAAGAAAGTTTATGTTATTGGAGTTTGCATAAAAGCTGTGTATGTTCTGAGACGTTTGTTTGTTCGTTTGTTCCGAGACATTTGGTTTAAAGCTTTGCCAAGCTGTAAAGGTTCTCAGCTGGTGGTTTCAACTGAGCCATGCTGAGTTACATCACATGAGGGCTTCCTCCTACAGTCTCTGGCCAGGAACTTTTTCAGACTTTCATCTTGGCTGATAATTCCTTTTTTTTTTCTTTTCCTGTCTGCCTTGTAAATAGAAATAAATTGTCAAGTGAATAAAGAACAGCTGTATCACCCAGCTATCAGCCCCCGAAATGTAACAAGCATATCTGCTTTTTATGTAGGTTGGATTTCGGCTCAAATTTGAATTTGAATTTTTTTCTGTGAAAAATCATGCAAGATAGACAAACTGCATTCTGGAATGGCTAGATGTGATCAGAAGCTTGAAGGAACCATTTCAAACTATTTTTACAGCTTCAAAGTATTTAATGCTATGGTGCTAAGTTGAACTAATGACACATAAGTTGCAGATTCTAGAATTTATTTCTCCTGGATGACTTTTTTATGTTATTGGAATTTGCATAAAGCTAATAAGCTTTCTTAATAAAGCTTATTAGATGCTATACAATCTGTTCCCTAAATTACCGTGTAAATTGGCTTTAACCTATGACTGTTTTATTAAACAGATTGGGCTGCCTGTTTTTCATGTCCTCTGTACTTTCCAAAGTTTTTTATAATACAATCATCATCCATATCAAAAGGAAATTGAGTTGAGGAGAAAGTTTGACTAATTATAACTCTTAAATATTCATGGATTCATCTGATTTCCTTTATGTTACTGATTGGCCTTGGATCTTTAGAATGTGTTGAAACATGAGGAACAACCCCTGTGCATTTGACAACAGCACCAAACCAACATATTGGTGACCTCTTTGCCTTCCTAAAAGAAGTAAATGTAGTTGATATCAAGCTGGAGATACCTGCTGTCTGGGAGATATTTGCTAACAAATCTTATATAACAATAATAATAGGAAAGCTCAATATAATCATAGAAATGAGCAACAAAGGAGCTCATTTTCACCTGATTAATTATATAGACTTTCCAGACTGGAATAATAAAGGTTACTGACTGTATGCCAAATTTAATGATGGGGTTTTCTTTGGTATGGATCAACTGCCTGCAGGAATTGTGGCCTTTGTCTAGGCGAGCACTTATGCGTGTAGTTAACCTTGTGACTTCCTGCATGTGGATGTCTCTCTAAATTAACCCCCTACTGAACATTATTAAACCACTGATTGCTATGACACAATACTAAAATTCACTGAGAATTTGAACAACTCTTAAATCACTCGATTGGAAAGAAGCAGCTTTAAATCCATCAGCTGAAACCAGTAAGTAAAATTTGGTGATTATTGCAGTATATTTGCTGCTACAGGGTCTGAATGTAGAAGCACTGCTGTAAAAGCAGCATTCTTTGCAAATGCTAATTGTTTTCCTGTAAAATAACAGTAAACCTCTTGAATCGTTTAGTCTCTGACATCTTGTGTTTTTACAGTGTTACCATCTTAGAGTCTTAATAAAATATCTGGAAGTATGAACTCAGGTTTGACCCCAGAAATGAATGACTGGCTAAACAGGAATCTGCCTTTTCTCCCTGTTTTAATTACTTGAGGGATAGATCTGTAAGTCTGAAGGGAATAAAGGACACAAACAGTGAAATAAGAAATAAAAGTTTTGCAAGGGCACATGTTCCCCAGAATCCATGTCAGGCAGATTCTCCTTCTCTTTAATAATTTATTTTGTGTTCAAAAAAGATACAAATGTTTCTGATACCTGCATATGCCTTTCATTTCTATGGCAGGCTGGTATTTGTTACTGTGCAGGTTACTTCCAGCTTGAAAGGCTTATGTGATGCTCTTCTTAATATATTTTTACTGTGAAGGAATCAACAGAGAAATGCATGTAGAAAAACAAAGTTTAGTCCTCGTAACTGTGCAAACACTGAAGCAACATCGAACCAGGATTCAAACCTACTAATTGTGCATGTATGGAGAGCAGCCCCAGTGATAACTGCTATTCCTCTGCTCCCCATAGGTGCCAACAGAAGTTTGCTGGCTACTAGACCTAGCAAATGGGCTTGTTCCCTCTATTTTATCACTCCAGCTAAGGACCATCTCCAGGGGATCACAGATATTTGTATATCTATATTAAATAGAGTAACAGCGAAAATACACTGCCATACTTTTCTTCCTAATGCATAATCATTTTTATGCAATCTTTTCTAAAAAAATCCATGTCCTTTTCTAAAGCAAATAATTTGCACTTAACCAACTCTACTGTGAGTTTTACAGTCTTTAATGCCAGTTATTTAGTAGCTTATGGCATATATTCTTCTTGGCAGGTCCAGATTCAGCATCTAAATATCAAGAAACTTATTTCTTTTGGTTCTATTTATTTTTTTTCCTAAAAGAAAAAATGTTTGCAAGCTTCACTGAAGTCTTAAACAGATAAGCCTGGAGAGGTCAGTCAGAATAGCATGTCCTTAGGAAACTATAATAATTGAAAAAGCAGATATGTTCAAGTTCAGAGAAGACTAAGAAATGGTGGTATTCTCTTCAGAAAGAAAGTGTCTGAGTTTCATAATTATGGAAACATTGGAACATTTTTGTTCTTCAATTTTTCCTAAAGAAACCAGAAGCAACTGGTGTTTCTTACTGCACTCATGCAGTGGGAAGCAGAAGCTTCTCACATGGAGACATTTCAGTTTTAATTTATGAATCCTGTGTTTTTCTAGGGTTTTTTTTATTGCTCAGGAGAGGAAAGTCTCACACCTTTGGGACCTCTATTTTCTATATAAGGTACGTAGGGGTTCTGCAGCTAATGTGGATCCCGAGAGCCCTTGGTAGAGCTGTGGATCCAGCTCCTTAAGGGGAAATGTGGGTATTTGGGATTCCTAGCTTTAACCTGAATTCGATGATAAGGTTGCCTCAGAGCAACAGAGCTTCCAGAGTTAGAAGGCAAGCTGGCGAGAAGCAATGCACAGTCCCCAAAAACACCTTCTTGTATTTTTGGCAGGAACAGTGGATCATGAAAAATTGCACCATTTCTGGAAAAAGTAAAAGCCATTAGTATGTCTCCAATACTTCCATTTGTATTCCTAAATGACTTCTTTGAATTGCAAAAGCACACAATATCCAGGGTTTTTTGATGGAGTCACCTCTGCTCTCATTACTATGGCTGTGGTCACAAGCTGAGCAGGGATATAAATAGGGCTTTATTCACCCTAAATCCTCAGCATGAACATATTTGAGACATGAAAATCTATCCCACAGGAAGAAGCCTGATTCTGGCACTTAGTCCTAATAATGTCAAACAAGTACTGGTAGAGTGAATTAACTCTCTAGCTAGCTAAAAAAGTGGAATAAAACATTCAACAGAAAATATGAAATTAAAGTGTGAATGCAAACATGAAGTGTAATTCTATTTCCGAGCAGCCTCAGTTTCCTTTCTGCAGCAGTTATACAATTTAAAGCTTTTGTAAAGACACTTTACAGAGTAAAGTGGTGTGGAAGATTTGGTATTTTTAAATTTGGTTTATTTCCAGTGTGGGATGAAAAAGATCCAGAAATGCTGCAGCTCCCAGAGAACGAGAATCCCTCTGGGTTTTTGTGATTTCCACTGAGAGGACACGAGAAGCCTCAGACCTCCTGCTTTGGTCATCTCCAAAGGCCTCTGTAGCCTCTGTGTTTGAAGGACTCGGTTTCCTGAAAACGCAGCTCTCTGCTCTGAGCATCTTGCTCAGGGCATGTAGGATATGGCCCTTGTTCATAGGCTACACTGCTGTGCCTTTACTTCTCCTGGAACATGTCTAGAATCAAAATGGTTATGTGGCATGTTTCAATATCAGAAAATCATTTATGTTCCACAGGTATAATACAGATTAGGTTTTTTGTTTTATTGTTTTTACTTTTTCTTAGACCATCCCTATATTTTTCCCCTGTTAGTATCTATTCAGATAAAAGTAGCAAGCACAAGTGGTATGTGTATATAATAAACTGCAGCAATAGTTAAGAAATTCTGGTGAATTTCTAGGTTCAGCAAGGTTCCAGGAACAATGTTCAGAAAGTATTGTAAAATACTTCTGGAGAACTTTAAGCAATTTCTTTAAGCAGCGTTTTCTAAAAATAGGTTAGGCAGGAATGACACATGCTTACTCAACAGTTCAGGTTTTGACTTTACTCAATATCTGCTCCTTTTGACAACACATTTTTCACTATCAGCTTTTCACAGCCAGTAGCACTAGCACGGAGTGAGATGAGTGCACTTCCTTTTCAGTGTGCCACTTAAAGAGTTATTTCCAAGGTTCTCCTTGGAAGGACAAGCTTTTGTAAAGTATGTGAAGGAAATACGTTCTTGCAGGAAAATTGTATAAATTTTATTAGCCATAATGCTGGTGTATTATCCTGGATGATCTCTGGGTTACTGGATAGGAAAACTCAAGTGTCATTCTCAAAGCTCAAATTGTAATTAAAAACACATATGTATTGCTTTCTGAATTCAGGATGTTTGAGTCTGGCAAGGCACAGTGTAGGAGGGGAGCTGAACTGTGCAGTGTTTCCTAGAGGTGCAGTATTTTAAAGAGCTGCTTGTTTTTTGTCTCCTAGTGAAGGAGAATAGAGCTTGCTCTGCAAACACATAGGGTTAGGAGAGCATTCATATGATGCCTTAACTTACTGCATGTTCATGTTTGGCATTTCAGACACTGCTTACAGACATGGAGGATCCTTTACACTAACTGCTAAGTCTTATAAGTAGCTTTCTGTTGAGCTGGTGCTGGCTTAGCCCCTTGCTGCCCCTTCAATAGCACACACTGAAGCCCACCTTGGACTATCAGTTGCGTGAGAAGGCAGACTAAAGAAATGATAAAAGTGGGACAAAAGTCACTCCAAATGTAGGGGGGGACACTGATAGATGTGTTTTTCCAGCAGGAGCTATTGATATATTTACAGAGATGTGTGTGGGAGGAGGTGGGACTAAGAAGCTTATGGCAGAAGGTGTGGAGTGTTGGTGAGTCCTTGCCATAGGCAGCAGTGTCACCAAATAAGCCAAGGCCCAAGACTTGCCAATTAAAGCCCATAGAGTGAAAACTGACTTCCAGAGTGTGTGGAAATTACTCCTCCAACAAAACTTTTTTTAAGGCAAAAGCAGAGGTGAGGTGAGGTAACAATCCCAAGTGCTCGTGTCAAAGAGCATTTCTACCCTGGCGCGTTCCGCGAACATTCCCGGCCCCAGAAGCACTGGGGGTGCCCACCCCTGGGCCCCATGGCTCTGTGGTGCGGCGCAGAACCGCGTCCGTGGGTAGGCCTCAAAAACAGGAAGAGGCATTTCGAGCCCTCACAGATTTACGGTGAGTACATGGCTGATCCCTCCACATTGTCCTCGCTTTCCTGTTTGAGCCTGAAGGAAGTGGCCACAGGAATGGGGGGAGGGAAACCTCGCCGCGTTGCTTCTCTGACTGCGTCCCACGTTACTTAGGGGAAGGATGATGAAAACATATCCGAAACCCTGCCAAGGGCTCGCAGAAATATTTGACATCTCACCTCCATCAACAAGCGGGAGTTAAAGGTTAAATCACACACAACCCAAGCATTTGGAGAAAGGATGTGTTTATGTCATCAGCTTCTGTTGGGTTCTGCTATAACAGTGCGTAACAGCAGAGCAGGTTCTGGGTTACCAGGAAAATACACTTTGCTTAGTGCAATTTTTTATGAACATGAATAAAATCGATTTGTGTATTCATACATCGGTCTGTATGTTCATATTTTCATATCCAAATGACCTTTCCAACTGTGTGACCATTGAAATGTTTACAGCAGGAATGGACAAGGTCGATCTCATTTGCTGCTGTCTTTACTTAAGTTCATGTAGATGTGAATTACTATCCAAATGCTGTGATTTTCCATGTAATACCATTTATTACGGTACCTATCACTATGGAATTAGACTGTCAGCATCATCTATTGCTCTCATGTAATTTATGGAAGTATCAGTTACTTCCAAGTATTCAAACGAGCAATATTTTTTCCAAGATAAAGTGTTGGTCCTCTGCAAAGTGAATCAAAGAAATACTATCTTTGTTGCTGTATGCCAAAACACCGCAGAGGCTGGTTCAGTCTGTATAATTCTAATACCTCGGTGGCTATATTGCAGGAAAAAATGATTCTGCTGGCCTTTCCCTCTCTCATCTGTAGAAAATCATCTGATTTTGAAAAGATCTGCCCCATGAACTCCCATATTAAGGTTCTTTGTCATTTAATCTCAAGTCAGGCTCAGTGGGAGTTGTTTACCTAAATAAAGAATCACCCTCAAAAGTGAAAATCACACTTCTCTCAAGGTAACAAATATGGTATTGCATTTTGATGCAGTATCTCTTTGTATGGATGGATCTGTGTCAGTTATCTTGTTTGGATCTATGTCACTTAGCTTCAGGAGTCTAGAATAGGTACCAGACAGTTTGTGTTTCCTTTTCCCGCAGTGCAGAGGCGTAGGAACTGCTAGAAGACAGTTTACCTTCCTCATTACTTACCTCACAGATGGCTAGATTATCACTGCTTGTAAAGGCCACCTTTGTAAACAGTTTTTCTAGATTTCTAATTTTTAGACAGCTACAGCTTAGTGAGCTGGATCACAGTGTAAGCCCTGAAATGCCTATGTTTTGTGCATTTAAAATTAAAAATAACTTTGGGACAAGAATTAAAGGCCAGCATTAATCCTCTGTGAATGTGTCCCATTCACTAAGAAAAAATGCACCAGAATATAATCATTCACAGCACTCAGTATTATATGCCAACAAGTTGTAGCATGAATATAAACATTGTGCTGGCAGGGAAAGAGTAACTTTTGGAAATATTCCTCTAAGAATAGGCAAAGCTGCCAACAACACCTGCAGAAAACAAAATAAAGTAGAACAATACATCAAAATAATGTTGTAGTATAGGCTTGTACTGTGGTCTCCTAGTCGTGTTTCTGTGTTCTATGGGGCTAGAGGTTATCAGTGTTTATTTAGTGGTGTTCACTAAACACGAGTTGAGATGTAGATATTCTGCCAGTAGTCATCATTTGTAAAATGAAAGAGTCTGGAAGTTATTCTAGAATGCCTGATTATTTTATTTTTAGATAAGCCTTTCCTCATTGGCTCTGTTGGATTCCTCCATTCAGTGTTAAAAATATTTAATGATTTTCTCTTTCCTGCACTTATTGTGATGCAAGTCACAATGGTCAAAGACTCTGAGTACTAGTAAGAAAAAAGGACTAGATTTATATGCTGAAAAGAAGGCATGAAAATGGTTGATCTGAGGTTTAGATACTATTATCTCCTGTCACTGATGTCTCCTTTATGCCCAATATATACATTCACATATGTTTAAGTCATTGCAATGCTGATAACAGGACCTTCCAGTAGAGCTGGAGAATGTGTCTGAGTTTTTCAGGTTAATGTTTCCTACTTGGCTGTCCTTCCAGTGGGGTACGCTAGGGTAGGCCTTCCACTGCCCAGCTTGCTGTTGGAAATGTAGGACATGCTCCTGATGGGTAAGAGACAAAAACCTCCCTCCCAACAGAGTAGAGGAGAGGGAAATGTACTGCTTCACTTATTTTATCCTAGATGCTTATTTGACCCATGGACTTAAATGGGAGAGAAGGACACAGGCAAGTGGCAGATGATTCTGAAAACCAACCATCCAAACAAAAAATAGTAATTATGCAAAAAAAAACCCAAAAAAACCACCTCTGAACTTTCTGGCTATACCAGCAAATTCATCTATCTGTTATCTCTTGGTGACCATTTTATAGAGTTGAGAAAGGACATGGAATCAATCACTTAGGCTCTGGATTAGGAGGAGCTGGTATCAGGATGACGCACTGAGAGTAAGCACAAACTGAGACTCAGCTTTCAAAGGGAGCAATGCCTTAGAGAAGACCGTGCCATGAGGCTGCAAAAGGGCAACACATTGAACAGAGATCTCCCACAGCCTTCTCCCTTTTTCTCAGAGTTCTGTAAACAGCGATCATGGATCCAGGAACCAGGAAAATCTGTGCTAGGAACCTCCATGGAATTGTGCATCTTCTGCCAACTGGCTGCAGATTTGTCTGAATATGATTTTCCCAGGTTCAGTATATGGTCAGAATTCTTCTAGCACATGGTTCAGGTGGAAGTTCTGAACTTTTAAGCAATGGTTAATCAGCACATTGTCCTTAATTTGAGCTTTATGATTAAATGAAGCTTCAATGCCATCAGTGTATTAAAAATCTAAAATCCATATCTACTACAAAACCATATGAAACATAAACCACATTTTACCAAGAAATCCTAACTGTCTGCTGTTATTTAAAAAGAAAAGCTCTTCTCGTTTTAGCAGGGTTGCCACTTCTAGGCTGAAACATTTTCTTAATATGTCCCATCTGGAACAGCAGAGGAGAATATCTCTGCTTTGTTGGGACTATCACAGGCAAAAAATCTTTACAATAGCATGTATAATACATTTCAATTAAAATTGGAAAAAAATCTTTTTAAAATTTAAATGTGAGTTACCTTATTAACAATCTTTTTCCCCAATGAACAATCTGACATCGAAATGTAGTTTTTCATATCGTTGTGGCCCAACCATTCAGTGGCCATTGTGTTATAATTTTAGATGTCTTGCATGCTCGGCTCAGCCCCTTGGTTTGCATGGGATGCAGACTGAATTCTACAGACATCAACTGCTCTGTCCCTTGAACTGTGACCTTAAACAACCAAGCTTTTTCCTTCCCCTTGGGAATCATGTGATTGCACTCTCAGCGGATAATTTTTTTCCTGTATTCTTTTAGCTATTTCCTACACAGGAAAACCATACTGTTATCTCACTTCAAAAGTTTACTAATGAGTGTTTGCATGGTTTGAAGAAAAAATGAGTATGGCTTCTTCCCCTTTATTGCTTATCTGAAAACCCATGCTTTAGAAGAAGCAAGAAAGGAACTCAGATGTGCTGTTTTTTCACACAGCTCAGAAATAAGCAGTGGTTAGTAGGCAATGCAGCTGTTAATCAAGGAACTCCACTATAATATAAAAAAGAAAAATAGTTAAAGAGGAAAGTGCCTTTGACATTTTTCACCCAAATAGAAATAAATAAGCCACAATTAAAAGTCATTGCACTAAATGTTCCATAGTCTGTGACTGTGAATTCCAATAAGGAACAGTTTTCAGGATGAATTAATTTTTTTTGTTCTTTTAGTCCCTCATAGTGATATAAGATTTTTCACTATCACAGACTCACATCTTTATCTGGCACTCAGCTGGGTTAATTCATAAGTTAAGTATGGATGGACTTAAGTGATTAAAAATAATATGATTTCTATAGATATAATTGTGGAGTGAGCTCTTTTATAAAACCCAACTTTTAGGAGACTAGTTCATCTATCATCATCTAGATAGTAAACCTACTAAGAACTGATCAACCACTGCACTGATCAGTTAGCCATTTATTAATACTTTTGCAAGTATTTTGCAAAATATATCTTGGCTATATCAAAAATTCTTCAAAAAAAAAGCTGGAGATCTTTTATAAACATATTGATTCTGCAGATGGCCATGAAACGTCTCCTTCTAAGTAAAATCCGGGATTTCTACTGTAGATTTCTGCTATGTCTTCCTGTCAAAATAATTATTTTACAGTGATTAAAAATGTGCATTAGTTTTGATTAATTACAAGAATTAATTACATCTGTCCAGTACTTTAGCAAAATCCATTTTATATCGCTTCTTTTCTCTCTGCTTTTTGCAGATGAAAACACAAAATGTTTTTCTGTAGATACATTCTCTTTATAAATATTTCAAGCTAGTTTTCCAGCTACATGAACTACATGAAGTCATCAGAAACAATGATATATTAAACTAAATATTGCCCTCGATTACTCAGTTTGGTAATTAGTTTAATCCTGTTTTTTTTCCACTGTATTTAAAACAGGAATTTGACCCCATGTCATTCCTGTATAGCCTTCTGTGCTACCAAAAGCATCCTTATTGTCAAGTAAAAATCCATACATGGATTTTAGTGATATTAATTCCTATTTTGTCTGGCAAAAAATGTAGAGTTTTTTTGCATGTGTGTGTGTGTGTTTTTCTTTATTTTTGTATGCAAAGACTTAGCATGTTCATCATAAATATAATTACATTAAGATAAAATAGCATTAGCTTATCAAGATGTGAGTCTTCTATGTGTCGAGTGATCTCAAAAGCTTATATATTTCTGTGTATATATATATTATATATATATATAAAGGGCTCCAGGTAACCAAAATTCTAGACAAAGCTAATAAGTACTTCTAAGAATACTTATTTGCCACACTTTCAGTCACTGAAGGTGATTATCCTATGAGCTGCTGCTGACATATTATAGGAAAGTAGATTCAAACTCTTCAATGAACACATCACTTCCAGATCCCGAGATCAGGAAGAGCCATAGAGGAAAATGTTTCTTACAGATTGTCCTTTGTGTGGTTCACAAACAGTAACTGTTTTCTCATGTTTTCCTCCCATTGATTATGGTTATTGATATTTTCAGGTATCGGACTGCAAGGATGCTGACTCCAGGATACCAGGGCTCTTTTCCAAGTTCTTAACAGAGTGACTTCATGTTCTTCTTGCCTGCCTGTGTAGCTCCTCTGCTGCAGTCACTTTCTAATTCAGCTCCAGGGAAAATGAAGACGTTCTTCAGAACTGTACAAAAGGCCTTTGCCAAATCCCAATGAAGTAATGATACAGGTGGGGTGGAATGGGTTTGACATTACTGGAAGGGCAACAAGAGTCACGTGGTAACATAACCTTTTGTTTAAGCAAAGGTGCCTTTTTTTACCCTACCATGACCTATAGTGAATGATCAGAAGATGAGCTGTAATAACTACGTCTCCTTAAACTCAGTAATTCAAAGCTTTGTTATTTTAAGAGTGAAGTTTCCAAATATGATATTGCTGTATTATGCTAGCAGGATGTAAAATTTATTTGTTATACAGCAGCTATTCACTAAAATACTTTTCCCTTATTTTTAAGACATGTAGCAAGACACGACCAAAAAAAGATTATTTTTTTTAAATCAAAGCATACCCTTTATTTCCTATGCTAAAGAGGTACTGTTGTCAGAAAGATCATCCTCTACTTGATACTTATATGGAGTTGAAAAATATGCCTCCCAACTAGTTCTGGCCAAAAGTCCAGAGATGCTTTTGATTTTCCATCTGCAATAAACCAAAATTCTGTTGTCATGGCTCCAGAATCCAAGTCGTCTTTCCATGAATTTTAAGCCTGGATAGACTACATCTTTGAAGATGTGACACTCTTCCTCACACCAAAGTCTTTGATCACATTGAGAAATTTTCTGCCTCACGTGTTTTACATCATCTACATGAATATTTACAAACAAACAAAAAATTGAACTGCTTTAATCTTTCACTGTAGTTCCTTGATTCACTCCTGCAGCTTTATCAGAATAATTTCCAGGTTGTCAGCTTTCTTGGTAAAAATAAAGTGTTGATACCAGATCTGGGAAAATCATCCCAGTGAGAGTTTGTAATTTCTGCAATGAAATTACTTCCCCCCTCCCACCTCTAGGTTTCCTGCTAATGCATCTGAAAAGTGCATTTAGCTTCACACAGCCAGAATATGTTTTTTTCCAGATATGCTTTTCAGGGTTGCTGCTTTCCAGGATTCAATCTTCTGCCTTAGCAGTGTGCCATTTAGCTATATTAAATTTATGGTGCTGAAATGAATATATCTTAAGAAGTCATCCAGACAGGCCTACGTACAGGCCGTGTAAATATAAACTCACATCTAAGTTACATCTCTGATGAATTGTAGTGATTATTGCTACTACTGCTAGTTTATACATTTTCCTCATTTTTTTTTTGATAAAGACATTGATTAAGAAACTTCATAAATGCTTTTAGGGATACACATGTCCCCTTCAGGACAGCTCTTGGCGATAGGACAGCTATCTAGGACTTCCTCCAGACAACATTCTGTGGGATGGTTATGGTTCAATACGTTTCTGATGGCAATCAATCCTGGTCTTCCCAGATGTTGCCTGTGGTGCATATTAGTTTGATATTTCATTTACTGTTACTGAATGCAATTTGCAAAGTGCTTAAGATCCTCTCTGTCTTTTGAGAGAATAGAAATTATTTAATTTTTAGCAGAGGATGAACATATACCAAATTCATTTTTTTTCTAAATTTGGTACAAGGATGTTTTTATGTAAAACTATATTGTCTGTGATCAGACAATTGATCTGCAGACCTGAAGTTAGGCAGGGATTTCCCTCTGTATAAGGCTCTCAAAATTTGTTATGTTTTTGAGGCCTTTCACATATGGAGCAGGTGGTGTAGGCATTTTGATGAATTAGACTTAACTATTTGAAGAGTATGGGTGCTCTTGGTAACTTTGGAAGACCACATGGTGGTGAAATAATGTCTTCCAGTTCTTTATGCTTAAATATCTCTTTTTAGTCTATTTTTGCCTTTAAGTTTGAGAAATTGGGCCTTTCAAAGCAGCCAGTATGTACATTCATCAGGACTCTGCTCTCTTTGCACATGGGGAAAGCATCAGTTAAATTACATTTGTTATTCTATTCATACAGCACCAGAACTGGTGTTCTGTAGATGCATATATTTTCTGTCTGTGTGCTTTAGCAGCTAAGGGACTGCTCTTTCTATTTCCCATTCTGGGTCAATAGCCTATTGCAGTGTCTTAGCATTATCTCATTTTGTGAATTATAATTTAATACTTAAATTATTATATAATAGAGATCTTGTCCCTGAACTGTCTGTAACTTTAAACCATATAATATCACTGCTGTCTTTCTTAATAATCTGTAACCATTGAGTTTAATATCCAGTCATGTGAGTCATACCACTGAAATTAGGTCATACCAGCTAGCTCAAATTTCTTTTGAGAAATTTATATTTCTAATTCTCCAGTCTCATAGAATGGCTACAGGAACAAAAGTTTTTTTTTCCTCTCTATGTCTTGACATTTCAGCCCTTTTAAACTCGCTCATTTGTATTACCTAGTTCTTCTGACCAGCTTAGAAGTTACCTATGTTATACTTTCCTTTTCACAGAGCAGGAAGTAGTTCAAACCCCATCGATTCTGTCCTCCTAGGAATAGTGTCCTGCATATCTATTTTTCTGGAGCAGTTTCCCTGCTTTATATTTCTGTTAGAATTGGCCCTGATGCACGGGTATATCCAGCAGAGGATGAAGTGTAGGCGGGGGAAGCTAAAAGGAGAGACTAACAAGAATAAATATCTATCTGTATTTTCATTGATGGTCACATTTATCTGGTGTGAAGAACAAGTTTCCTCCCTGGATATATGCAGGCAGTAAATAAGACTCACAATTTATCCCTGGAATAGATGAGGTAGGATCCACTTGTAAAATTGAAGTGTTGTTATAGTAACAAGGAGACAAACACATCTTAAAATAGACAGACTGATGAGCTGAGTTAATAATAATAGTCTTTTCCCACCTGATTTGAAGAAAAATGTAGTTCAAATGTATCCAGCTGCCTGTTTAACCATATTTCAGACCTTGCGGCTGTTTAACTCATGTTTTCAAATGTTTTTCTCAATGAGAATTCATAAATCACTGCTTCTGAGTTAGTCAGGGCAGAAGTTGACTTTGTCTTTGGGAGCTGGTGAAGGTTATTAATTGCACAGCTTCCTCGAGTTTGAAAGACCAGCACTGCAAACTTCTAAAAGAAGCAATAACAAAGTCTAGCTTAAATAAGATCCTTACAGTTCTTATTTAATAAAATGGTTGTGTTTTTGCAGAGCTAAATTGTGCCTGTACTGAACATAGGGTGTCACATCTGGGGGATGCTAGATCCTGAGGAGGTTTAACACTGCAGGAGGGGACTATCTCTTTTCCTACTAGATGCATGCACTCAGTGCAAGTTCTTTGACTTCTCAGTTTCCTTTGAGGCTCACTTAACAGGGGCTGATGTTGAATTTCTAAGAAGCAATATGAAAGTAGATATGAGCTGTGCTGGAAGTAGGTATGAGCTGTGCTGGAACAGAACTTGCACACCTCATGCAGCTTCCTGCATTCATACAAAAACATCTTTGATTTGATGGATCACCATTATGCACATGTTACAGGTTAAGATACATGTAGAGGTGACCTTCAGACATCTGCACAGAAGGGATTTTGAAAGCAGTGCTGAAGGAAGGAAAGGGGCTCAATATTATGGCACAGTAATGTCTGCAGCCTCAGGAAGGCCAAGGGAGGAGTGTGTGTGAGGAACGTGTGTGCTGGCTGTTGTGGAGCGCTGTGCAGGAGGTCTCTAAATACTGCAACTGAAGTAGCTAGCAGCAGCAAAACACAAATGTCTGTGTAGTCAGCAACACAAACCGCAGGAGTGGTATCATTAGCTGCTCCTGCATAGATGGAAAGGGGAAGGAACTGGCTGTGAAATACTCATTCTGTAGCAAAAAATGTGTGCTTTTATGTGCACAAAGCAGCATCTAAGGAAGATATTTATACAGTGCAAAAGTACAGCACTCTTCTCTGTGTACACATCAATACTGTATAGAAAGATTTGTTTTCAGCAAGAAGCTCTCTAGGGCAGGTATTAGCTTTGAGAAAGAAAAATGAACCTTTAATAGGCCACATGCCCAGGAAATTAGAAAACCTCATTGTATTTTGTTCCAGGTGGATTCCAGAGATCTACACAGTTGTCAGAAGAGCCAAAGCATTCATAGAAGCAGTTCCTATTTTCTTCTGTCAGTTATAAAATTATTACTTGAAAATTTACTTCCTTGTTTTTTTCATTGGCTATTCTTGGATATAAATGTTTTGGAAATCATCCCTTCTCTGTTCCCTCTGCACTCGTGATATGTCTTTAAAATCAGGCTTTTCTGCTTTGCTTCCCAAGGTAATAATATCCTTGTTATATAGACGTGATCTCTGCACATGAACCAACTATTCTTCAACAAAACCTCTTTCTTGCAGTTGGAATGTATCATTTTCGGGAAAATGAATTTGGATCTACTCCTTAATTTAGTTAAGTAATAGCTACATTTGACCAGGGCTTAATTAAACTATCATAACCTAGACAACCTAGGCTATATTAAATTGTTCTTCTCATGTGAACAGCTTAGAGAACTTGCATGAAACCTCTCTTCCATGATTTTGTGCTTCATCAAAAATGAGGTAACATTCTTCTGTCAATGATCAGGCTCTGAATGCCTTATTTTTGTGGAGTAGTATCTTTATAGTTGCTATATTTCTTGCTAATATTGAAGAAACACGAGTAAAAGAAGTGGTCCCAGTAAGAATGGTAATGTACAGCACCCTATGTGGAGAACATGCAGAAGTATGGCAGATAATAAGGAAGTTATCTCCAAGGATGGAGACTCCACATCTCTGGGCAACCTATTTCCGTGTTTGGCTACACTCGTAGGCCAAGTCTTCAGTTGAGCTATTGAGCTATTTAACTGATAAAATCATGTTTACAAAGATCTTATTCAAGCTAGTAAACATTACTTGGAATTGAGAAATATTTTAGCAACCACAAGGACTTGGTAAATCTTATGCAATTATTTATTAGTTGTATTAAGGCTGCTAAGTCCTATGGGAATGTAGGAGGTACTTGAGGCCTTTACTGAGAATTGCATATTTAATTGCACATTTCCTAGACAGAGACAGCTGCATAATTGCACATTTCCTAGACAGAGACAGCTGAAAGAAATGATATCTCCCCCTTAATTCTGAGGGACAGGTGATCTGGTTATAAGGTCTAATCAGTTGACTGCTACACTTGAAATCAGTGCTGAAATCACAAGAGCTGCTTGCTTTGTGGCACTGTTTCCTTCCCAGCCTAGCGAGTGCCTTGCTGAACTTGCCTGCTGGTCGCTGACCTTCACAGGGAGCACCTGCTCTGCCCCGTGCGCTGCCTTCTTGTCTGCGATCTGCAGCTGCCTCTGCTGCATGTTTAGTAAACACTTCAAAGCCCTTCACTGGAGTGGGGGAGAATCCAGTGTCTTGGCAGCAGGCTCCCGTCCCTGGAAGGGCTGTTTGAGCTCCATCTCTGTGCGCTCATCGCAGGGTGAGTTTCACCTCTGTGGATGTTTGCCCTCTGGCTGAGGGTTTGGGTTTAAACCTGCATTACCCCTTGCCAGGTGTGACCTTTCCTCTCTATGAGGTACTGCCTGCGGACATAACTATGGGGAAGGACAAGTGGGACCATCAGTGTTATTACAACTGGCAGATGAAGGATCCCACAGCTGACAGAATCAGGCAAGTTGCCCTGCATGGTGCAGATATGGCCTCCATCTCTGTGTTTACTCCTGTTCTTTATTCTGTGATTCAAATCATGTCCCTGCAAGCTGCATGTGGCAGCCCAGCACTTCCCTTCTCGCAGGGCAGCTCCAGGCAGCGGGTGGGAGAGGTCCCGCTGGCTGCTTCTCAGCCGGGCAGGAGTGTCTGAAGGCCAGAGATACCTCAGGGTGCCCTTTCCCAGCTGTGCCCCGGGGGAGGCTGAGTTATGCTGCCCTCTCTGCTTCCTCCCTCGCTTCTGTGACCCTCGGGCTGCCTGTGAGCAGGAGTGAAGGGAAACTGAGAGCTTTGAACCTTCTTTAAAATTCCAGAAGGTCTCGACATGTACATCTTTAGACAATTAAAAACACTGTTATGAATTTGACTTCTTTTTCAGTGCTCAGGTGCTCTTGCAGGTCTGGCCCATGGTGACAGCTGTGTAATGATCCAGAAGATCCAGACTTCACGTGCTACAGTTAGGGATTTTTTGTTGTTGTTTCCTCCAAGCATGCAAAGAGCACACTGAGCTTACTGCTCTCCCAAGTCTTGACTCTTCTCAAGAACATAAGATTGAGAGTCTGCTTTTTCAAGGATGCAAAACTTTGAGGTCAGTGGCATGGCTATCTGACAAATAACCAGTCTATGTTATGCTCAAGGTAGGATGTTAACTTCAGGTAATTGAAGCTACTGTTCTTTATTTTTAATTATTCTGAAAATAGTTTGTTTCTGCTTCATATTTGACAGTGATTTGTTTATATTAAAATGAGAGACTAGAACAAACCCTAAAAAAAGAGTTTAATCTGGATAGATGGATAAATTGACATATAATAATGCACAGAGAGACATTAGTAGACTGGTGCTCGTGTGGGAGTGCGCAGATGTGCTGGGCCTGTGGGCTTGCCGAAGGAAGGGCAGTGTGGTGGGATGAACTGGAAAGCCTGGTTGGGCCCCTCTTCTCCCCAAGCCTGTGAAGCTGTCTGCAATTTGGAAGTTCAGTTTTGCTTCAGTGAATTCAGTGTGAATGGAGAGCACAGTGATGCTGCTTAAGCCAAGTACTGTTCTGCATAGCAGCCAGCAAGAACAAATTGGCATCCATGATAGAGTGGGGTCTTCATTTCATCCTATGAACTTTGTAACTTTTGCTGTGAATTAAATAGGTAATTTTTCGGGAAGGATGTGCCATACACTTTCTCCAGGAAGCTGAGAAGTGGGAAGAATTGTGCTGGCCAAACCACTGCCTCTTCTGGGCAGAATTGCTAAGCTGAAAGAAAGGGCTTTTGCAGACCATTTGCATTGAGGCACTTTGCAGGAGCAGAAATTGTTTTGGAGGATGTTTGTATCAAGCTACAGAAGTTTCCTGCAGAAATGGAGAAAGAGAACACACAGCTGGAGCTGGCAGGGGGCAGACAGCAGGTTCTGGTGTCCTGGAAGAGCTGACCAAGGGCCAAAGGGCTGAGAATGAGGTTATTCTTCACAAAAATACTCTAACAGAAATGAATACAAGAGTGTGTGTTCAAAATAAGTACCTGGCAGAAGCCTGAGGCCCACCTGGTTATGCTGTAGAGGCTCCCAGCAGATATGGACCTACAAAACTTTGTAGTAGAAAGATTGAGAGGAGACATGGGAGGTTAGCACAGGTATTGGGCTTGGCAGAGCAGCCCTATGACCTTTAATATCTGAGAGGTGCCTGTCTTGAGGATTTGGAGACCAGAGTTCAAGTGGCTCAAGATCCAACCACGAAAGCGTTAGCACCTGGCTCTTTTGGAGCAGGAGGTGCAGAGGGCTCCACGGAAGGAGCTACATACCCCCAGGGTATATGAGCAAGGCTGTTTTCATTCAGTTCTGTGTGAGTAACTTTCTCACAGCAGCAACTTTTCCAAGGCCAATATTTGAGGAATAATGAAAACGGCTGTAAATCTGGAATCAGAAGTCTGCCCGGTTCTATTACATCTTTGTGACCTACCTCGAAGCAAACTTGTAGAATATAAACTGCAATGATGTTACTGCGACTACTACAGGCGGCTGAGGAGGCACCTTCATGCAGGTGCCCTTAACTTCTGGCTTATCCAAGAGTACCCTCTATGGGTATCGTTGAGTACCTGCAAAAAGAGTAGCAGCAAAGAAGATGTTAGAGTGAGAAAATCAGTTTCATTTAAATGTCTGGGCTGCATGATTAATCTTTCTTTGAACACTTTTGTGCAAACCTGTCTTATTAGATCTGCAGGGTGTGTTAAGCTGCTCTTATTTCTTAAGACATCTTTTGATTAATAAAAACTGTAGAGCATAAGATTGCTTCCTTTCCGAACATATCAAAAGATCTTCTTGCCAACATATACAAGAAAATTACATATATTTATGATGACCTGCAATTTTAATACAATTAACTTATACTCTACACAAATAATATATGAAGTTCTAAATGAAAGTGATCAAGTTAGTTTATTAAAGCCCAATTTAAGTAGGTAAATGATTAAACACTTTGTGTCTGGCAACTCAGTGCAAGATAAGGGATTAGAGTGCCTTCCAGCAGCAATGCAGGAGAGGCAGACTCAAAGGCAGTTGTTGTGGAAAGCAGTGGCTATCTGGAATAGCCACTTCAGCAGAGGTAAGTTCCTATGCCATATGTATGGCATTCAGTGTTTGCATGAGATTTTTAGCAGCATGTTTGAACATTTGGACACATCTCCTTGCCTTGCTCCCATTCAAAACCCTACTAGTACATAAAATGTCCTTCCTGTAGAAATCATCCTTTCAGGTGCCACCAGTGACTTCTGTCAGAAACCCTAATGCAAGGACCATCCAGACGTGAAGTAACCGTCCTGCTGCTGGATGGGCCACATCAGCACAGCCAGGAGCGCTCGCTGTCGCTGTCCCGGCCTGTGTCGCTGCTGTGGTGGCACTAGAGGGCAGTGGGAGCCCTGCAGACACGGCAGCAGCCCCTGTCCCTTCGCGTACCCCTCGATGCTGGTGCTTGCCTGTCCTTGTAGCCCTACGGGGTTAGAGCTTTGGGGAAATAACTGAGGAGCGCAGACTCAAATACTATGGAGACTGGGCTTAAATATGTGTGTTAATACCAAAACCATCAGCGTATTGAAATCTGTAAGAATTTTTACCTTTTTATTTATGCTGCTTAGTCTCATTCACTTCATTGGAATTTTGTGGAGGTGAAATGTTAGGCCAATTAAGTGAATCAAACATGCAAAATTATGGAAATTAATCATTTCTAACACATTTTATTGATAGCCTTTTTTTAAGGCAAACCCTTCCTCCTCTATGCGCAGACACACACAAAAGTGTGGTGAAGGCACAAGCTACGCAAAACAAAAGCACATGGACTTTCCCTTACAGGGCAAAGGGAGAAAGGTAGGATTCATTTCACCAGCTCTTTCTCTCAGGGATGCCCTTGCCTCTTTGTATTGGCTTTTAACTAGAATACTGGATTAGTGGGTACCAAGCAGTTTTCTTTTTAAAACCATGCAAGGAGAAAGATGCTTTGCTTTCTTGAACTAGAAGAACTAAGTAAATCCCCCTACACACACATTTCCACACAGTTTGAAACTTTTTTTTTTAACGAATCATCACAAATTAGATGCTCAGTGGTAGGAAAAGGCAAGACTCTCAAGAGGAAGTAAAGATTACGTTTATACTTACTCTAAATCAAAAGTGATCAAGAAAGCAAGAAAGAATATGAGAAGTCTTTATGTGCATAAATATATTTGGGTTTTTTGTTTGTTTGTTTTTGGCGATTTGTCAGAACTGGCATACTATTGATAAAGGCTTTAGGTATTTTCAAATCTTTCTTTTCCAAAGAAGACTCCAAGGATTTCTTGTTTGTACCTTATTAGGCATATAGATTGTTATGAAGATTTTGTAATATTGAGAATGATTTCAGTCTGTGATATAAGAATGGGAAGAAAAAAAGGTAGCAAAATGTTTGCTTGTGTGATTTAAAAATTGCTCATATGTCTTTTCTTGGTCATGTTAAAAAAGATCAAAAGAGAAAAGAAAATTTAAAAAATTAAGCATTCCCCATTGCTACTGCACTTAAACAAGGGAAACTTGAATCAGAATGTATTTTTTCAGAAAAAAAATTGTGAGACTAAGATTAATAATGACTTAATTATCATCATTAAGTCAGTAATGATCTATTTTCATTTTCTTCTTCATTTGGTACAACCTGTTCATTCCTCTTGCAGTGTCAATCTCACAAATGTAGCTTTTTAAACTAATGTTTATTCTTAAATGTAATTTGTGTTTTGTCACCCAGTCTGTACTCTACATGTTGTGGTTTGTACCAGCTTTCTGAGCAAAATCATAGTTGTTGATTCCACCTAGACAAGACGACTTTTAGAGACTGTAAGTTATTACATGTAAATATTAAGTCTTCTGCTCTAGGAATTCAAATACGTAAGTGACTTTTATCATTAAGATTTCTCAATAACTTGACTAGAAACAGGACCAAGGATTTTCTGCAGAACTTTCATGAACAGCTCCGTAATCTACATTTACACCAGCTTGATGAATGTTTTCCTTCTCTGGCTGTATGTGGAGTATCCACAATTTATATTGACCGTAATAAGCAGGTAGAGAAAAATGTATGTGTTTCTATGATTATCCTCTCTCTGAGGTATTGAATTAAAAAGCTGGGTGAAGTTGTAGCCCATTTGCCTTCAACAGTGCTTAGGAGAACGGAGATGTCATTAGGCTGGGGCCTCTGGTTATTAGCGGAGCTGGAAAGCTTCTTGGAACGGCAGGACTATAGATACCACAGCTGGAAGCCCTGCTCTTTATCCCTCCTAAAGACACCATGAGCTGCTGAATTCAGGATGGCAACAGCTTTGGGGGTTATAGCTATATGTATCATCTCAGTATGTCTGAGCTACCAGGAGCAGGGCAGCAGGGAGAGCATAGGCTGGTTCTTAGCTCAAGCTGACCAACTGACTTAGCAAAGAAGTTGTATTCCTGTGTCAGGTGCAGAGCAAACTCTCACTATCGAGACAGAAAATGTCAAATTCCATTTTAACTAAGTTGTTAGAAAGTTTTCTTTTGACTTTGATTGTAAGTCAACAAATCAAGCCTGACTTTACCACAATTCAGATGCTAGTAGCATAGTCTCTCTCTACGTCATTTCTTGATAGTTTTTGAACATTTTATTACACCTCACCATTTCTGTATAATTAGTAATCCACAGTTAAGGAGGTAACCACAGCCAGTACAAGTCAGTACATTCACACTGAACTCGGGTACTTTCCATCTGCAAAGGGAGAGTTGCCCTTTGCAATGCACTCAATTCCTTCTCTGAATAAGTTTCTGTCCTAGAATATTTCTATATTCCCCACAAAGGAGTTCAGATTGAACTTGAAGACTGATGGAAACATTTCAGCTGTGATACACTAACCTAAATTGGCCAGACCTATTTAGACTGTCTTGGGGTTGCTGTTACAGTTAGGCTGATGTTGACACTGAAACATGGACAAGTCTTCAGTGTTCTCGGCAGTAGTTGGATCTAGTCCTATTTTTCCCACTGCAGATCAACACTTTCCAACAATTAGGTTGCTGAGCTGTCTATCTTTTGGAACTCAGTTCTGGAAGTGCTTTGTCTGAAAAAAAGGATCTGTCTTTGTTAATTAGAATTGTTCATTACTGTTTAGGGATTCTTCTAGTAGTAGAGTACTAAATCAATTAAAAATTTTCTTCAGCTTTAGAAAAGGAGAAAAAAGGGGTAAAAATCTCAAAATTGCAAAGGAAATAGAGATCAACAGAATTTATTAGCTTATTTGGAACCTGTTTAGAAAGCTGGGACAAATTCCCCTATTACACACAAATTACACATCCTTAGTGTGTCTGTTTTACAGATAAGAAGATTTTACGCCAATTAGAATGGATGATTACGTTCAGAAGTTCACCTTCTTATTTTGATCTAAAAAATTTTATAGCGGGTTGTTGGGAGTATCTTTGAAATGAGATTGTAAATTCTGTATGTCAAATGGCTGATCGGGAGAATTTTACAGATGTTTTTTACTGTTGTTGTGGCAGTTAGCTCTTTATTAGAGGCTCTTCAGAGAGGCTGTGTATATGTATATGAAATTAGAGAGGAAAGTGGTGCTTAACATCAAGAACTCATTCAAATTTCTTCAAAGATGAAGGATTATGGTTCAGAAATCTGATTTATTGTAGTTTTACCTTTTTTGTCAAAGGTAATTAATAAAGATAACTATTCAGTTGATTGGTTTAAGTGATGGTTTAATTTGTAGTCCTTGATGTCAGTTTTACTCTTATGGATTTCTTTGACAGTTGGGGAAGTCTTTTCTATGAGTTAGCACAGGTGTTTTTTCCTTAGTTTTCCGGAAAGATAAAGCTTGAGAGAAACTCTGAAGAGTTCTAGTGATTTATTTCTGTGTATTTAGTACTTCTGCTTTCTTAACCTTCAAATGGTCTCTGAGAATAAAATACTTTCCCTCCCAGTTCATGTTTTTTTTCCATTGTGAAGAAGGAAAAATATTTAAATTTAGTTATTTTTCCTCTTCAAGGTCAAGTCTCTTCTCTCTCATCATTTCCCATCAGGAATTGACTTTTACATGATCGTGACAAAGGGAAAATTGTATTAATTTATATGTGCGTAATCATGAAATAATGTTGTCAGATTGCTTGTAGTGTATTATGTTTGCTTGTCATAAAAACTATATTACTAATTGCTTCTATAGCTAGTAGGAAACCTTTATTTTAGGGTTATTGCACTCCTTATTGCCAAAATTTAACTACGTTGACAGAAACTTTCCATGTCTCCTCTCTGCTCCAGCTTGGTCTTATTTTGAAAGCTGATGGAAAGCTCTTCACCCTTCACAGGGTTCCTACCCTGTCTCCCTTTGCCCGAGTGAAATAAGGACACCTTTTTTTTTTTTTCTTTTTTTTTTCCCTCTCCCCTCTGTGTCAATCCATTTCTCTATGGCTATCATCTTATATCAGCAACACCGGATAATGCTCTTAGGTCTTCCTCTTGATATTGTCTTTTATAATAAATGTCTTATTGCTTTCTGTGTGCAGTTGTTTGTACCTCAGATACTACTCAGCTGTGCAATAGCTTCTCTTAGGTGATAATGCCTTGTTCTCAGCCTTTCTTTCAGCTTCCATTAAGATGCATGTTGGAAAATATTAGTTGCATATAAAAACATGTATCATTTTCATTACAAATAAAATAGGCGTAAACAGTGAAGGTTACAAAGCAAAATGCAAGCTACAAAATGTTGCATCTGGGGAAGCTCAAGCCACAGTTCCTTTAATTCTTTAAGGATAGACCGCACATGTTACAGGAATCGTCCCTTGCTTCATATTATAACTGAGTGTTAATCAAGGTGCTGCAGTTTAAGCTGAATTTTTGGATACCAATTATGCTCTTGCATGATTAGGTCAACATTAAGGAAAGTTGAAAACAACAGTAGTACTCAGGCCACAGTCTGTGAAAATGAGCAACTGGGTCCCTTTCTCTGCATGCTTCTCGGGAATTCTCTTTAATGTGGCCTGTTGACTCATCATCCAACCTGTTGTGCCTTGATAGAACTAAGAACCATCTCTTGCACATGCCTCATTCTTTCTGTCATCCCCTGGGGAGGAGGTTTTATTATGAGCTTTTATTACAGACTTTTGTTTTGGAACATTGCAATATATATATACTGCCTTTTCTTAGGGAAGGCAGGTCAAAGATGGTTACCATCTACTCTGTGCTGAAGTTGAGCTTTACAGTAATCTTAGGTTCCTGTGGGAACAAGTCTAAATTTCATTCCTTATCTATCAAATGTCCTACTTTGTAAAGGTCATTTTACACTTTAGATTTGATTCCTTTTGCTTGTAAAATGAAGGATGAAGCAGGTGAAGATATGAAGCTAAGCTGAAGTACAACATAGAGGGAAGTTTGGTAGGCAAAGTGGCCAAGATACTATGAACAGTGAAAAAGTGCTCTGAAAAGTGCATAAAATTGCATCCCCAGCAGTTCAGTGTACCCTTCTCTCCAGCTTTTTATTTACCTCATTCTTTTGCCTAAACTGAAACTTCCCTATGCCTCCCTTTTAAGCAAATACCAAAAAAAAAAATGATGAAGATTGTCTTTTGGTGAACTCTGATCAAGAAATGAGTTTCAAAATCAGTTTTGCTGGATGAAATTTCAACAGCTACATTTCATGTTTGTGTAAAAGTGTTGATGTGGTATGTGAAAAGATGCCCAGGGAATATAGGTTCTTTCCAGATGGATGTCAACTAAATGGTAACTCTGAGAATTGAAACTTTATACTTGGGTTCTAAAAATGGGGTTGAGGGCACCTTTATTGCACATGCTCAGATTGGATGTCTGCTTCACAGCACAAACATTCACTGTTTACAACAACAGAGCCTGGAGGCCACAGATGAATAGATTACTGGATATGTATCATTGTGGCAAACCTTTGTATATTAAGAATGATATATGGGCTTTTTGATGGCATGACTATTTGTTATGGAGGTGTCCATGACACCAAGGTATAATCAGCAGCAGGAGAGTGTACTTTTCCACGTCTCAACTGTGAAAAACTGGACAAGAAATGACTAGTCCAGAACAGGTGTTGAGATTAGTGAGTAGTCAAGTGTTCTTGTGCCAAAAAACAGCTGGAACTACAACATTTTTAACGTCACGCAGTTTCAAGGAAACGTATCAATTTCCATAAGGAAGCATTGGATTTGGGCACACCTGTTTTGCAATCAGTACCTGAATTGATCAGATTGTTTTTGTCTCAGGAAAATTCATATTTCTAATCATTATGGTTAGGGATTAAAAGAAACAAGCCTTGTGGAGGAAATGCTGCCCACCCAGCATTTAGCTGTATTTAGCTTTGCAGAAGGTCATTGGTCTTCCATCTAAATGGACTACAAGGCATGGACTTGGGTACAAGCCTAAATTTGATAGGGTTGAAAATGTGATCATCATCTAAAGTAGAATACTTTAGAAGTATTAGTATAGGTTAGTATAGACTAGTAGAATATTATTCTGGGCCAACCAACATTTTTTACTTTTTATTTCTCATAAAATAGTGAAGCCTGAATTGTGCTGATTGTTTAATTGACAATTGTGATTTAGCACTTTTCAAACTTGTCAAGCTTTTAACTGATTTTAATAAGAAAAACTACTGGGGTTTTATAGGAGGATTTGTGGAAATGCCCTATTATATAGTTTAAAAAAATAAAGAGGAGAATTCCAGAGGATTTGGGAAAGTTCATTTTAACAAGATGAATAATAAGCTGTATAAAAGGAGGAAATGTTGTGTGAAGCTAATAGGAACCAGATTAAGCATAAATTAATGCCTTTGCCAAAATATTAATGGGATTTAGTTTTTATTGCTAGTACAGAGTAACCTAATTTCTGAAATATTACTTTTCTTTGGGAAGGGAAACCTTCTTTTCTCTAAATATCTTCATGCTTCATGTGCTGATTTTTTTTTTAAAACATGTTCGCTCTGTAAAAACCAGATCTCCCAATAGGGAAAGGCACATATTCTTTAAGGATTTTGCTCTTAATTATGAAATGGGGATGATTTAGGCACGAAAGATACTGAAATTCAGAATGGGGTTTGTCTAGCTGGAGGACGTATTGAAGGGGACCACAGAGACATTTTTGGGGATAGGCAAAATTTTCTGAGAATTGTTTATGTATGGAAAAATGCAGTTTTACTTCAAAATATTTACGTGCTTGGATTGACCTTGAGTAGTAATTTTGTCCAAATGCCTCCCCCCCACCATGAAGTTTCAACATTCCTGAAATATTTTAATTTTGTGTGTTTAAACTGTTGAGACTTGGTTAATAAAGTGGATTTATTATTGTTGACAAAACTGGCAGGCAGGGGATGGTCCTTGTACCATCCTTGTGAGTGAGAATGCTTGTGGTTAAACCATGTCCTGAGAGGTCTTTTGAAGACAAGTCATTCAAATCCTCTGAATCAGAGAGGACTTGAAAATGATATGTCCCATTTTGCAGAGTGTGTGGCAACTTCTAGGTGATATGGCATGAACATGGTACAAGCAGTCAGCCAGCATGTGCTCCAGGGACCCACTGAGAAACTGAGCTTTTGTAAAGAAAAATCCTGAAGTGGGACTACTCATTGCAAATATTTGATTCCATCCAACATAAACTTTAACTTTTTTTTCATCTCTCCCTCTCTCTCTGTCACACACACACAGGTTTTGGCAGGAACTCATTTCAGTTTGAATAAGGTCACTTTAATGATTAATTTTATTTTCACCACCAGATGAAAAGCCATAAATTGTTCAGAAGGCTCCGGACACTTATTAATGAAAGTAAAAAGATGTAATCAGGTTTGAAACAGCTTCAGTTCCAACTCTGTCTCTGCTTTTCTTAACCACAGAAAAATTCCTTTGCGGGAATTTAATATTATACAGATGCAGAAAATAAATAATTTTTCCATAAAAATAAAGTTTATAGCAATATTTTACTAAATTAACTGAAAAATAAACATACTAGAAAACACTACCTGACCATCAATGTCCTCTGAGTAGCAAAAATGGATGTTATTTTAGAACTGCTTGGAAAAAATAAAGAGATAAGAGCAGACACAGGTGTCTTTCAATCTCTTCTGCAAAAATTATGTCATTTTCCTTGATATTTTCAAGGAAACAGGCTATTTAACCTATTAAGGTAAATCATCAAGACAATTATTTTATTGGATTTTTTTCCTGATAAATATTTATTCTGGGCTTCAAAAAACATAAAAAAATACATATATCACGTCAAAAGTAACTAATTAGCTTAATAAGGAAGTCTGAAACCTGCAGATAACTTTAAATTGAGTAAACCAAGTTGATCAGTGAGAAAATCAATAATGAGGGAATTGTAGATTGGTCAAAGTAAAACTATCCCACTTGGCAATATATTCATACATATGAACATAATTGTAGGCAACCGACATTCAAAGAATCCTTTAAAATGGTTCTTATTCTTTGAGTCTTATCAGAAGAAAATTCTGCTTTCTTTAGTAGTTTCTGTTGGGTTGAATTAGCGAGAGGAATTCGTTCATACGGTGAACACTGTTCATATAGCTAATCCTTCAAGTTTTGAATATTAGTTTGAAATCTAAGTTACTAAGAAAGATTTGATCGACTCCATATTCCCACATTTATTGTGTCCCACTGAAAAAAAACAAAAGCACTCTTCCTCTAATAAAGAAATTTCCAAAGAGGAATTTCTCAACAAGATTTCCAGAGATCCTTGTACCAATTTAGCTTTATCTACCTTTAATTTTAGTAGATCAAATGCCCACTGAGCATGTATTAAGATCTATAGGCAGTTTAGGAAGGTAGCTACACAGGATGGAGAGGTCTGTCTCCTTTTGCTCTGATAGCTTTGAAGTGGTTTGGAGGAAGGTGCTCTGGCCTGGTTATTCATGTCGGGAGTTTGTTTTTGCCTCTATTTCTGACTTTGCTTCTTCCCAAAACTCTCTTACGTGATGTGAGATGAGTGTAAGTGATATCACTTGTCTATATAGATGACTGGCTACCTCTGCTGACACATTATTTGACACATTACTAAATGAATTAAGTGTTCACTTAGTATGCAGGTTACAACCCATACCCGCTCGGTCTCTTCTTAGCCCCAGGAAGATAGGTTTGCAAATCTGTGATCTAGCTGTAGCATAACTGGGTTTACCTTACTATGAACCAAATCTCTAAGGTGACTGACTTGACTCACGGAGACAAAATCAGATAATGTTTATAATTTTACTACGTTTTTTTCTGTGCAGTGAGCTATGTTTCAGTTGAATAATTCAAACAGTTCAATCAATAGTTATCGATGTCCATCTAATTTAGTAATTAACATGAAGCAGTCTGAGAGCAGACCCAGTGAATAAAGAGCAGAATCACTGAACTATGTGAAATGCTGCATTTAGTTTTAAAAACTCTACAGTTGGAAAGCAGATAAGGCAGATATGGGGTATAATGTTTTCAGACAACTTTACAAACTCTTAACCTCCTGGAGATACTATATGTATTTAGCTGAGACAAATACAAATAAATTAATCACATTCATCATTTCAATATATTTGAAATAGGCCTCGATAACTTACTAATGACAATAGTAAACATATATGCAGATCTCACTTTAATGCAAAACTTTAACTCTGATCTGAATGAAATAGAGCAATGTTCTCTTTAGGACTTCTATCACATGTGACTTGGTACATAAGAAGATGAAGATGATAAACTGGAAAAGTTACTTCCCTATCGGGAACAGTGGAAAGATGCTTGGCTGAGGAAGGAAGCACAAGCTGAGGTTTCACTGTTGTGTGGATTACAGTAAAGGAAGTGGGCACAGCTGGGTGGGGTTTTTTGGATGAGAGTGGCATTCAGCCTGGTCACAAGATCTGCTTCTATGAAAGATGTTGGGTTCATCTAATTCATTTCAGAGGAGTATTTCATAATTATCTGACTCATGCACTAACACTATCCAATCCAGATGGGGGGAGGGGAAATGGTGAAATAACTTGCACAGCTAGAGCTTCCCTCCCTGGTTTCTTTATTAACTCTTAAAAGTGCTTAATTTGTGGTAACCCTAAAACTGAATGAAGAAGGTAAACATATTTAACTTTAAATTTCTAGTGTTATGGTTTGGGAAGGATTATAACTATTTGCTGTTATTTTGTTGGTACTGAAATGTTCCAGTTCAGTATTTCTTTCATTGGCAAGTAATGCTTTGCAATCCAGGAAGGAGATAACATCACAGCAGTGACTGTTGGGAGTTTGATTAATTGGTTTAGTTTACAAACAAGTTGTTATATATAGTCATCT
>JAUBOD010000667.1:2970524-2985557 GCA_032353885.1 Nothura maculosa
TCCTTTCCTTTCCTTTCCTTTCCTTTCCTTTCCTTTCCTTTCCTTTCCTTTCCTTTCCTTTCCTTTCCTTTCTCTTTTTCTTTTTTTCCCTCACACAAGACAGAAGATTTTAACTGAGCTGTAATACTTAGGGAATCACATAGCTCTGCATTATTCCTTTTTCAGAATAAACATCCTTGAGAGTTACATTTGTCTCCTTGTGTAACTATCCTGCCTATTCCCCAGCTACCTCAGTCTACTGCATTACATGACAATGCTGGAACATGCTTTAGATCTAAAACAATTGGTGATCTGACTCATAACACTAATCATTTTAGGTCTGAAGTCATGTTCTGTTGTGCTGTAATGAAGATGAGTCAACAAAGTTTCTCCATGGAGAACATTTAAGAGGATAAACTTTTACCCTTGAAGTTTTTTGTAGTTCATTTGTGTTTCTTAGTTCTGTGATACATTGGACAATGAATTTCACTGAGTGTTGCTGTTTGTGTTTTCTTTCTTTCTTCTTCCTACTCAGCTGTTTATAAGGCAGAAATAAAGAGACAAAACAAACAAAAATATTTTTAAGTCCTAGGAGTACCCTACATTTTCGTAGTAGTAAATTGTATTAAACCACCCAGATTGCCAGTGCTCTTAGAGTTCTAATCAGATCTGGAACAAAATGTTATTACCTCGTGTAAATAGGTAGCCACATCCAGTCCTCATCTTGTCTGCTCAGGCGTTCAAAATCCTTCTTAACCACAGAGAAAGACAAGGAAAGCAACTTAAGTTAGATAACCTAAGTTAAATAAAGAATTTGTGTGTAGTGTTATATTCACTTTGATTTTTACGTTGTGGAGGTTTTGTATGTAGCCAATTAATATGCAGTGGCATCATGGCTCACCAGCCTCTACTCTCCATTGTTGGGTGCGCACATCTCTGTGTCTACATCGTCCAGATCCCAAGACATAGATGACTGTGAGCCACATGTGCCATTTCTTTCCTTCCTGTCTCATTACAGTAGAATTATAGGTAATTTCCTAGAGCTGATCTGGGAGAATCCAGAGATACTGAACTTGATGAAGAATTTTAAATATTTAAATTTTAAGAATTTTAAGAATGCAAAGAAGAATTTTAAATAAATATTGATTTATGTTCATCTGTAGAGGAGTCCCCTACTTTGTTTGTTTGTTTGTGTTCTTTTCCTGCCTTAAATTAAGTGGGGAACATAACCAGAGTGCCTGTGCAAATGCTTTTCTTGTTATGCCCTTGAGTTTATAGAATGCTTTGTGCTTTGGAAATGGAACAGGTTCCTGCTCCAAGGAACTTATCATCTTAGTTAGACAGATGTGATAGGGGCAATAAAAAAAAATGCAACACAACACGGAGCCAAAAGGAAGAGCCTTGCAGAGACATGCTTAGCACAACCTTCCCAGTATTGCTCCACATGCTGAATTTCTGATTGCTCGATGTTCAGACCTGTTTCTCCTCTCGACAAAAACAGTATAATTTGGTGCCAGCTGTGGCTCTGTGATGTGTAGAACAAGATAGAGCGCCAACTGGTTTTACACAGGCCATGAAAGGGCCCACCGATAATGAAAAATTTGAGTCACTACCAATCCATTTTTCACATTCACAGTATTGCTAATCTCTTGGTCTGTCCCGTTCCTCTTTGTTATGCTTCTAAAAGTACTTGCCACAAATAGATTAAAACATAGATATAGAAAAGTTCAAAAACACCAAATAGCTGCTCTACCAGAACCATCTGCTTAAAGATAATAGCTCTAACTTAACAATAATCAGTGCTATCCACATTCAGTGTTCAAACAGTCTGACTCAACTGCTTGATTCAAACTCCTCTGCCCTTTGCAGTGTGGAGGAGAGAGACTGTGAACCATACCCACAAGGTTTCTGAATCCCACTTCTGGTGGGTTGAGGTAAGGACTGTGTTTCAGAAAGCAAGATACCACAAGACTGATGACACTTGCATATTTACAACATAGCATGTCCCTCAAATGCTGCACTATTCAATCCCAAGACTATACCCATAAATAATAATAATGCAAATAAGCCTGAGTGTGTCAGCAGCAGTCTAAATTTAAGCCTGACAAAGCAGGGGTCTCAATCTTCAAGGCTGCCACATCTAAAATTAAGAGTAAGTGTGATGAGTTTTTGTAGTGAATTCTGGGATACATCATCCCACAACTCTGCACCTTTATTTTGTCAAAAGCAGTATGTAATATATTTAGACTGATGAAATCTTTTCCTCAAAGATGATAAAGCTCCCCAGTGGCACTGGTGAATTTTAAATACTCTGTCCACTAGAAAATGTGACCACACTGATATAAACAAATTACTGTCAGCTTTATAAGATTCTAATTATTTTTGTTGTACTGTGGAAAGGATGGCTTTGTCTTTGGACATACTGGTATGTCTTAAATATAAGAGAATTGTGACAGAGAAGGACACCAGAGGCCCAGAGATTGGAACCGTGCAGGGCTGCAAGGAAGCAAGTACTTGTGTCAAGCACCTATTAGATGTACAAAGGTCCATAATTCACATGGTGCTGCATTTACTGTTGAGCATTGGCTCAGACATATTTTGTCTACATTAGTTTAAAATCTAAGGAAAATGAAGGAATAATAAGCTGAATAATAAAAGAATGAAACATGAAAAAGAAAATACATCATAAAGAAACCAATTTCTGCATTTATTTAGCAAATTGATAGAAATATTGTCTAGTCAGTAGACCTGAAGGTCAGTCTGAGGTCTATATTTGATTTTACAACTGGATATCTTATTTGGAATTTTTAGTCACATTCAACATTGGCCTTTCCCTATAAACCAATAGCCCTATTCTGCTTCCATGGAAATATGAGAGCAACGTATGAGTTTCTGGCTGCACTTGAGGAAGTCAAGATAATTCAACTATGTTTCAGCATAGTAAGTCCTACTCTAAAATTACAGGACAATAAGCTTTAAAGCTCAAGGGGGAATAGGCTGGGCAAATGCTGTTAGTATAGTTTCAGGACCAAAATGCAAAGAAACATGGCAAAAAATATAACTCTATGGCAGAAGAGAAAATTGTTGCCTCATTTAAACAGAAAGGCCACAGCAACCGCACAAGTACTTTGTTTTAAGCAGGTTTCTTTTAAAGGATGTGTAGAACTTGGCTCAGTCTTTGCTTGTTGTGGCATTTGTTAATTATCTAAAAGAGTACATCTTTACACCTGGGAATCACCAGGTGCCACATCCTTATCAAATGGAAAAACTAATCATATGGTAGGTGCAAAGACACTACATAATTGCTATCCTAAGGTGTGTAGAATCAAGCCTATCAATGAGACTTGTTTCATGTTATATCTCAAAACTTTTCATGTGGCAGCACTGCTGTTTTCTAGGATAAAGTGGAAGAGCAGCCAATTTAGGTTGGTTATAAGATTTTTTTTTCCTAAACAGACTCAGCAATAGAAATGCCTTTTGAATGTCTGAGTATTTCATTCAAGAAACCAATCTGTTAAAGAAAAGGTTGACTGAAGATCACAACAAAAGAAGAGGGAATGGTACAGTAACTTAGATGTTCCAGTATATTTTCACACTATCTTCAACTGTTTTATAAAGGGATTTTGAGACCACAATACACCCTTTAGACACAACAATTTAATTCTGCAAAGGATATTTCTTAATGATACTAGATTGACCCTCTAATACATTGACAAATGGATTACTAGGTAATTCACCTGGTTCATTAAGTTTATCTTAGAGAAAGGCAAATGGGCCTACCAATGGATTCCTAGCAGCAGTACATCTGGAAAAAAAATACATCCTTTGAAAGATACTTGTTTCTATATGCCAGAAAGTGGATGATTTTGTTATTCCATACCATGTACTTTCAGGCACTTGTTAATTGTTTTGCTGAGTTTTACCCACCAAGATAGAAGATTTCAAAAGTGAGTGAGTTTAATAAATGATCCAGGAATATGGGAAAGAGGCAATCTCAAGCATCAAGACAGCGAGAATGATATATCTTTTCTTTTTGTGGTTCCCTAATGGCAAGATCCTTTTCTTTAGCTGTCAGGAAGACAACTTTTGAGCATGTAGATTACATAATATCAGATTTTGCGAAGTTATGCCTATGTTAAATACATCTATATTAGCGTTATAAAGGAAGGAATTGCTATTTTGAGATACCACATGTAAATGATATATGATCAAATACAAGGAACCAGGGACAGGCCTTGTCTTCATTAAGAGGGATTCTCTTACATTAAAAAAAAGTTATGCCAGAAGGCACTTAAGGGTTATCCTTTCTTCTGCATACCAGCTTCTAATGTATTCCAGGCAGTTCTAATAATGTGTATTCACTAAAGCTGACCGCTGGCAGTATGCAGCCCTGATTAGGACTCTTCTGAAAATGCAGAACAACTGCAGCAACAACTGCTCACTTGTAATGGTGAAAACATTTGTGGGTTACAATTTAAATACGCTGACTGCAGTTGCGTTGGCTTTTCTCTACCTTTCTGTCTTTGTTTTCTATTGCTACTACTCACTCAGTAATTGTGAATAGTGATGCTATTTTTATGCTTTAATTAAGACATTTTTCTGTATTTATTTGGTTTGATGGAAGAGATTTTTTTTTTCAGTTTCCCTCTTTTCATTTCAAATATTTTTACTGGCTCTCTTCCACATTTTTTTCACAGCTTCAAGATGATAGTTTCTGAAATACAGACACAAGGTGGAGTGTCATATTCCAGCATACGCCTTTCGACAGAAACAGACATCTTTTTCATGTACATTGCCTCCTCACAAATATATCTGGGTGTATATATGTGGACCAATTACATGCTAATGGAGTTACTTGACTATTTGCATAAGTAGCAGACACATTGAAAATCTCCAAAAGTAAGTAGATTTTAGAAATGTTGCCATATCACTGTGCTGAAAATACAGCTTCTGCAATTGCATCTAAACTTTGAAAGATTTTTAAAAAGGTGTTATGAAAAAAAAATTTAAAAAATTTTCTGACATCCATTTTAATCAGCAGAATGCAAATATGTATATATACCTGTATCTATAGATATGTATTGTGGGAGACTGTTCCTCGAGGTCAGTCTTTTACGTTTCATTTTACAATGAACATTCAATTACGACTGTGAAACTGAACTTATGTGATTTGGAACGAGTCTTCTAGTGAAGTGGAATCCATAAAACTCCCTGGCAAATTATTCCAGCATTTACTTGCTCTTACAATTAACTGCATTTCACTTCAAAGTCAAACTTATCTAAGCTCACTTCCAGTCTATAAATTTTGATATGTTCTCATTAGCAAACTTCCATGTCTGAACAGCCATACAGGGTTAATGAATTGTTTATTATAGTTGTTTATTCTGTTATAGCTGTAGCAGTATGTGTTTTTAATGAGTTTAAATTCAGAAAAAGAACTTTAATATCAAATACCAATTATATTTGAATCTTCCTAGTGTATTTTGTCTTATCTGTACCACACTAATCACTCTGTGATTTGAACATATAGCAAGTATTTTAAAAAATAATTTAAAAAGTCTTTTCTAACCTCTTTTGATCTTCTTCACCCACATGGAGCTAATGTGGTTCTTTCCATCAGTGCCTTTCTCTTCTGTAGCTTAGCAATTGTTACAAGCACCAGCATTGCCTTTCTAGCCCCAAGTAATTGCGAGGGATGGAGTGAGAGAAGAGCAGAAAGAAGATGACTTTCTCTTAAGTCTAGAGCCATTTTCCTGTCAGCAGCAGTGTAGTTCAGTGCTCACAGAGCAAATCTGTACAGTGCATGGAATAATATTCTTTATCCTTGAGGGAATTAGCTCTGTATTTTTATTTTTATTTATTTATTTTGCTGATGTGTCTTGCTTGTAAGCTTCTTGCTCTATCCAGAATATCTTGTCCAAAATACAACACCGTCCTCCCTGCTGACTAGCCCACACACAGTCAGTGACCACGAAACCACACAGATCCTGTTGTATGAGTAGTTTGAATCTTGCATTCCAAAACTCATTATTCACACTCTCTAGCATCTTTGCCTGTCTTCTTCATGAGAGTTAGAAAAATCTAATATGTAGTGTGAAAACCTCATAAGCAGGAGGTGCAAGCTTGATTCTGTAGTTAAGCTGCTGTGACCAAAATGTCACTATTTGTTTCAATGAACATGTATGCTGCCATAAGGCAGCATGATTATGATAACAGCAGGATGTAACTTTGGGAGTTGCATCACAGATATGAATTATACCAACATCTGTAGTTGCTTCCGTGCAACTTCTAAAATAGAAATTCCATATGCATAGTGTGCAGGAAGATAGCGACAAGGTGTCTAGTGGATTTCTTCCCCATGGTGATCAGAACTCGTTCTGCAGCGTGATGAGTGTGTATCTCCCCCTGACTTGAGCGCTAAATTTTTATTTAAAAGCTTGTGAATGTCTCAAGTTTGTATGTCCTATTATTGCAATATGATGGACAGGATGGGCAAAGCACAGAAAGGGGCTTCCTAAAGCTGTTCTCTAACTAGCCAGATTGTTTTTTCTCTCTCTTTCTACTACTAATCTGTTGTTGACAGGCTATTAAACAAATTTCTTATCCAAGATTCTTCATAGAGAGGATGTAGAGTGTACAAAACCTGTGACACTTGAAATTTCTTTGTTATAATTCATTTGAATATTTGTGGATTGAAATGTACTGTGGCATTTACTCTTTAATGTAGATTTAAAAGATCTATGATTTAATGTTATGAGAATCAGAAGAAATGTGTTTACAAAAATTGCTGAAGGTTTAGGGTGTTGTATATAAAGGAAACCAATTAGTTACTGAATTAGCTGTTCTGGCAGGCATTTCCTATCATGAGGGCACTGATTTACTTTGCCTCCATTTTTCAGTTTTATCCTTTGCTGCCTTTATTTCATTTAAAAGGAACAGACCGAGTCCTGAGGCAGTATTTTCAAATGCAGCTGTCCAGTCCTGCCATAATACCCATTAGTCTGAGTGAAACAGAACAGAATGTAAAACAAAGCATAACTACTTTGCACTGTAAAACACAATTAATCTAGCTTCAGACTGAGACAGAGAGATTAAACCAAAGGAAATAAATAAATATAAGCTTTTCACCTAATCAAATTAGATTTCAGATAGTAAATAACAAGTAAGGCAATAAGACATCCACACAGAGAGTGGTTTTCTACAGAGTGTAGGATAGAGAGTTGGTGATCATGGCTTTTTTATGTTTGAAAGAACAAAACTATCATTCTCATTAGCTCATTTGAACCTTTGCATCTTTTAAAATGATCTGCAGTTAGAAAGGTTTGTTTTAAGGATAGTTGGTCAGGATGCACACCAAAATCTTCTATCAATAAAACAAAGTCCAAAGCCTTGTAGTGAGAACATATTGCTCCAGGAGAGGATGTAGACTGGAATGTCTGCATGAGGCCCCTGTGATGCCTAAAAGCAAGGTCTGAAAAAGTGTGTGTCTGCTTTTAATTGTATGTCCTTTTGGAATGTGTCTTGTGTCTTTTCCACTCTGGAAATAAAAGCTATTCCCGTCTCAGGCAGGCAGCAACCAGAAACACTGGTGGGGTGTGAAATACAGGGCGCTCAAGGTCTAACACTGGGAGTATCTTAAGATCTCTCTGATTGCAAAGTAGTTACAGATGCCAATCTTAATGTTCAGACTATAGCTCTAAACAGCTGGACAGTTGATCTGCAGCAACTTGTTATTCTTTGAGATAATTTTGTTTGTGTATTCAACCTCTGGATTTTCAAAACAGTCGGGGAATTTTAATGTAGGTAATATATGAAATTCCTTAGACTGATGTGAAATGGGATAGTGGACTTTGGAATATTTTTCCCAGATGTGAGAGTCTGAAAGTGCAAACTCCTCCTCTCATAAAATGTGAAGCTGCGGCAGCCAGTAGATGTGTCAGGACACATTTCCCAGTTGCTGTGGGGAATAGTTGGCAAGTGACATCCTGGGGTCAGAGCAAACTCTCAGAGCTGCAAAGTGCAGCCCTCTGACTGATACCTTGTTAGTCTAATTTCTTGGACTCCTTGGGCTTGTGGTCACAATGTGACATAGTGGTTTGCACTTTGGCAAGTAGAGTTAAAACGCTACTGGGTTGTAGCTCAACAATATTATTCATGTACCATCTTTCAGAGAACATGTGCAATTCTACTAATAATTTTTTGACAGAAATATCTATATTTACATTACAAATTATTAATAAAAAGTCTGATTATCACTGGAGAACACAGTCCTTGTAGTTAAAAACATCCCCATTCCATTTTTGTTTCTCAGTGACATCTACTTTGATGTCTATCAGTCAGCTTTCTTAAATTGCTTATTTGGCGTGTTAATGATATTGCACAGTGTTATTTTTAACCAGGCTATCATGCAGCCCCAAGTCAAACACCTCATTAGTCCAAGCATGTTACCTCTACATTGCACTTCAACCAAACCTGTCGTCTGATTAGAGAAAGCAGTTTCGTTTGACAAGATCTATTTCTATAACACGATGTTAATAAGCAATAATTATATTCCCATCCTTTCATCCTTCATTACCTGCATTCCATGTTAGCTCATGTCATAGCCGCCTGGATTCCTCAGGTGATATGTATTTAGGTCATTTTGCTGCTCTTGTGAACAATGGCACACTCACCTTCAACATATCTTTAGGATGTCCAAGGTTTTGTTAGATATATTTAAAGCTAACATTAATGAGAAATTCTTAGTCAACATTTTTTAGGATTATTGAGTGCAAGTCCTCCTGATTTTAGCAAAATCATCTCCACAGATGATGCTGAGCATAGTGTCTTCCTTAATAAACTCATGACTGGACAGGACTTCATCTCCTTGATATACTCTACTCTTTTTCTTAACATGCACAGACACTCAAAAAGCACAAATCTACAAAATCTTCCTGCCATTTCTGTGTAATCTCTCCTCCTAATGCTGGTATCACTGCTGCACTTTTCATTGTCCCTACTCATTTTATCCAAAATTTTTATCCCTCTCTGTCAGGAATTTTCTCCTGACTTCTTAACATTACTGCTATTTTGGGACTCTACTTGAATTGCAATTATCTGCTATACGTTGCTACTGTAGTTCTGATTTGTGCTTTTAATTGACATTCATTTTTCTATATTTTACGTAGTTGTTTTCTCTATAACACCACTTGAGCTCTTTTTTCTTACTTTTCCATTAATCTTAATGTGTAATGTTAATTTGGACAGATTTGGATTTGTGTGTCATAAGTGTTTTTATGAATACATTTCTAATATTATAGAATATGTCATATATAGTCTACATGTCAAAATTACATTGCAGACAGAGTAGGTCAGGTATTTTCGGGCATTTGTTGTCCTTAAAATAAATCTTTCTTTATTTTAAATATTCTGCTTTACCATTTACATTCTCTCATCCTTTTAATTAAGTGCTTTAGAGAAGCACTATTGCATCCTGCCCAGATGCCTTACTTGATTTCTTTTGCATGTCCAGATAATCAATGTACAGCTCAATATTGGAACCATCAGGATAAAAGGTAGACTTAAATAATAGCATTTTATTGACAACATGTCAAATTAAGTGTAAGAATAGAAGAAAAAAAAGATATAAGGTTAAGCTTAGATCCTAGATAAACTTAATTAACAGAAGATATTTTCCTTATAATGAATTTTTAAAAGCTTTTGGGATAAATAAAAGTTATGATTTTCCTGGAAAAAAATAAAATTTAAAAAAAGTGCTGATTTGGTTCTCCTTACTATGCACTTTCAGGCATGAAAACATCAGTGTTTTTGTTTTGCATTTCAGGTGAAAAAAAAACCCAGCAGTCATCTGTTGTTGGTATTTAGGAATATTCATTAACAAGTGAAGGCTAAAATGAATAAAGGAAAATATTTTTTTTTTCTGGTCTAGATCCCCTTGCTGGTCAAATCTTCTAGCAGGTGGGCAACTTCACTCCCCTGGTATTAGCTTTCCTTCCTTAGCACAAATTTTGTCAGCTGAAGAGCCTTAAATAGCCCTGTTCTGACACAGGCCTTCTGGAGACCCGTACAGCCCCAAACCAGGTTCTCTGACATGACTCATGTTCCTTTCCACAGCATCGACATGCTGGTTTTCACATGGATAATCTGTGAATGCTGAATTATTCTTTTTGTTTTGCTATTTACATGTAGCCCTCTGGCTCTTGGAAAACTACCCGTGGTAGATGCTTGGATATTCTTGCCTCATCAGGTAGTGGGACTTTCCCATGTAGGTGGCAAGTCCTTCTGTTTGGGTCAAGGTTAATGCAACCAGACACAAACTCAGTGGGAGCCCTATGTTCAACAGCAAATATTCTATCTCCAAAATTTTAGATTCTTTTCTTGGAGACTTTTTAAATCAGTTTCAGCCAGAGCAAAACCAGATAAAGGGAGTCTATCTCCTCCACCTTCCCTTCAGGCAGCTTCCACAGTCTATAAACAACAAATCATTCATCTATAAATCGTCTTTCTTTAGGTAGAGCTCAAGATCTTATTGCTAGTTAACAAATTCCTGCTTGTTCCCGGATTCCAAAGCTCTGGTCAGATGAGTTTGATCAAGGTATTTCACCTGAAGGAAAAAAGAAAGGAATGGAGCCTCCAGTCATTCCTGTGGAGATGCTTCCAAATGGGGCAATAAAAGCCTGTTCTGATCCCATCAGAACACCGTCAGGCTGAGGCTGCCTCTGTGTCTGACTTCTTTCCTGATTGCACTTAATCTCAGGCTAGAGGCAATGCCTAGTACTGATTTGCACCTAGTAGCACTTGACTACTTTAACTGTGAGTTAAAGCCCTCCAGATCCTGAGGCCAACGTCGGCAATGCTTTGCAGTGCCTAAAAATAGCAATTTATGTATCTTGGGTTTTTTAACCTCGAGGTACTCTTGAATCATATTTTCAAGCTTTTTTCCTGAAATCGTGCAACTTAGAAATTTATCCTTAAGCAAACTGAGACTATCTAATCATCTGCTTAAAAATCCTTCTGAATGCCAGTGACTGGAAATATTGCAAACTGCTTCCTCTTTAATCTTGAATGAAAATTAGAATAAGGCTTCTAGGCTTTACCAAAATACTTTAAGGCAAAACTGAGTTATCTCTTTAGAAAGTTTCTGTATCAACTATACTTCGACAATGTTTTTAGGCTGCTGACTGACCTAAGAAACATGAAAAATTGTAGAGATTTAAATAGCCTTGATCTGTCTTTTCTTTCTCATTTAATTTCCTCTTGTTACTGAGAGCTTCATCTAGGGTATTAACATTTTGCGCCAGGTCAGGGTCACCATTATATTAAAAATGGTGACTGCAATTAGAAATTCTTTTGTGCATTTTTTGTGTGACTTGTGTGACTTGATCAGTCATTTTTCTTGCCATAGTGCGAACAGAAGGTGTCAGTTCACTTTAGTAGAGAGAAAAGGCATATGCTCATAGCTAAAATACAGTTTTAATAATAATTCTGAAACATCAAAATTAGGCTATTGTTATAATATCATAAACCATTGACTCTCAAGGTTCTAATGTATCAAAAAAGCTCTGGAAACTTATATTTCCCTCCTATTTTTAAAGAATTCAATACTGGTTATCTTTCAAATAAAATCTCAGGTTCCAGCTTCTCTGATATCTTCATCAAAAGACAATATCTTTAATGAATAGCTTCACAAGAAGTTCTCTTCATCCGCAGATCAATTAGACAGGCTAGAAAGTACAAATGTACTTTCTGCTGCTGCTTCTTCGATCCATCAGAGACAGGCACTGCTGGGGAAGCTACAGAACTGAAATTAGAAGAGTAGAAATCAAGCTTGTAGAATTGAAAGCTGCCTGTGGACTTCCCTTTTTTTGATTCCCACAAATATTTAGCAGTCAAAGAAATAATACAACTATTTAAAAAAAAGTTACACATCTGATCACAAATGTAATTTTTGCAGAAATGAACAAAATATTCAACTAAATCTTAAAAAATTCTAGAAGTACTTTTGTTTTGTTTTGTTTTTCCCTAGGAAATATATATGTTTGGGCAGCAATTAATATTTCTAGTACTCCATTTTTCATCCACACAGTTTTTCTTTATCTGTCTTTTGAGTTGTTTTTCTAAGATAAAAACTTTTTGCGGACAACACGAGGACTTTATGAGGAAATAACTGAGAATGGATATGCTATCTCTGTTTGCACAGAGGACAGGGTCGAAGTTGGAGTTTATCAGCAGATGAAAAAGTAGACATTTGACTCAATGGATGGGGAAAAATTGGACATCTTTTAAACTGGAGTCTCCTCCTTTCTCATCTATTCATCTTTACAGCTCATCTTTAATCATTTCCATGTCTCTCTATGCTTGTTCTTTGTGAGGACTTATTTAGTCTAGTTTAAAAAGGCAGAAATTCTTAAAACAAGTTTTATATTTGAGACCCCCTTATCTCCAACTTCAGCTTTTATTCAGTAGAAAACATGCTGACAAAATAGTTTTTTTTCTGGCCTTCATTAAGTAACTTGGATGTGTGTATACCTCCCAGAACAAAACCAGACTATCTGACTCCAGGACACAGATGTCAAGTATTCTATACTGTCAGGGTATACACACTTTCTTCAGCTTGGAAAGGTAATGTTTACAGCACCTTTGACTTTTCTTGGTTACAGACATCCATAATTATATTAATAAAATGTACCCGAGGCAATGTACCATTTCAAACAGAACACCTAGTTAAGATATCTTTGTAATATTGTTATTGTTCTTGGTCAGTGGTTTTTAGAATTTGTCTTATAGCTAGATTACCTGCAGGTTTCAACACATTCCTTAACTCAAGACCAAGAATGTTAATTGAACTAATAAAGTACTTACTACATATTTCATACTTAATGTTTAAAACACAGGATGGCTATAAATTCATTTTTAGCATAGAACTGAAATTATTTTCTTCTCTCTAGTAAGACCTAATTCTCAGCTGTTTGTGTCTGTATTCTCCTGCTTGTCTTTTTGTTGTTTACCATGTGTGTAATGAAACTATAACCTGAAATCACAAATATGGTTTTGATATGGGAATACTGGATTCAAGCTGATTTGATTAGAAAAGATCTAAATCAGCATCTGTCCCAAACTATGGTAGTGTCCAACCTCCAGAGTATTGAACATGGGACTTGTTCTCTTCCTCCTGGAATTTCAACCTACTGAATTCTAAGTGGTTGGAAGTGCTTTCATGCAGCCCTGAGTCTGTAATACATTTTATATCTGGCATAATTATCACTAAGTAGGAGATTTTGAGCCATATTCTGACAGTTTGCATAATCTCTGCTTGTTTTGTCTGATATGCACAGGAAAAAGAAAAAAGATTTTTAAAATTTTTAGAAGAATATTTGAAAGAAGGAAAGATTTTTTTCTGTAACATTTATATTAATGGTAGATCTCAATCTCATCTTCAATCTTTCTAACACAGAGTAAAATCATCAAAACCAATCAACTAAATGCAACTCATGAGCTGAAGAGTATCTGGCAACAAATTCACCTCAAGTTTATACTGTTTCAACTTCTATCTGAATTTGGCCATTTTGCCTTTGCTATATTTACACTAATTTTAATTCACTGCAAATTCAGTCAAAGTATCACATGCTTCAGAGTTCTCCAGTGATAGCAGAGCGCAAATCTGCTTTAACACATTTTCTCTGTCCATTAATCGTCCTGCAGCTTCTCTCCATGCAGGGCTGGGAGCACAGTACACATGGGAGGAGGAACTGGCTGTGTGTACAGACTGGTGGCCTAGCTTGTTTCCTTGCAAAACCCTCCAGCGTTTTCTGTTTCCAATTTCTTCGTATTTTATCTGTTTTATAAATAATGTACCTCTCCATTTGTTAAAGGAAAACTAGCTCAGCTGCAAGCCTTAAAGACACATTATTCTATGCACATTTTATGGGAATGATGTATACCTTTCATCTGAAATGTGTCCACTAATTTCCAACATAACATGCCCACTATTGGAAAGCTGCCATTCCTACTGCGCAGCCAGAGGCATTGAGTCCAACAAGGACTGGAGGACAAAACACTTCAGAGATGACTGAAGAAGAAAGGAGGAACTACTAAAATTAGTGCTTTTGTGGGAATTGTTCTAAAATAGTATTTTCATATGCCCTAGTCTTGAGGACTGCAGAAAAGCATTTAATTTTTTGAAGATTTTGAGGCAATTTTGATCAGTTCAATAGCTCATCTCCACACTCTGGATCTTTTGAACCTGTTTATCTTTTTTTTTTTTTTTTTAACATTGTGTTTGCTTAAATGAGGACATCTATCTACTTTAAAGATATGAGAAATTACTTCCATGCTGATTGATTGATGGAATTACTCAAGTGTGCCTCTGATAAGGATAATATCTGCCTTTATTTTATTATGGTACACCTCTGTTTTGCTGCCATTGCCTATTTGAGTTCTGTGACCAAAGAGCTGAGGATCTTCTGGTCACTGTTGTCAGCAATAACATTGACAGCACTGTCAGCACTCTTGTCTTCCATATTTCCATCAGATTCAAAGCCATCCTGACAGATTAAGTAGACATAATATGGCCGACTGGGGAGATTGCTGGGTTCGTATTGAAGAGATCAAGTTTAAATTTTGATAACCTGGTCTTCTAGGACTCGCATTCAACACTGAGAGTCCTAAATTTTCCAGCAGAGGCATTATTAGGGGAGATAGATAGTTAATGCAGTGTTTCACTTCTCTTTGCTAGCCAAGATCTTTGTACTTGCACTGTTTGGCATCTCTGCTGATCACATGTACGGAAGGAGAATATCCTGTTTTGTTTTGTTTAATTTTGATCTTTTTTTTTTCTTTGGCCCAATTATGGCGGCATCTTGTCCTGTTTTCTGAACTGTTTTTCCTAAGTTAAAGTTCCTATGTGCTTTGAGAATTAGCTCCTAAGAGGTGACTACCATGATTTATTTTTATGTAGTACTTTGTGTTAAATATGAATTTGACCACTCAATCTGCAATGAGGCTGAGGATTTCTACTCTTAAGGAGAGATCTCATTCTTTTATATTCCAACAAAT
>JAUBOD010000667.1:3023629-3080673 GCA_032353885.1 Nothura maculosa
AGTCTCCTTCTCTGGAGGTCTTCAAAACCCGCCTGGATGCCGCCCTGTGCCACCTGCTCTAGGTGTGCCCGCCGGAGTGGGAAGGTTGGACTAGATGATCTCTAGAGGTCCCTTCCAACCTTGTAGATTCTGTGATTCTGTGAAATCAGTCTTCTTGCTATGGCCTTCAGAATTCTCATATTTGTTTGTGAAAAAGACAAAATTTGTATAAGGCTGTGGCTTGAGTATCGTAAACTGAATTGTTGATAAAGACCTTTTTGAAAAATCTGTGTGGAAGAGACTTGCTGTAAAATACATTCACTAGATAGTGTCACACAAACACCTTTCCTAAAAATGAGAAGTATTAGTGGAAAACTTCTAGTCAAATGAAGTAGGATTGAAATAGAATTGAATGGGGGACCTCAACACTTCATCTAGTTTTCCTTTTGTGACTATACAGGATCAACTGTACCCAAACTATTACCAAGAAATGTTCTTAAAGACCTCTAAAGGCAGATTCCATAATCTCTCACACAGCCTGTTCCAAAGCTTCATTTTCCTTAGAGTCCTAAGAAAATTTTCCAGATTTTCACATTTCTTTTTGCAATTTGGTCATTGCTACTTTTTGCAGTATCAGATTTTTATCTTTTTTTTATTTTTGAAGGTAATTACAGTAAACTCCAATCTGTAACTATCTCATTTCATCTATTTCAAGACAGCAAATAAGTCCAGAGCCAGAGAAACTCTGCTTTATTTGCAGGTGTAAAGTAGAGATTACAGAATTGTAAACTGAGAAAATGCAATCAGTGAGTCACTAGGACTTTTTTAAAAGGGAAAAAAAAAAAGAAAAAATGCAGTCAAAAGGCCACCTCTGAAACATGGTTTCCAGACTTGTATTGGAATTAGTTTTATTCTTGTAAAGGTTGATGAAGTTCTTACCACAGGCTTTCTTCAAGATCTAAATACACGGTAATTTTCTTATATGGGTTCTGGGCTATGTGTGGCATATTTGAGCAGCAAGATTAAATCAATGAGTGCTACACAAGGCAATAATAAAGCTTATAGATTTAAGCCTGAATTTTACTGGCCAGGTAGGTTGTGGCTTTTGAAACTTCTAGATTACTAAACCAGCTAAGAGAGGCAGAGTATCTGCTGCAGTGCAACATTAATGTGCCTGAACAACAACAAAAAATCCCCAATGAAACCAACAGATTATTTGGTATGTGAGTATGACACATAGCTTTAGAAATCTTTGTGCATACCCTTCCAGGCGAGCTTTCTGAACACTGCAATTTAGTGTGGATGTGAATTCCTTTCTTCTTTTTTTTTTCTTTTTTTTTTTTTTTTATTTCAATGATTCACCTGTGTATATCATTATATAATATTCATGATATTCGTGAACTGATTTGTTAATAGAGAAACCTTTATAACGTAATATTGGATTTCCTTGCTATTTTAATACCTAGCATCGAAAGAATGTTACAGTATGTCCTTGATCAGACTACAGGCAGTGTCTAGCATATTAGCCCACCTAAGGTGTGATTTGCTGAGGTACTTGCCAAATACACCCTACAAATAGCATTTTCCTCATTCCCAAAGGTAGACCCAGAAAGTACAAATTGAATGTTAAAATTATAATGTGAATTTATATCTCAGCCATTCATTGCTCTAAATACTTAACAAGGTGCTTTTTATACGTACAATGTAAATAGTGTTTAAATAGTAATATTTACTAAAGCAGAAATCAGAATCAGAAACAGAATTGGAAATAGTCATATCAGAAAACGTTATCAAAAATCCTAAGGCAGTCCATTTGCAAAAGAAATTTTACCAAGGATGACTGCACAGAAAGTGGTTTTAGCTTAGCTGAATGAGAGTTCAAAAGACTGTGTAGTAGAGATATCACATTGTGTAAGCCCAAATCAAGACTCCTCAGGTAAATGTAAATAGCCAAGAGGTTGCCTCTTAAAGCAGACAGATTTATCAAAATAAGGGCAGTACATTCCTTAGTACTGGTTTTGTTCTCTCTGTTATTTTGGGGAAATCAGGAGTTCAGGAACAGAAACTTTAAACTGTCTAAACTTGCTACGAGTGTAGTTATTGTAAAGAGCTGCATTCCAAGTTTTCAGTCATGCAAAAGGGGAAAAAAAGTCCAGTAAATATCTCTGCTTGCGTTCATCAGAGAGACGAGATAGCAAGAAGTGCAAAACACTGAAAACTTTTAATATGATTAAAAGCTCTAGTGCTTAACATGTGATTCCAGTGTGGGAACTGACATCCCAAATCCAGATCTTCAAAACCATTCCCAGCCTGCGTCTAAGCCAGGAGGCATTTAGTCACAAAGTCCTATTTTTGTCCTGTTAAAAGTGATCTCACAGTGTAGAGATCTGCTTCTAGACAGGCCCAGAACTGTTTAAGTCTTGACAACACCTACCTCGTGACCAGTCCCACTGCATTTCCTAAAGAAGACACTCTGCAATTTACCTCAGCTGTGGATAACTGCACAAACCCCTGGATGCAGTAGTAGGTGGCACCTTCAGCAGTGCATCACTACCAGCAGTTCCACCTTCTCACATACCAGCTGGTTGTCTGAGCATTTGCCAAAATGCCCATGGAGTGAAGATGTCTCTTGCCTGGATTGAGGTTGTATACACAGGATGTCTGTGTGTCTGGTATGGTATGAAGACCACTAATCAGTGGTCTAAAATTATGGCCTGTGACTCTATTGAAAACCTCATGACAGATGTTTGTATATTTTGTCTTTTGGCTCTTTTTGTGAATCCTCCTTAGAGTAGGAAGTTTTGCTTAGCACCCTGGAGCTGCCTGTGATAGGTATCTAGCCCTAAAAAGCATACCGGATCCCAGAAGAAAACCATTCAGTTCTTACTGCTTTTAATGATGAAACTGCTTGAATGATGAACTATATGGTCTTTTATATGCTACATTTATTCTCCAAAACCCACGTAAGACTAAGAAAAACAATTTAGGGAAACATGCAGGGATATGGTCATCCTTTGGGCAGAAAGTGATGTTATTGTGAAGAGCTGCTTTCCAGGGTTTTTGAAGACTAGTTTGCTAGCATGAGGTATGGGCAAAGAAAGAGTGGGCCTGAGAGAGAAGGCAGAAAAAAAAAAAACCCAAAACAAGGAATTCCTATGGGATATTCCTACGTTTTGACCTGTCAATGCAAATCAGAACTCTGATAAATGGCTCAAATTTTTACTTTATCTGTACCAAGAACTACATTTTGAACCAAATGTCATTAGCTTAGGTCATCTTTCTACTGATTGCTATTTTGTCTAAGTTCTCAAGTGAACAGTGAGGGTTTTGTGTTCCCTTTTTAAACTATATCTGTCATGTCAAGGTTAAAAAGCTGTGGGTAAATAAACATGCTGTTAGTATTGAAGCAGGGCAGCTAATCTAGAGTAAGACTGATTTATATGTTGAGTTATAAAAAAAAACCCAGAAATTCTCATACAGAGATCAAGGTTGTGATAAGCACAATTGCATTTATGTTGCATAAGATTAAAGCTTTTTAAGCTAATGTGAAGAATAGGAATTTTCCTTTTGCTCTGTTAATAATCAACATTTCATCAAATCTGAGGAGGCAAGCCCATCCTGAATATAGTGCAGCCATAAACTCTGGAAATGCAGGAGGTATAAGCCTGTCCTAACACACTTCCTCTCTCAAATTGATTTTTCTTATTAGAAATAGGGAGGGAAAAGAAGTTTGGAAATGCTCCTATGGAATTTTGTGAAACAACTGCAAAATTTAAAGCTAGATAGATCCTCCTTCTGTGGCATTAATGACATTTTTTCTAGTCTGGTTGTGATTCAAATCAAACATTTTTGCTTTAAGAAAAAAATCAACATTTCAATAAAAATAAATAAAAACTCATCACGTTGTTTTGTAGCAGATGTAAAAGGAACAGATCATCATCTTAACATTTTATTTGAAAAATTACATGTATATAATTGCATGTATATATATAATTGCAACTTCAAGGACAGACATTGCCCTTTCTTATATCTATCAAGAAAATGGAAGGAATTGCTCAGATGATTCATTTTCTGTAGCTAGGATCCTATGTTTAAATAAGAAAGAAAAAAAATAAAGGAAATGTAGAGCTGAAGACAAAAACATGTACTTGGTTTGTTCTGTGACCAGGTTCATCCAGCAGTGTATTGGGACGCTGTCAGTGTCACCTGTTCCTGGATCGTATGCAGAGGATGTATAGCATACATCCTAAATATTAGATGTATCTACAGAAGCTTACTCTCATTTGCAGAGCTCAGATGGCCATGAGTTGGGCTGAATGGCTAGATCTTTTGTTTTATTTCTTGTTTTTCTCTCTATATGTTTTGCGGATCCTTCAGTCACCATCCTCTCATGCTCGCTCTCTCCTTTTGCTCTGCTCAGCCTCAGTGGGTTATCAGAGAACACCCTGGGCCATCATCAAGATTTTAATTCTGATCTTTAAATTATATTCAGTACTATATTCCAATATAAATAACTTCTGTTTACTTTTATGCAAAGTGGCAATTATAAATACATGAGAAAGGAGAAAAGGCTAATCTTAGGATATCTTTGACAGTCCAGAGTTCTTATTAAGATTTCTTCTAACTACTACTTGTTACTGGTGTCTACAAACAAAGCCTAGTTGTAGCATTTCTTTCACAGCAGTGTCTCTTGACTGAAGTTTGATTTAAAAACAACAATATAAATGGAGCTGCTGAACTACAAGGGCAGAAAGCTGTAATATTCTAAAGGTTTGGAAACAAGATTTTTAGTGTACTAGAAATTAGGTCTCAGAAAATGAAGCTGCAGACCCAAAACAAAAAAACTGCAGACTGTTTTATGCAATTGTCTGGAGTTGTGACATTCTTTCTCTAGTACTTGTTTAATTGACCTCTTCCTGTAGCTTGGAGTAAATAGTCCTGGATTTATGTACATACAAATCTGAAGATTACAATGTTGTTTTGTAAATGCTTTATTTAAATTGGCTGAAGATAACTATTTTTTATTTCTAGAGGAGAATAAAACGTAAATGCAACTTAAAAATAGTGTATTAAAGCATCCAGAGAATAGACTGAGCAAAATGAAACTGTGATTGCTGCCCTCTCTCTTCTTTCAAGGGACATAAATGTGACAAATGTACAGGCTTGTCCATTGGAAGAAGAAATAATTTGTTGTCAGCTCATACTGACAAATGGAATCTGGAGCAGTAATGCTGACCAGCATGACTTCTAGGGATAAAGCACAGAACTATTTATTGGAATACCTATTTCATCTAATATGCAAGAGAGGCTTTATTAAGCTTTATGTATCAGGTAAATTACAAGTTATTTCAGCTAGAGCTATAATGGCTGAATTTCCTCTTCATCTTTTGTTATAATGTTGTTTGTTATAAAACTGGAGAAAGAAACGTGTAGTGCAGCCATACCATAGCTATGAGCTTTCTGCCTCTATTCTCATGTGAAACAGCCAACCTAGCTCTGTGTTTTGCCCACCTGAAACTCTCTTGTTACTAATTTGGTATTACTGGTTGCTATTTTTGTATCATGTTCATATCTCCAAATCTCTTTAGGTGAGTAAATTCCCTAACAAATACCTTTGAGGACAACAGTTAAATATCTATATTTAAAATTTACCTGATCCTTCCCATTATGTAGCTCAGAGCCAAAATAGCTCAGCTCAGCTGCTTTCTGTGCTAAGACTTCTCTTCCAGTTTAACCTTTTTTTTTTTTTTCCATATTCATTCTTTCCACCTGAAATACTGTTTTACTGTTTAGCCTCAATGCATTTGCTATTGACACACTGGTTTCTCTGTCTGTGTTCCTCAGAATATTGAATAAACGAGGTATTTGTATTTGGTTAAAGTGTGTCTTTGGACTGCCTGTGCTGTGTTTCTGTAGATGTCTGCATGGGAGATAATCTGTGCTCTTCTGTAGCACTTGTATATATAGTCACACAGTTTCTCTAAGCCTTACATATCTAGCTGAGGATGACTCTGCCTCTGTCGTTAGATCTATAGAAGAAAGGAGAAACTGCAGAATGACACCTTGACAGACAAGGGCTCTCATGTGCTGGAAACAAATAATCCAAAAGCAAAGATAAAGCCTGCAGTGGGCCTGCAGGGAAATTTTTAGAGGTATGTTTCATGTGACCATGAATTTCAGCTGAAATGAAAATATTTCCTAAAATGAAGCAAACTTCATTATGCTATTACAAGTATTTTTAAATTTGAAATTTCATTAAAAAAAAAGAGGTTAAATAGCTAAATGTCAGATACCTGGGAAATATTTCCTCCATCAAAAGAATTCTACTATGATTGTCTTGTTGACCACATTTGTAGTAGGTGCTGTTTCTTATGAGACATGCTAAGTACTGAAAAACTGTCATGGAACAGAAATTGCGTGTGGTCTTGCATCAGATATGCTGTTCTTACCATCCTGGCATAGTGTAATTATGAGTTTGCAGTTGAAGTGTAAAATGCTTTAGTATTTCTTGGAATATTAAATATTATATTCCTTGGAATACATTACATTCCTTGGAATCTAACTTGGAAATTTTGTTTGCTGTATTTGCTGCGTTTGTTGTACCCCACCGCAGTAAAACAGTTTTTGTGAGCCTTATGTGCTTTGCTAGGAAAAAGGATAGTATTGACTCCTGACACTGTGGTTTAGAAGTGTGATTTCTGTCAATCCTCCGAACGAAACAAACAACTTGTTTTTCTGGAACAGATGCACTTTTAACTGGTATTTAAATTGTATGTATTGTGGCTGTCACCAAAATACTTTTGGAGAAAAAAATAAAAGACTCTTTTCATTATGATTTGAGAATACTTGGTTCCATAAGGAGCATTTTTAAAACAACACAGCTTGTGAACTTCTAATGTACAGAGGATGATGGTTCTTCTACAAAAGGTTCTTTGGAGTTGAGCCTAAGGTTCATCCAGGGTTCAGATGCTTCATTACCATCAGGCAGGAAATGAGCAAGTTAGACTTCAGACCAATGTTGTCCTGCAAATAGCAGGAGAATTTGCTGACTAACATCTGATCTCTGGTTCATCATTTATAATTAACGTTGTTATTCCAAACTGCTAGAAGCATTGTAAACACCAGCAGTAAGCGTTTCATTTAAACGTTAGATAGCTATGATCAGGTATTAAGACATGGGCAGAACAAAACAGAAAAAGGAAAAAAAAAAAAAGGCTAGAAAGAAGATTTTTGGAAAATACATGATAGTTATGTCATTATAATCTCAGTCGTTATTTAATTAACATATGGTAGTTCTTTGACGTCTGCTCAGGACTAAGACATTTTTGTGTTATGTGCTATAAAAGCACAAATATTCCCATGATTTCTGTTTCTAGGAGCTTAGATTTTCCCTACCATCTGCACAGGTGTTCTGCCTTACAAAGAAGACTTATTTGTAAGACTTATAAATAAGACTTAATCTGCATCCTTACTTTTCTCTAGGTTCTAGCCAAGATGATTTTATAGCCTCTGTTCCTAAAACAACTAAAGGCAAAAAGAGGAGGTGGGAGCATAAATCTCAATGGACATGTAGCAAGCCAGAGAGGCACAGCAGAAATAAATTCCTGTGAGAACAAAGTAAGTCTGACCAATCTCTTGTTTTCTTTTTTGCTCTGTGAAAAGATTCATCTGTCTTGCATTCTTACAAAGCTGCTTACATTGCTAGGCTAATAAGAGTAATTCTGAGTAGTAAAACATTTTGTAAGAATCCTAATAAATTCATGAATAATGTGTGAGAATACAAAGTAGGATAATTTACTCCCCTTAAAGGCATCAGAAACTTTATTATTTCTTATTCCTATGGGTTTCCTTGTGCAGATGCTTTGATAATTAACTCTAACTTGATCAAGTTCTACAGTTATCTGAAATTTATTCTGCTGCATCTTTGAAATATTCTCCGTCCTTCAAGGTGCTTTGCTTTTGTTCATGTTCTACAGTTATCTGCTGTTGATTGTTTTGAGCTCAGTATAGTTGCCTAACGGTGCCAGAGTGAATGGAAATCAGTGGGATGATGCATGGGTGAAAGGACCCAGCACTGAGATCTGCTTGTGCAAGCAGCAGGGCAGAGCTTTGGTCAGGTGCTTGTGGATATGACCTTCAGCTGCAACCTGATTCTGTTCACATCCTCCATGAGGAAAGCAAAAGAAAGCGGAATATGTTTATCTATAACATAATTATGCTCATTTTTATGATCTGGCATAGTGAACAAGAGTTATATGTGAAATCAATACTGAAGAAAGCTGAGGAAATGCTAAGTATTTGTGTAATTGTATTTTTCACCTAGTTTACTTTAGGCCATTTTACCCTCCTATATGTCTTCAATTCAAACTACAAAATTATGTATAAGGGAGGCAGGCCATAGGCTTATTCTGGAAATATCCAATGCATGAAAAGGGTTTGAGGGCTGTAAGGGCCAGTCAGCTACAAAATAGAATTCAAATTAAGATTTGCACTATGCAAGAGATCACAGTTACTTGTCTCTTTTAGTCTCTGTTTCCTGTGAATGTCAGCCATCATGCAAGAATAATCTATATAATTACTTTGCTATTTAGTGCACTGAATTTCTTACATCACCTTTCAGTTTCAGATGTTTATGCAACTGTGAAATTATACTCTGCTAGATTTGTCTTTCCAAGAATTCATTCCATTCAAAACAACAATTCCTATATATGTAGCAGGAGTGGGTTCTTAAATGGAAGAGGGAAAGCACACTCAAGTGCGTAGATTTATTTAGGTATATTGATTACTATGATGTAATCTAGAGAAATAAGGTTGAAAGGAAGAAGTAAAATAGCCCATTTCCTATACATATAGTTTCCTTGACAGCCAACTAGCAAAATTGTTATGTAAATAACTGAAAGACAGGATACCGTAGGAGCCTAATTCTTCTAATGTAAACTCTTGAAAACATTTTAGTTGTTTCTTTTTTTTTAGCTGCTATAGAAGACTACATACATAGAAGTGCTGAAAGTGAAAATAATGAACAATGGATGTTCTATTTATTATTTTAGTACTTTTTACTCTGCATCAGAAATAGATACTTGATGGGAAGTGAGAAGGTTTTTCCAAACACTGCCAATATTCACTCTGCCACAAGCCTTAGATTTTAGTCTGGTGGTGACTTACTGTAACTGTCAGCAACACTTCATATCTTCTGTGATCAGTTTTGGAGCACTCTTGGAAAAAGTGTGTATTCCAGGAATAGTAAAATAAAAAAAAAGTCAGACTACTCAAACCTGATAGAAAAGTAAGTGAACACCCACCAGCTTCAGAGAAGTTAGAAAACTTGCTGATTCCCAAGCTGAATGCTCATGGGCTTTGCACTGAGCACAGTAACTCAAAGGAGGAATCGAAGCATCAGTATTGCATTGCTATCTCTCTACAGCTCAAGTTCTTTTCCTCTCCTCTGCGCATTTCCAACCAGTGCTTGCAATTGCCTTTGTTTTACCAACTCTGTCACCATCACATGGATGTGTGTCTGTGGCAGGTCTTGGGTGGAGACTGCTTTCTGGGCACATGATTTCTCTAGCTAAAAGTAAAAACTGCTACTGGTACTTTAGAGGGCCTCTATTTTACAAATATTTATCTTGATTATCCTGACCTCTCAGTTTCTGTGTGTTGTTGCATGTCCTCAGCATTGTACTCAGAGACTCTGAAGGCTGCCTACACCAGTACCGTTGTGCAGGTGCCACGTATGCTGTACCCACAGTCTGTGTGTTGAACACCTGGCACTACCTGGTGCTTTTCCTTTCCATCGTTCTCTGCTGAGGTGTTCATAGGTGCTTGGGGTTTTGATCTCACTGAGTAATCTCAAGGCTTCTGCAGGAAAGCTGGAGGAAGCTCTTCCTGCACTTTCTCCTTCACGCTGTTCAAGTGAGACAGGAAGGCTGTGCCCTCACTTGGTAGGTCTGTGACAAGGACAGGGCTTGTCTCCATGGTCCACTTGGATGTGGGGCTTGAGCCAGGGGTGCAGCAGAGTTCTGAGTTGGTGCATGCAAATAGGATGAAGCCAGTTCTGTAAATAAGCAACCTTTTTGTGCTTAAATGATTCAGGAGGGCAATTGGGACAGTGTGGGACATGTTGAAATAGTAAGTAAAAGTCAAGATGACTATTGAGTTTGTCTTAGTCATCTTGTCAGTTTAATGTCACGCGTACTTTAGTTTTATACAGAAAAGGTATTCAACAGTGCAGATGTCTGTTGGAACTTCTGTTGCAAATGCCAGAAAGCTAAACCTTTTAGAGCATGAATGGATAATTTTTATTATTTAGTGTTATTGGCTAAATAACAGTTCAGGCAAAGAGGCCAAAACAAAATTCGAACCTCTTCTTTTAGAGTACCACAAACCGCATGTTGAAAAGCAATGTCCTTCACAAAGTAACCAACAGGAATGCTCTGCAGCTATGTTTGGATAATAGATGTTCTTGTTTTCCCAAGACTTCGCTACACATCGTAATCCCATCTCCTCCCTGATATCATTAATAACTAAGTTCAGACTTGCCTGACTTCTACTGGACTATATTCAAGAAGTAATTTTGTTTTATATTATTCCTTCCTGACCTATTTTTTCTGCATTATAAACTCTTCTGTATTTTTAATTAAACTTGCTTGAGGATAATGATTTTTGCTTTTAAATATGAGGATGATGAGTCTGTGGTTTTCCTAGGCTGTTGCTGATTTAGTCAAAAAAACAAGGCAGTGGGGTTTTCAGGGAGTTTTTGTTTGTTTTCAGGAGGTTCCAAAAAAAAAAAGAGTCATCTTAGGCACCTGAAATCCAAGCACATATATCTGATTCTCCAAAAACTGTTTCTAAAAGCCCCTGCCACAAATTATGTCTAAATGAACTAATTAAAACACTGCATTAACCTCTTTCCTTAAAGTAGCAAGTTTAAACACCACCAAAATGTTTAATTTAGGAATCTGTAAGTGTTATGAGGTTTAGAGCTTTGAAACGTGCTGGTGAACTGCAGAACCATGGCAGTGTCCGTAAGGCCAACGCTTTGCAAACCTTTCAGGTAGATTATATTTGTCTTTCATGTTTTAGCAGTGAAGCATGTGATTAAAAGTTAGCTTGCAGAGACAGCATGGCAAGGAATCAAGGTGCCACTCATCACAGTATCTTTGGTACTTTGCCCTTGCCTTTGAAAACAGAGGCTTGAAACGCCTGCTCAGTTTGGAAGTTAGGGAGTTGTTTTCCTAGGTGGTTGTCTTGGGATACCATTGCTCCCAACTTTGCTTCATTGCACTCAAAATCTCATGAATTACAGTGAGTTTCTGCCCCATTTTGTCTGCACTTGGACCAAGTTCAGCTTGTCTGTGGTAGAGGCCTCTGGATGCCCTTCCCCCTCTCAGCACTCCCAGCAGTTGCAGAGTTGTAGGACAGTCATGTAAACAAACTTTATGCAGCTGATCCCAGCTAAATGTAGTTTCGGGAAAAGACATAAACCTTTAAACTTTATACTCACTATAAAATCCAAACTAACTCATCAAAGGGGAATTTTTTTGCAGAAGAGAGAAGGATTTTATCAATGTTCACAGAGAGCAGAATTCACCCACCTGGTTCAATACTCAGCTAAGCCTGGATAATGGGTCATTTTCAACATTTTTATTTCTTTGGGGCTTGTCTTCATGCTTGACACTGACATCAAAGTGGAAATCTTCACTGTTAGTGCTCTCTGGTAATTGGTGTGAAAAAGCATGTCCAAACAGCTCGATTGCCGCCTGTTGCCTTCCCAGCAGAGGCTATTTCCTCAGCATGGTGAGTGAGCTGCTTTGGGCTGCTGCTGAGCCCTGCCTACTGTGGAAGTGCTTCCATGGTGTGAGATGGAATATCAAGCTGAAGCTATGGAGAAACTAGTCCATTCCGCAGCTTGGGCCCTGCAAACCTTGCAAGCCATTAACCGTACTACTAAGTAGCTTTGACTGCTATGTTGACTGTATTTGAACCTGCAGCTGGAGATATGTAGTAGAAAGGATCCCCTAAGAAATCACATCATGTAGGCTTGAACTGTGCTATAATGCTGTTAGGGTAACTTATTCCACTACCTACCAAAAGAAGGAAAATATGTCAACACATTTCCCAACCAGAAGGGCTGTAAAGATGTGTATCTGAAACTCATATCTTCGAGGCCTAGTCTTTTGTGTATTATGTTGATATGTTTAAAAGCAATGGCCAAATCCACATGCGTGAAGTGGAATAAGTTTCAAAATGTTTTATGGGGAAACAAAGTCAAGGCAGTTGCTAAACACAAGCCTGCTCCATCTTCACCATGTGTCCTAATGTAAATTTTGGACTGTAGCCTGGAACTGATGTAAGGATCGAGTATTTCAGCATGGGACAGACAATGTTACCCAAGTGTTTTGGAGATCAAAGGAAGATCTGTGTGTGCATGTAAAGTGCTGATAAATTTTTGGTGCATTGTTTCTGGATTTGTAGATCTAACAGCATTTCTTGTTGTTTACTAAACACTGGTTGTACAATAGAGCAATACTTGCTCATGTTCATCTCAGATTAAAAAAAGAAATGGAAAGATAAGATATCAACAATTTCCCTGTTAAACACTGGAAATCTTAAACTCTATCTTGACAGTCACTATCTCAAAGGCATAACAAAGATTAGCTATATTTCTATCGCCATACCCTCTTTTGTTTAAAGTAAGATTACTGAAATTCCTTTCTCACCATATCCCTCCCACTTTGAACTGAGTAATGTATTGGCCTCTGAAGTGGGACAATAAAAAGAAGTAAAATCTGCACAGGCAGAAGCAGTAGGAACTAAATTGCATGTCATTATTTAGTTTTACAAAGTAGTAAAATGTGGATTCTGTGCCCCGTCTTCGTTATTAAGTAACCAAAAAGAAATAAACACAGTACAGTCCCATGAATCTGAGTTTTGCCACATTGTTATGAGGATGCATCATTTCACAGCCAAATACAGTACAGAACATTATCAATAACTTACACTCTATTATCTCTTATTTACATAAATATAACCTTCAAATTTTTAAGGCTTTTTAAGCAGGTAACAATTAAGAAGAGACTGAAGGATTTGGTTTACAGTCCTGGAATTTTACATTGTTTTCTGTCATGAGAGAACTACTTCCAACTAATTGCAAAAACATGTCAAATGTGGAGATATTCCAATTAAACTAGGCATTGACTAAGTGAAAGATTTTCATTGACTCATAAGTATTTCTCTAAAATGAAATGTTTGCTAAGCTTTGTCATCTCTTAATGATTTGAGATTAGAACATTGAAATGTGTGTCAAAGATAAGGATGAATCAGAGAAAAAGGTAAGAATTCCTGATACATTTCAATGAAGAAAGCCCGAACTGTTTGTTATTCACTGACAAAACCAATAACCTCTGCCATAGCTGTGTTCATTTTTTCCCCAAAAGTACTCAGTTCAGTCTTTCTAGCATTGATTGAGTATTAAAACTTAATCAACCCTAAGAAGAAAGAGCCTACGAACATATAGAAATTGTTAGTGCTATTGTAGAACAACCTTTGGTTAAATACTTACTGTACTTTCTGTTTTCGGCCCCAAAAGTGTATGATCATTAATGAGGTAGCATAGCCAAAGTATTATATTGTCTTTTATATAGGAAAATCACAGATTGCTTAAGGCTTTTTCCAGGCTTCGTGTCACTTCCAGCTGAGCTGTTTTTCAGGCATTGCCTGCACTGCTTCTGCCACATTGTAGAACTTCGCATTTATTTAACTTATTTAATTGACTTTCCCTGTTTTAAATTATGTGCTTTACGAGCTCTCTCTGAATTGATGTCACGTCACATTAATTAGATTTGGAGGAGAAAAACCCTTAAGGGTTAATTTAAAGAATCAATGAAGCAATACAGATGTATGACTATATTTTTACAATGATGATATGCCCATGTGAATGATATTCCCTTATTAAATATGGAAATACTTGTTAGCCAAAAGAAAAACTTAAGTGGACGTGTTTTAAAAAAGTATACTTGCAAGGAATAAGCATTCTCAGTAAGGGTCTTAGCTGAATATCTGTGTACATAAAATCATAGCCATGAAAGTGAGAATTTTCTTCATATATTTAATAAAATCATACTGTTTTCCCCAGGATTACATTGACCAGGTACTTGACATCATAGGCACAAAATACTGAAAAAAATATGTCAGATTGCTCTATAAACTTTAAATAGCTCTGTCTTGACGATCAAACCTTGGCCCTGCTCAGCCAGAGAGGTGTGTTCCATAAGTAAACAACATATGGATTTCCCCACAGTTAAGTATTTATTTTGGCAAAAATTGAAGGGTGGGATGATCTTGAAATACCTAATTGCCTTTCAGCTGCAGGATGGATTTTGCTGTTAATGATTTGAGCTGCATATTCATGTCTCTGGGCACAGGAATTAGATTGTGTTATATGGCAAATATTTAAACGGAGATGCATTTGAAAGCCTGCTATACAACAGCAAAGTTAAAACATTCTGTGCCCTACCTAATCAGTATCTGGCACACCTGGGGTGGGTAAATGTACCTTTGGCATAGCTTTGTAACCTCCGGACTACCCAGACGGGATAGGAATGATGCCAGTTTCCAATTCAGAATAGATTCTCTCAAATAATATTTAGATCTCACTTAAGTGACCAAGCTCTAAAATTTTCTTCCAGTAGCTTGGAAAAATAGTCTTGACTGAGAGGCTTGTCATTCGCCGAGCCACGTTGCAGTGATTCCTCTTCTTCGCTTAGCCGCGCTCCCCAGCAATGACCCCCTCTGCAATCAATCATTCGTTGTCCAATGACGGGCAATTCCTTTTACGTAACTGCCTGAGCAAGCGCTCTGATTTGTACACTCAGTCAGGGGACCAAAATATTTGTGTGCTGAGAAAACAGAAGAGAAAGTGACTCACGACAGACGGAGGTTGATTTAGTGGGTCCGCAGAGAGGGCCCGTGACATCTATTATACAGCGGCTTTCAGTAGGAATGCAGAATGCCTGGGAAATCATCTTTCATCCGTATTGTGAAGATATTCACAATATGAGCTAAAACAAAGCGTGTGCATGGATCTGCAGGCAGTCTGAAGAGACAGGGAAAGAGGAAATAGTTCCTGTTGTGTGAATATAGTAGTACTGACGCTGAAGTGAAATCAGGGTTGAAATTCCTTATTTTAATTCTAATAAAAGAAGGAAGAGTAATGACCATATTACATAGACCTGCATTGCCCAGTGACATAGTACTATGTATGTGCAGAATTTAAATTATGGACAGTAACTTTTTTCGGCTTTGCCTCTCACTGCAAGACTTTTTTTTTTCTATTTTTTTCTATTTTTTTTCTATTTTTTTTCTTTTTTTTCTATTTTTTTTCTATCTTTTCTATTTTTTTTTCTATTTTTTTCTATTTTTTCTATTTTTTTCTATTTTTTTCTATTTTTTTTCTTATTTGTATTGAGCTCAAATCAAGAAACCCTCTGTAGTCTTGCAAAAGGAAGAGACACCTAACAATCTACCAAGAATAATATTATACCTTTATAGAGGAAATATTATCTATTTCCATATCTAATCTAAATTGTCATGTTTCACAACATGGTAATCTTTTCCCTTCCATACACTAGTTTACTGTTCAGTCCTGTATCTCCACAATTGTTTCACTCTGCTTACGCAAAATTTCTCCAGGAATTTGTTCTATAAGGCAAAACTCCTGGCATATGATAAATAACTAAGAAGTCCGAGAAAAATACTGCCAAAAATCTAGTCTTTGGAACTGAATGACAAATTAGAATAGTTTTAAAAGAAATGGTGGAAACAAGAGGATTGCTTCTATATTTGCTTTTGGCTATAGAATACAGGGAGCAAAGTTTGAGTAAAAGATGTGGCATGAGATAGAGGAATATTACAAAAAAAGCAGAATGAACAACAAAGAACAAGAAGTGCTAATATCACCTGTCTTAGAAAAACAATGAAGTTAAAAGAAATATTCCTACTGAATAGAAAATTGTCTGTGGTCATTAGGAATTTAAATGTTTGTTCATTAATACTAGAAGTCTGTAATGAAGTGAAGGAACATGATTCAACCAGGCAGGAAAAGGTATCAAAGTTTTTATAGCCTGGTAGTAACTGTAGCTGGAATATGAGCATTGAGCAGTGCAGACCAGGAAAGAGAAATTTGTTACTATGGTGGAGTAGTATTTGAGAGAAAAAAAAAAAGATACCACTAGAAACTCCAGCATCACTTCCCCAGCAAAGAAAACTCAGCCATAGTCTTATCCTTCCCTGAATCCTCTGGTTATTTCATCATTAAAACAATATATTTACATTGGTTCAGATTGTTAGTGATCAGTTAGAACAGCAACCCACAGAGTCTGGTCTTGGTTTATGAGTTGGTTCATGGAAAGATAAACCAAAATAAATCTGTAACAGAAATTCTTCATTTGAAAGGGAGATAATTTGCACTGACCATACTTCTGTGGACTTCTGTGGTGGAGGACTTCTGTGTGTGGAGGACTTCTGTGATGTGAGTGTAAAACTAGATAGTAGTTTTTTAAGTCAAAGAAACAAAAACTACGGAAAGTACATATCATATCTAATGGGAAAACTTGCAAATCAATGCTTCAGATTCGCAAGTGTGAAGATTTACCGTAGATTTATTTTAGGCATAAGCAAGAGCTTATCCTGTAATACAAACAACCAATATTTTAGCATCAGCACACATTACTTCTTACAGAGTGGCATTTGACCACTGTCCTAGTGCAGTGCTTCAAAACAGGAGAGTGCTCTGAAGAGCCAGAGGAACTGCTGGAATTTCCAAAGCCAGAAGCTCCATTTTATATGGAGTTTTGCCTGCTATTGTTGTGTTATTCCTTTTAATAATGCATTTCACTAACGAGACATGTTTAGAGTATATTTTGCCTTCTCTGGTAACTGCAACCTGTGTTTTGGCAAACTTGTGTGTAAGAAACTTCCCCATCTCACAGACATACTATTCTGCTTTTCTGAATATTACAATTTTCTTTGCTTTGATTAATCTTAGTTAAGCCCACAACTTTACTAAAATGTGGGAGGTAGTTTAGGAAGTTTCTTTCTTAGTTTTTGAAAAATAAAATTGTGGGTTTGTGTTACAATATATTCTCAGAGGGAATTTGTTGTGCTTTTTAAATTGGCTTTTGAATGATGGAAAATAAGAGTTATGTAACAGCTAGAAGTGCTTGTCAGCAACATTACAAAAAATATCAAAACAACAAAAAAAGCAGTGTGGGCAGAAAGAGGAACAAATGTATCCCTGATGTTAGCTGACTGTAAACAATTCAGGAAGCATCTGACACTCAGTTGTATATGGGATGTTTCTTTCCCCACTGAAGCAGAACTGGGGACCTCTCCGCAGCTCAGCAGAGACATCTGAGGCAGTGGAAGCAGCTTAAGCTGGGGAATGGAAAGCAGTTTGGTGTGTACTTTGGCACCGCTGCTGAGCTATTTTCCCAGCTGAGAAGCAGACATGAGTGGCTCAGGTGCAGGACCATTTTGAGATGGCTTTTACACTGCTCCCAAGTTGCTGCTTTGCTTGTGCATGCTGGGTGCCCCAGCTCAGGTTGTCACAGCTGCAGAGCTGGCTCAGTGTCCCAGACCTTCTGTCTGCTGAAACATGCCTGATACCATTTGCAGTTCTCAGTGGTGCTGTATTCATCCTTACAATTTCATAAAAGTTTTTATAGCAAGTATCAACCTTCACATTTTTAAAGCAGGTCCTTATGCAAGCCAGACTCTACCTGCCCAAAAGAAAAAGACCCCAGACTTTTTCTAAGGGGAGACTAAGGAAGAAGAAACCAAGTTTCCCTTTTTGCCTTGGTGAAGCGTTCTAAGGAGCTCTTGAATCTTCACAACCTGCAGACCTCCAGTTTCACTCTAGTCACTTCTTGACAGCTCTCTCAGTCCTTTCTATAACATGATCATGATGCAGCTTAAGTTTGGGGCAGGGGCCCCAATATTGCAATCAGAAGGACAAGGCCTAAAACTTTTCAGATTTGATGGCTTCCATTTTTTTTTCCAATTGTTGCAGCACAATTTTTAAGCAGTATTTTTTAAATCATCCATCAAATTAAAACGTTAAGAGAAATTCAGCATGCAGTATATGGCATCAGGACAGGAAATGGTCATCTGGTGATGATTTTATGATGGAGATTTATTTGAAATAAAATTGTTGTATCTTCCAAGTTCATTATTGGCTATAAAAGTGAAAATAAAAAATATTCCAATGTTACTGGCTTAATGTATGAGAGAGAGAGAGAGAGAGACAGTAAGCTTAAACATATGTGGAGAGCTGGGGAACCACATTTTCTTTGCACAAAGCTAATTTTTCAAAGCACCTTTCTTCTAACAATGACTTTTTTGACCTTGGTGCATGTTATGACGCTTTTAGGTAAGAAAAATTTGAAAAGCATCAGTAATATTTGCCTTATTTTCATGTTTTGGCCTAAAAATTTGATAAGCTGAGGCCTGGAAAAATGTTAGAACCTAACTAATTTTCTTATGAATGATCTTGGGAGGATCTCAAGTTTTGTTTTGTTTTTGTACTGGAGGGTCAGAGTATATTGTTGTTAAAGTAATAGTTCGTTTATATTATGGGCAGTAATAAGGGAAGGTTTAGGCTAAGGCAGCAAATCCACAATTACAAAAAAATGGCCAAATATGATAATTTCGGTGCACATTGCTTTCTCTCATTGAGGAGTTATGTTGCAAAGCCACACAAGTGGCATGGGTGTGGGGAAAGGAGGAGGACAGAGATTGTGTCCAACTAGTGCGGAAACTTGTTTTAAGATCCCTCCCATAAAACTGTCTATGCCATTGGGGTGCCAATACTGTGACATCAACTCAAACCAAGCTCACGGAGAGGCTTGGTTCTCACAGTGAAAATGGTCCTCAGTGCAGTTGTCTAAAAGAAAGGAAAAATCAGTTCTCCTTTTAGATGCTGATGAACTTAAGTTCATCTCTTTTGGAAGGGGAGGCTGCAGAGTCCTGGCTCTCAGGGATGGAGCATCTCAGGGTTTATGGGAGATGAGGCTGAGAGGCTGAGCAAGACCAAGCAGACACACTGGCAGGTTGGCCAGGTGGCCCTTTCAGCTTGGTTTGCAGTAGCAGTTCTGATGATGTTTTGTATCATCAAATCCAAACTTCCAAGTTTACAAAGACATAGGATGCATTTGGAAAGGTACTCCCTGCCCTACCTTTGCATTACGCTGTAGTTTACTCTGCAACAGGTGTATTTTCACTTCACTTGTGGCTGAGCAAGGACAAAGATGCTGGTATGGTAAGATTGCTGCCATTATCAACTTGGGTCTGTACTCTACAGTGGTATTTGTGGTAGACTGAAGGAGGATCCTGAGTGCTATTACGAACACAATTTCTCAGGCTTATCTAAAGGTAAATCTGCTTTACCTGTATTTTTTGTTCTCCTTCTGTTGTGGATTATTGCAGTGGAGAAAGAGTTTTCATGAAACCAGTGCACAGCTGACCTGCCAATATTGAGAGATATAATGCAGCCGGAGCTCTCAAAGGGACACGGAAATAGATGTACTGATAAAATGAGTGAATACATATTGTTTACAATGCAGAGTAGTGGGAAAAAAAAGAAAAGAAAAAAGCAAAGCAAATAACTTGAGTGTATTTCCCCATTATAGGGAACTGACATGAAAATAAATAAAGCCCTGCTCAATCAACAATTCGTTTGAACATCTATTCAAAGATACCTAATCTAACAAGAAGGGCATGTACCAGTGCTTGTGTCACATAGGTAGGTACTGCAGTAATGAACACAATAGAAAGATGTGTTTAAACCTGACATACACTGTCACAGGCAACACTTAATTATAACATTATGCAGCCTGATTGCACCTGCTAGTGTGGCAGCATATTGTTGCTGAGACTCATTGCACTAGAGAAATCCTCTAGATCTTCATATAGAATTACTTTATTTTGAAAGAGTTTGCCATATTGAGGTTCTTTTCTTGGGGTGGATCAGTTTTTGATTTTAGCATCAGTGAGGAGATTGGCTGTATCTCTCTTTCACTCTAAGGCCACTCTTCAAAGCACCCAGAGCACAGCTGTGTCTGTCATCTGCTCTCTGAGGGACAGGCTACCCAAGGAACAGCCTGCCCAGGTGTGTCTGGCAGCGCTCCAGCCTCCAGAGGGTATGTTCTGGTTCTCATAAGTCTGCTCTGCCAGACCCACCCTTCTTATGGCCTAGGTGAGTGATCCTTTTTTGAAGATAAGCCCCGTAGCTTCCCTACTTTTGCAGGGTAGGCCAGCCTGGTGAGTTGCCTCCTTCCTAGTCATCTGAACAGAACCCCTTCCGAAAGCAGCAAATGTAGCTAAACTTCCTGAGACAGTTGGAAACTATAATAAAATGACTTGTTTTTCAGAAGATGACAAATCCTTGAAATGGAAACCTTTGAACCCACTGAACTTTCTTGGAAAACTCTAGAGTGGCATTTCTGGTCAAAAGTGCACTACTCTTTGCCTTTGAACAGATGCCCTAGCACTTGCAACATTAATTTAGACTGTGAGTGACAGAAATAAAAGTCTGCCTTTTATCTAGCATAGAAATATCAAACTTTATCTTTCCCATTAAGACATTAATGCAGCAAGCTATGAAACTGTGACAGCATTTTTCTTTCATTTCTGCTGCATTTAAATAATTAAGCATTCCTTAGAACAGAAATCTTGTTCATCACTGTAGGAAAATTCATACTAGCATAATAAATCATTGCTTTTCTGTAATTGGAAATAGTTAACTGTTCCATGTGAACAGCTGAAGTAGACACAGCTGGTCTATTGTGCCCTACTTTGGAAGTTTTTCCTTAAAATTGGCACAGGGTATCAAGCAAAGTCATTCTCTATATACAAACTAAGGGCACCCATGACTAGGTTATTGTCCTGAAGAACTGTTGTCTTCTTTGGCCTGATGTGCTCCTTCTCTGTCTTGTTCATGAAAATCCAGATTTCAGTTTCACCACACAGAACAAAAGAAGAAGATGACCTTGTGTTTTGGAAGTTCAAAATGCTTTTCAGGACAGGAAAACTCAAATACATCCACTCTAAGCAAAAAGTGTTCTGATGCTACAGAACTCAAACGTTGTTTTCTAAAAAGAGTATCATTTATTGCAAAATAAGTGAGTTATTTTCAATAAAAGGGTGGCTTGCTCTTACATTCTGCTATTTACAGTACCTTTTTAAAAAAAAATTTTAACTTGGAATTGGTTAATTATAAGCCAGATAAAAAGCTTTGATCTTTTGGTGAAGTAGTATAAATCATATGACCATTGATTTTGAAGTTTTGTCAGACAATAGCATAGCATCTGATTAAAAAATAAATTTTAGTATAATAGAGCTTGTTTTTATTGGGTATGCAAACCATCAGTCTTGCTGCATGTGATAGCTAGCCTAGAAAGTAAGTGTTATAAAGAGAGATCAGAATATGTCTAATGCTTAAGTATCCTATTCATTTGATCCAAATGCACCCAAGAAAAGGTAGCTAACTCAAATACCTTTTAAAGTTGGACAATCTTCTGCAATAGATGTGGTCATGTCCATCACAACATTGAGGGGAAATGGTCAGACTGAACAAACTATAGAAGAATTTGGCTTTACTAGCTGGTGAAGATCTTATTATATATCCTCACTTCCTGTTATCCTTCTCTCATATTGAAAACATAGTAGAAATTTATACTGATACAAACTTATTGTGAAAAATATTCTGGTGAAATGCACTTAAAACATGATGAGTTTTATCTATTTGCACCATTTGAGAATAAAAAACAAGAAAAAAAGTAGTAATCAAGAAATACTAATTCTATTAGAGTCATTTTGGAAATTAGCTGTTAGAAAATAATAAAAATTTGAAAGAAACTTCCTAACTTATTCCTTCAGAATGTTCACCCTTGCAGAAGCTCAGGGAGGAAGTAATAACTTTCTGTAGGCATCATCTGGAATACCAAATTATATGTACTAATAGCAGGCTCTAAGAGCAATGAATCTTCACTTCAAGGTAAGGAGATATGTTAGGCCCCTGGTAAAGAGCATATGTCATATTTCCATAAGATCTGAAAAAGTCCAGACTAAGTATTCCAACCTGACTTCTTGAAGTATGTGAGCAGTCTTTTTCTGCGGCTTGGCTGAGGAGGCTGTCTTTTAACTGACAAAACAAATATTGTCCTTTATGTTTTTGAGTCCTGCCTTAACAAGGGATTCACTTCTGCTCAGTTTATTCAACTTGATGATCTCCATCTGTTTATTTTACCAAGCATTTTTGTGAGAACGTAAACTTTGGTGTTCCTTCGTCCCTGCTATTTTCAATGAACTGAAGTCTCTGAGATTAAATGAACTGTCTTTGAAAGACTTTATTCTTTTAGACCACTTAGAGTGTTCCACTGTCAGTGAATTTGAATAATGATGATCTATACAAGTTGTTCAATAAAATGTTTATGCACTTGCAAAAGCAAGGCTTTACACAAAGCACACGTGGGAGGAATAAACCCAGCAAGAGTGTTTTGTTCAAGTCAACACATCATCAAAGGATAATCCAACACAGATGATATGTGTTTCCATATTAAATTCTGCTTTTATGCAAATGGATTCAAATACCATTGAGACTAATAGGACTTGAAGGCCCAGACTAAAGGTTTTTCTAAATGTTAATGACAGAAATGACCACTGAATCTGGTTGCAAATCTGTATGATATGAGGATTACTATTCTTTCTTAATAAAGACCTGCACTAAATTTTCACTTTCTGTACCTCATCTTAGCCCCTAGGACACTAGAATCCTGAGATATTCCATAAAGAAGGGGACAGAGAATATTATTTTCTGATTAACTTTGAACATAAGGTTTTCTCTTTCTTGAATAGTAACTCATGGCTCTTAAATAATTATAGAAGAAGCAGTCAGTAGAGAAAGACCTTTAAAGGTCACCTTCAAAGCCAGTGTAATATAATTAAAAGAGCAGCTCAGAAACATGTGTTTTAGAATCTCATTAACCACATTTGTATTTGTAATAGGAAAGTTTACCCAGATATCAATAAGAAATATGCTGCGGCAAGGTCAAAGTCGATTCAGCAAGGTATGCAAAAATGTATAGTTTTTCAATATAGAAACTCAGTAGACTGGAAAAAAATGTCTCCATTCCCTATTTCACCTCACCACAGTCGTGATATCTATGGGTTTGCAGGGCTGCTTGCAGACACTCTAGCCTATTGCACATCTTCCCAGCTGAAATTGGAGGCTGAGGTGCCAAGTGAAACTTGGAACAGGAGAAAGCATTTTTTGACATGTTTTAAATTATTTTTAATAATCCCGGTTCCTGTGTAATGCAGCTTATTTAACTTATTCCTTCACTTTTTTTTAAGGCATGCCTTGTATCTGGTATATTCAAGTTTACTGGTTCTCCATATGTTGATGGACTGTTCTCTTGTATCTCAATTGGATTGCAGGTCTACTGTGGAAGGTTTCATGGACTTTATTTCTGTAGGATGTGCCAAGTGCACTGCTGACATTTAGCAATCTCCACACTTATTTTCGTCAGAGTCTCAGAATATCTTTTCCATGTTACTTTCAAATAAACTGAGGGAGAAAGTAGTCTATTGTAGCTTGCCAGGATGAAAACTGTGACTTTCCCCAGCAATATTTCCCTGGAGATTTGCTTTAGCTGTGTGGCCCCCACACACAATTTTATTGAAGGTCAGTGTGCATTTTTTTAAAGCTCCATCTGTTTCCAGAGTCATGTTTTGTTTTTATTTTGTTTATTTTTTGTAAGGAACCCCACATTTATTTTTTAGTAATGGAAGTTGTTTCCCTTTATGATTATCAAACAAAAATTGAATTCTTATTTACATGGCACAGAGATGGTCAATAACATGTTTTCAAAGTGCGCTATTTTTGACACATAATTTTGAAGCTGGCCTTATGATTCTTTGTGATGTAAATTATTATTTTCAGCATCTGGCACAGACATACTGGTACAGACATAGCTACCAGACAATAATTTTCAGATCTGTTAGAGATGTATTATTTGGAAGTAAAATTCTCAGATCTTCTGTCCATAGCTCCAATCACTTCTGCTGCATTTCTGTGTGCTACATATCACTTAGGAGGTCTCCCTCATTTCCAGAGATGAGCAGAGGGATCAGGCCCAGGTTTTCTGTCCTGGAGTTAGTAGGAGTTGGGCTACGAGTAGTAGTATGTGAAAGGGCTGCCTCAGTCAGTATCAAGCTGTGTTGGTTAGCTGCTTTCTTTGCTTTATGTTGCTTCATACCTCTAATACTCTTTCCTAAGCAGATCTGCTGCAACTGTGTATTTATCCCAGCAGAATTCTCACCAGCTTGTGAGTATGAGAAGGAGGAAATATCTAATCGGACAGAACTGTTCCAGTAAGTTAAAGGTAATGCAGTTAAGTTTTTAGGGCAGCTTAGAGTTGACATTTAGAATAGATGTGTATTATAAAGTCATTCTGGAAGGTGGAGTTCCATTGCCCAAGTGGCAGTTTCTATAATTAGATGATTTATGATCTTTTATAAAAGGAAATTCCATTTCTACCTCCTCTTCATTTCCTTAAGTCTACAAATAGTCTCTAAAAGGCAAGGTCAATAGAGCTGGACAAACAGAGCAGTGCCAGTGCATAAGAAATAATATATATATAATATTTAATTAGTATGCTTTTTGCTTACTTTTCACTTATATACCATCATGTAAAGGTCTGCAGCCCTGCTTGTGAGCTTACCTCTTCCTCTCAAAGACACAGTGAGCAGAAAGGGACGTGTAACTCCAGAGCTGCCCTGAAGAACAGGCAGCTGAGAACCAATGGCCCTTTCAATGCCTTTCTGGGGAAGGGAAGAAGAAAATAAAGTGTCCCTCATGACTTTAGGCCCTGGTTGGTAAGGATGTGAGGAACACTTCAAAGAGGGGATTTTTCTCTTTCCCCTAGCAACTGGAGAGCAGAGAAAGCCTGATGTTAAAAAGGGAGTCCAGGATTCAGTTCCTGAGGGAAATGGGAGAATGACAGTCCCTGGAGTCCCCGTGATGCCGACGTGGGCAATGCCCTGGGAGTATATGCTGCAGGGCTGATAAAATCATTTGAGCCTGTATGTCTATGGCAAGGTCAAGAGTTAATCACTCCTGACTTAGGGAGTGATATACTACTTCCAGTTCATTATGATAAACCAATTCTAAATCTTTTCTCTGCTGATCTGTTCTGAAACAGAACTGGGAGAAGTTGGCCATAGTCCAATCGATATGAATGCCAGTTCCCTGAGCTGGTTAGAGTGCCTGGTCTGCATTGCACAAGAAAATAAATATACTGTGTGAACTAATTAGAGGTGAGGGTGCCTAAAACCTGTTCACTCTGCTCAAATCCTCTCCTGCACCTCTGACATTATGAAGAATTCCAATGATGTTTTTCTGTTTCAGACCTCTCTATATATACACCATCTGATATAAATCTAGAAACATTTTCAGAATTTTATTTTTCTGTAACACTTTTAATTTCCTAACATTTAAAATAATTGGGAGAGGTTAACCTAATAACTAACATTCACTCATTTTTAAAATTACAATTAGATGCAAATAAAATTTATGACTCATAGGATTCTCACATAAAAATCTCTTCCTCAGATCAACCATGCCAATTCTGCTTGTCTTCCTATCCTCTATCAGTTTTCTGGTTCTTTAATATGCTTTATATATATTATATTTTTTCTTTAGGGATTAATTCAGGTAATTTAAGCTTTTGCCTAGAGTGTTGTTGGAATTGCATTGCCTGCTTCTGTATCTTCATCAATTATAAAACAAAATTGGGAGAGTAAGTCTAAAAAACAGTCTTAAATTGCATGACTTGACCTATGAACTGGCTGGGAATAAATGTGGCTAGAAAAAAAAAAAGGCTTTTAAAATCACATCTAAAACAGCCTACTACAGAAGAAGTGGGAACAAGCTATTTACCAATTTTGAGATAGTTCTTAAGCAGCTATAGAAAACCTGTGAATTGAGAAAGCCTTTGAACAAGTGCATTTTGCATGCAGAATGCCATAAAAATACCATGAAACTCAAAACAACTTTCAGTTTTGGATTTGATGTCTATGCAAAAGGTAATCCAGCAAATCTAAGGTTTTTAAACTCTTAGCTACAAAATATGTTTTCATTTTAATAAATGGCAATGCGAAATGCATTGTGTTTCGTGGTAAAGTTAAACTGCTAGTACCAAGGGTTCATGTAGGGTAAAGTCTGATAAAACACACTTGAATTGTGCTTGATATCTCACTAATTAAAGAGGAGAGCATGCTGTGAGAGACTGCTGCTGCTCTATCCCTTCTCAGACAATCTCTGTCACTGACCTAATGGAGCAATTCTGCATTTCAGTCTAGAAGCAGACATTCTTGTAATTGTCTGCAGTCTCATACTAAATGTTTCATCCAATAAATAATTTTTAGCTTTAACTCATTTCCTCCACTTCAATACACTGTGTATTCAAAGATGTAATTAAAAAGTAGTGCTGTTGTCTAACATCAGTTGAGCCTTGCAAACAGTTGTTCACCATCTGGAGATCAGGCTATAACAATGCTAATATAAAAAGAGAAGCATTGATACTTGATTTCCCCTAAAATGTGTACCCTTCATTTTCCTTTGTTTGCTGTTAATTGATAACATTCTACTGTACACTCATCACAATTGTATATTAACATATGCTTGTATATTAATGTAACTTGTATCAGGATAGTTGGAACAAAAGAAAAGAGCAAAAAGTACGAAATAGGAAAAAAAGGGCAGTGGTAGAGGGTCATAACTCCCTTCTAAACTGATGTTTACAGAAGCTTCTGGTCTGGCCAAATAAGACGTATAGCTTTTTTCAGACCTGTATAATTGGGTAAAGCCAGCACCAGAAATCATTTGGCTTGCTTCTCCTGATGGAAAATAGTGTGGAATGGAAAGAGCATTCTTGTAAACTATATATGTTATCATTTTTCTTGATATTTAGTGTGGTTGTTAAGAAAAAGAAAATCTCTGGTTTCTCAAGGTATGTGAAAATCTTGCATTTGTTTTGTTTTATTTTATATTTTTATTAGATCTTTCCTGATTGTGGTAGAAAACCAACTGGTAGAATGAAAAGCACATTCTCAGAAGGGCAATGAATGAACTCATTATTTTAAAATCTCTCTCTTTTATTTTTTAAGACTAGATTGTGATTTTAGGTCATAGTAGAAGAAATGATATGCCATTTTTAGATGCTTCAGTTGGCCTTGCTGAAGTATGCTGTATTGGCCATGCTGAAATCTGCAGTTCCAAGTTAAAACCCCTGGTGAGGTGTTTAGGTGTCACAGCTGGAGAAATCTCATTGCTCACTGCTGCCAAAAGGCAAAAGCCCTTCCCTGTTTCCCTTTCCCCTCTTTCCTGCTGGGCTGCACTCTCCCTTTCTTTGCACTGATTTTGACAGCTTGCTAATACAGGAGGAAGCTATTCAGTCTTGGATTCATTCAGCACTGGACTAGCTGATGCGTTAGTGACTTGAACTGGCTCTGAAAAGTGCAAGAGTGGGTGCAAGAGTTGGAGCAGAAACGTTTGGCTTGAATTAGAGACAAAGAAGGAAAAAAATCAGACAAAGAAGGAAAGAAACAATCTTTCTGATTTTGGTTGCAGTAAACTGCTAGATTCAGCTATAAGTGATTTCTCCTTGAGAAGCATGAGTCGTCTGGTTTAAACAAAGTGAAAAATTAATTACTCCTTGATGCCTTCTGGTAATAAGGAATTTGATAATTCTGGACTCTGAGAGTCTTCTGAATTTTCTCCTTTTTCATGAGCCTCTGTTGCTTTTTCTGTCTGTGGATCTCCCTCGGTGGATCTTCAGGTAGATTTGCAGAGTTTCTCTCTAGTGAGGGTGGCATTTTATTTGGTATCTTTTCTATAGGCAGCTTTGGCAGTTGTAAAAGTGTAAAAGTATTCCAAGAAAAATTTCCTTCTAGTTAGTAGTGGTTGTTCATGCTAAAAGAAAGCTCTGCTGAACAAAAAAAAGAGATGGATTTGTGTGTACTAACTAGATGAGTAGAAGAAAATAGTGCCAAGACAGCTCTTCATTTTGAAACAAGGCTACTCATGCAAAGTAAGAGAAAATTAGTAATAGATTTGACATACTCTCAGGCAGAAATTCTGTCAAATATAAAAACTATACTTCTATCTTAGTTCATAACTTAGTGTTTTATATTTTTCTTTAAATGGAATTGTCTAAATTTAAAGGGTAGGTTTGATGACCGACTTTTCACTCTGAGAAAGCAGGAAACTCAGAAAGGTTTGGGTGACCTTGAAAATGTGTTGATAAAAGGAGAGCCTGAACTGGTCGTTGCTGTTTGTGGGTTTATTTTCAGCTGTCTTGTCGAGTTGGGAATTGCAATCACTAAAGCAGCACAGTTTTGGATCTCATTTCAAAGACATTCAAATGAAGAACTGCCAGTTGTGACACATGCCCTTTTATTATCCTAAAAGTGATTGATATCTTGCTTGAGGCAGCAATACCTGTGAAATGTTATGCATCCTTTAAACATCTTCTGCAGTCTCTATTATAAATAGTATGGTAGTAACAATTAAACAGGGCCAAAAAAAGACTTGTTTTTCCAACACGTCTTTCACCACTGCATAGGTACTGTGGAGATTATTTCAGCATATATGGCATATACATATACAAATATATTTATATAAGGTGGTCTCAAGGCAGTTCTGTAAATATCACATGCCTTAAAAATGTTCAGAAAGGAATTAGACAAAATGATGAACAAGATATTACCATCCAAAGTGGCTGATAAATAGATGTTCTCTCTAACTTTCCTGATTGTACTGCTGGAGAAGCATGAGGGCATGTGTCACTGGCAGTGTCATACAGTACACAGGTGCTCTTGCTGTATAGCATCTTCTAGCATCACCCCCAGAGAGACAACACTCGATTTGAATGATTTGGCACAATAAGAAGCTCTTTATAACAGCACTTAAACAAAGACGCAGCTGACCATGTGGGATGGGAACTAAAATATCAGGCTGAATTGCGGTTCTTTTGAAGGAGAGATGGTGATTTAGTGCCTCAGTTTCAGTCTTTTAATAGGATTCTTTTGAAAATATTTATCAGAAAATACTTCCCCAACTAAAAAAGAAATCAAAATGGATTTGAAAACATAATACTCTTATAATTTGGTCTATATGAAATTTTGAGTGATAGGGGTCTTCTGGCAAGTTTGGCTTGGGGCTTATTTGCAGTATGTCCTTGTCCACACAAGAAACTAAGATTTCAGATAAAAATTTTAAAATTATCACGCAAATATTAGTTTGACTCTTTTATTAAAAAAAAGATTGTCCAACATTTGGGCATTTGTTTTGTGTTTGTTTATGTGGCTTTGCGATCTGTTTTGCTTGGATTCATGCTTGTCTGCTATAGTGGCCTACCTATTTTTTGGAGTCCTCTTCAGTGTGACAGCAATCTGTCACATATTCTGGAGATAATACTAATTCTATAGACAGAAAGCTACAAAAAAAAGTAAAACTGACAAACAACACATCACCTTTAAACAACTATTAAGAAAATTACTTTTAGAGATACAACTTACATTAAAAATGTGAAGGAAATCAAGATTTACTTAGTTTTGTCCAGAAATGCTGTCGCCAGAATTCCTTACTCTGTTCTTTGCTCAGCCTAAACATCTAAACCTACATCTCTGACCATCAAGGAGACTAGCGTGTAGGAACAGGGTAGGAAAATAAGAGATAAAGTTTGCACTTCTTGTTGAAGCTGTTCCTGTTCTCTGTATGAAGAATTACTGTACTACTTTCGACACGAATGAGCCACTCAACAGGACTAAACTCACTGGGTCAAAGGTTTTGGTACTTTACACAGAGCAAAGGCTCTGGCACAAAAACTGCTCACAGAGATACTTATTTCCACTTTTCTTACCAGAGATCTTGTGGCTTTTCATTGAGAGACTTGGTTCTAGTTTCTGCCTATTCATTACTCTTTTGTTTTTATTGTTGTTTATTCATCCCTAAATTCTGCTTTCCCACAAACAAAAAATCTGCAAGTATACAGACAGTTGAAATCACATTTTTCCAGATATGCTATTCTTCTGTATTTTGTCGTTTATCATGGATTATATATCCATGAATGTTTCTCTAAAATTTAGTGCTTCAATGAACTTTGACTATGAATATTTACTTGATTCTGAAACGAAGCTTAATTAGTAAACACAGGATTAGTTGAGTTCTGAGTCATACCATTGCTTTTTGGCCAGAGAATTAATACAAGAAAAATGTTTAATGGGCTGCACTGTTTAATGGTGCTGGCCTTTAGCATCCCTGCCAAATTACAGGCCATTTTATAATCTGTGCTTCTAACCCAGACACACTCGGTGGCCTAAACAGCCTTGAGCCAAGAAAATGTCTTCAAAATGATTTGGTATGATTTTAAGAGCAAAAGTGGATGCTTAATGTTTACCACATGATAATTTCTTAAACAATTACGGGCAACACTGATGGGAAGCTGCCTTGGACTGTGCTCCGCTCTTTGTTGAAGCATGTTTTATTGAATGGGAAAGTGTTTGGACATCTTCCACTAGAAAATACAGGTCTCCTAATGTGGGGCTTTTGAAAGGAGAGAATTACTGTGCTAGAAATTATCAGTGACTATCCATTTTTACACCAATGAAAATATTTCTTGATTTCATTCTTTGAAAGTGCTGAAAACGAGGGGTATGGGAGGAAAGAAGGGACGTGGGAGGAAATGAATGTGTGAAAACTGTTTATATTAGAGCAATCTTGGCTAATTGCAATGTATTGTATTTAGGAAGTTCTATGATAGATATTTGTAAACCAAGTAATCTCACTGTGAGAATATGGATTTCTGTGCTGACTTATTTATTATCCTGCTTTAGTGGAATCTGTTGCTGAAATTAGGTTTATTTTGCTATCATTTTTTTGCTGGCTTTGATGAAACCATACTATGTTATTGCCAATAGTTAAAATGAACCCTAGATTTCCAGAAAGAGTGATAATTAAAGGTTTTAGCAGAAAGTGTGTAAGCTCTTATATAATAAACTGCATTCTTCATTTTTTTAATGTTCTTGTAAAGCTTAGCTTGTGTGATCAAGAATTGTCGATTAGGTCCTAAAAATAATTTGTTTGTTAGGAAGTGTCTAAAAACAGCACAATATAGGTCTCTAATGAGCTAGCATTCAAGAGGTAACTTGAGTAACTTCTACTAGGTAAAAAAAAAACAAACAAAAAAAAACCTCTATATGTAAAGATTTAGATGTAGGACTAATATAATACAATCTATTTGGTTTTTACAAACTATCTTTGATAACTATTTTTAGTCCTTTCTCATAGGCAAAATGCACAGAAGCACACTTAGATCAGGAATAATTCCTGCCAGGTATAAGGCAAGTACCAGTCCTGTGAAAACCTGTTCTGAATTGGCTGCTGAATTTATATATACTGTGCATGAGCAATTATTTTTTTTTACTACATTTTGAAGGATTAGTTGAAAAATGAAACTTCAAAAAAAACACATGTGGAATTTTCCATTTCTTTTTCTGTAGTTTTTTAGTCAGCTTTATTGGGAAGTGCTCTAAAAACTGTTCATTTCATTATTCTGGAAAAACCGCTGCATGAATATGCAAGTGGGAGCTTCTCTGATGGAGAAAGCATGTCTGATATGGGTCTCACTGACTGGTATAGCATATTTAATGTAGAGTTGCTCTACATTACATAGCATTGTAGAATTTTTAAAAACTGGTGTTAAAATTTCTAGATCAAGCCAACCACTTCGCAGTGACTTTCAAATGGTGGTCAGATATTACTGTCTGCTTCCAGTTGATAGTGAGACTCAACATAAAATCCAGAAAAAAGTATACACTTTTCCACAACATCAACCAAAATTCTAAGGAGAGTATTTTGCAGTATCAGTATGATATCAATAGAATTCAACTAGGAATATAGATGTCCAGCTGCAGAACTATGCTGCACGTTGCATAGCACTTTTGGGAACATTTGCAGGATTTCAGATTATTCCAAAACTGCATACCATTCAGAATCAGGAAGATGATTTTATGAAAATTGTATGAATGGGTAGCTGTTTTATAGTGTTGTGAATATTCCCTGCAAAATCAGTAACATGTTTCAGTGTTGTAAACAGTTCAACTGCCTGTTCAATTGCCAGTGGAAAAAACAAACAAAATTTCTTCCCAACGTATACCATTATGTCATGGCCAAGAAATTAAGCTGGTATTTAAGTTATATAGCAGTTTCCAATCCTCTCTACCTGCATCACTTAAAATTAAGTTGCATATGCTAGTCGCTTGTATGAGATATTATGGTTGAAGATAACATCTGCTTGCCAAAACAGTGGTAAAAATGATCCACCACCTATCTTGGTGATCAGATATATTTTTTGTAGGAATGGAAGCCAGGTAACATTTCTTTTTGTAGTAGTGAAAAGGCTTAAGAAAGGCATCAGCTTGCTGATGATCCTCACCTATAGCTTATCTTGGTGCTGCTGGGAGACCTGAACCATGACAGTGGTAACATAAGGATCCTTTGTATGTGATGCTCAGTCTTGAGTTTAAACTTCAAGGTAGCCAAATTGTTCTATTTGCATACAAAGGTCTTGATTAAGCATTTAAAAATGGAATTGTTAGCTAACTGGCTGATATGCTGACTAGCTGAATAAAAATAAGTCTGACTGCCTGAGGTTAAAATTCTTTTACCAGAGCTCTGATTTGTGTCCAACTTTGGAAAGCATGGTATTAATTTTAGAACTTTTTTCCAGATTCTTTAATGTTAAGATTATGGATTTCCTTTAACTATGCATATACTTTTAGCTCCATTATGCTTTTAGCTTCCAACCAGTCCCAAGAAATTCTCACTTTCCAAGTTAATTTTTAAGACCTCACTTTTGGCACCACTTCAGGTTAAAGATAGGAGTGTGGGATCTTTTGTTTGTGGGCATATTCTGCCTACATATATGTAAAACATAAAAATATATGGATGTATAGTATCAAAAACTCCTTCAGAAAGTCAGTACTTATTTCCAAATTTAGATTTAAAGTATTCCATCAAAATCTTTGAAAGCCAGATAATCAATAATAAACAAAATAATGAATACATTTAAACTCCACTACATGCTCATAAATAGTCTGTGGAATGCAATCTGTTCTTCGTTACAAGTTGCCAGGGAAAGGCATCATGAGTAATGTTTATTGTTCTGTCAAGGTCCATGTCGTTGGTACACCTGGATGCCGTTGGTACCCTGCAGTCTGCTTTTGAGATTGTGCCGTTTATATTCAGTTAGTTTTATACTTTGCAGTGCTTTCAACTTAGAAAAGAAACATTCGCATCTCTACCAAGGAAGTAGGAGCCTTCCTTGCAGACAACCACACAGTCACTGTGATGAGTTGTTTGGAGAATAGTGACTGAAATGATGCTCCAAGTCCTCAGACCTACTCTCTATGAAGCCGATCTAGTGCTCCCTTGGTACCCTTGGTAGGGAGAATGAGATGGGTAGGAGCTTTCTTCTAGATCTCTGGTTTAAAGTAGAGCATGGTGCCTATTCTTAGGAAACAAGATAGTAGGAGAAGGGACTACTGCTTTTACTGTGCTTCCCAGACTGATTAAGAGTTGTTTTTGTACTATAAAGAGCTTTTACTTTTTTTTTCTTTTAAATGAGGATTTGATTGGCCTCAGTGAGTTTAGTTTGTCCACTTTCCAGGCAGCTAAACTTTCCCATGGCCCTATTTTGCATTCACTGCTATTGAAGTTGTTGTTTTGTTTTTCTTGAAGAAGCCACTGCACTGTGAGGCCACAGTAATAATGCAAATAGCCTTCTGCTGTAATTCTTGATAATTCACGCAGTCATATAGAGAATGTTTTAGGTGGCTGCCCTACTGCAGAGAGAGCCCCTGTGTTTTTGAGAGGTTTATGTGTGATTGATTGTTTTTGAAGGGGTAGAGGAAATTAACAAATAATCGAAGTCTTTTAGCGGATAGTTCTCCAAGAGTCACTCTCCCTTTGACCTCCATACTGCTTGGACAAATAAACTCTTTGCTTTTGCATTTGAATACTTTTGGAACCAGATTGGTATGTTCATTAGGCTTAAGCCAAGTGGCTTCCCCCTCGGTTTCAGTTTCAGAGAAGCTGCTGTTGCCATAACAAAGTCTTGTGTGTAGGATAATAGGATGGACTGCCATAATGTCGGGCAGTATACGTGATGAAAAGCATGCATTCATAGCTGCTATATGTGTTGGAAAGGCTGACAGTTCTGCATGACTTTCCAAGCACAGAAGAAGGAGAGATGCCAGGCGATTCAGTCCCCAGCACAGCATGCTGGAGCTAGAGTCATTGCAGGAGGGAGGTGGTTAATGGCAGATTCACCCTAGTGTTGCACAGGGCAACATCTGTCATCGATTTTGACTTGGTTTAGTAGAATAATCCGTAACAATTCTGTGAGGAAATATCACAGAATTTAAAATCAGAGCTGTGAGAATTTAGTGTCAAAAAATCCATCTGGAAAGAAACTAGCATTTGTTTAGTTTTTTTTGTATTTAAGAAATAAAAGATCTCTAAGACTGTCAACTCTCTGAGGCTGAGCACTGGCTCAATGAAGCCCACAGAAAATTCAAATGCCAAAGTAAATTACCAGAACTAGTGGCTGCAGAGCCATGCAGTTTGTCTCAGTACATTTTGTTGCCATTGCAGGATGGATCAAGTGCAATACAAGAAATGTGGGCATTATGACTTATAACCTTGCTTGGCAATTCGCTATTTTTAAGCACAAATTTGGAGCCACCTCACTAAGGGTCACAGTTTCATGTGATCTGATCCAGCGCTAAGTGAAGAGTGTGCAAAGGGTTTTCTTGTTGCTGACGGAGTTTTTCAAAACAATTGTTCACTTCCACTGAGTTGTGGCTGTGTGGAGCCTTTTCCATGGTGAACCTTAATTTAATTACATTGTTCAATCTACTCAAGTCTATTAAACGTAGATGCTTTGCCAAATAAGGATGCTGGTATTGCACATAATATAATTTGATAGTTTGAGTATCAGAACCTCAGGAATTTCTAAGTTGTCTCAGTAAGTCTATTTCTAAGTTAAGTCTATTCACAGATTTTTTTAACCCCAGAAGTCAATCTGCAGAAACCAGTATATTTTATAAATGCAGGTAGCAAATAAAGCCTGTGCCATGATTTCTTTTTCTTCTTTTTTTTTTGATGTGGAGAAATGGAGAGAGGAGGAATAGAGGTTTTGGTCAGAGTCATAAAAACTAATCAAGAGTGGGAAGAATCATTAAGAATATATATGTCCTTAATCCCAGTGCCTGAAAATATTAAGGAGTGGAAAAAAAGAGGACTGGAATGGGTGAGATATTTCTTAGAAAGGACCGAGGGATTTTTGATGTGTACACTTCCAGCAGTTCTAGGCACAAGCAGGACCAGCACAAGTGTCCATCGGGGCTTTATCTCACAGCATCCTATATGCATTTACTTACCTAGGTAATAGGAAAAAATTTGAAAAGTATGTTTTCTAGATAACTACTCCCATTACTAAAGGTTTCTCTACTCAAATTTAGGGACATTTAAAAAAAAATCTATAAATTAGTCAGATGAGCAAAGAGGTGGTATTTACACAGCAGTCCATCATGGGGTGCATCCCATTCTGTCCGGCAGAGCCCAGTCAGTGGCAGCGTGTGACGGTCAGACTGGCACACTGCAACTCCTGGTGCCTGGAACAGTCCACAACAATCAGCCTCGGCAGTGAGACTTAGAGTCAAGAATGTTTTCCCTTGCAGCTGTCCGTACTGGCTTGTGGTATTACAGCAATGCAGTCCCGAAATCCCTGCATTCACATTCACATCTCTGCATTGACTCAAGCACACGGGAAACCGTGTTTTGCCGTCAAGACAATGAGATCCCAGAGTGCAAAATGAAGCAAGGCCAAACTCTCATACAGTCAGAGAGAATATAAAGTTGGACAGTGTTTCTAATTATCTCCAAACCAGGCATAGCTAGGAAAATATTCTTAAAGCTCATATTCCTGTACAAAATTACAAACTAAAGCAGGGTGAGCACTATGCTAAAATTTAGTCCAGTTTTATAGAGAGATGTCATAAAAACTTACTCAAAATAAGTATTTTTGTAGTCTTCAGATGCATTCAGATGAATCACAGCTCACATTTTTCTAACTTTGGGAAACAAAAAGTATGGAACAGAACCTAAAAAAACTTTTAGAAACCTTATCTACGACAATAATCCCATACGCTTCTCAGGGAATTGATAGGTCTTCTTGTCACTTAAATATATTAAAGTTCAGAATAAGGTGGGTTACCATAAGTTAATTGGGTGCAGAATTCTTGTACTTCTTTCACAGCACTAGGACAATGCGACTTGCTCATTCAGTACTGCTCTTTCCCCACTACTGATTGTTGGTAAGTGGCTCAAACCCCAACACATCCTCTGAGATCCAACATTTATGACAAGTAAATACTATAGAAAAAGAAATGCAGAAAATAAGAAGTGAAACTTTAGACACATTTATTATATTCCTTTGTGATGATATATTCTAACATGCTCAATCATCTTGGAAATCATTTCTGGAAAATTGACTGTTGCTCAATAGTTCAATAATTTTTCTTTTATCTCTCACAGTGGTGTATTATGACATTCTCAGGAAGCAGAGTAAGTTTGCCAAAGGGCAATCAAATTCTAAATTGCAACCTTTCTTGGGCCATGTTTTGGAAGGGCGTTTCTACTGAAGGAGTAGATTGGTGTTGTTTTGACAGATCCACGGTAACGTGAAAAATCTGGCTTGTGGAATCCTGGTGTTTGCTTGCTTCATGACTTCCTAGCAGTAGATTAAAAATAGCAGGACTTGGCTTTATATATGGAAATACAAATTGCCATGATGGAGGGAAATCTTTCTGCGTTGGCGGAGTTATTGAAATAGATTCTTTTATTAGTCTTCTTTATCGCAGCATGAACCTCAAAAAGGCGTCGGCCTTTTATTTTATTTTAAGAAGAGGAACTGAAATGTAAAGGATGATACTATCTAAAACTGCTGCAAGCTTTCTGCTACACTGAGGCCAAAATTGCATATGCAAGGTTCTAAAGTTAGATACATACATTCTCTCTTTTGGCACTTCAGTAAGTATACTGAAAATGCAAAGTGCTGAGAGCTTTCAGATTGCACAGAGATAATGGAAGTTGCATTTCTGAACATCAACACTTGCGTGCCAAAATGTGGCTGTCCTGTTCTGGCTGTCTACAGACAGACAGCTAAGGTAAATGAACTTTTGGCAGGACTTGAAAATAAACTTACTTTGCTGACAGAAGCATCCGGATAATCAGTTGCCTATATTGTACATGTCTGAGTCCGTTAGGCTTGGTTTCAGGTTTGCTCACAGTGTTAGAGCCTGGAAAATAAAAGGAACTTAAATCATGTCGTGGAGAGTATATTATATTGCCTTCTACTCTCAGAAAATTTCTAATGGGGATTTCTAGTCCCTAAATGTCCTATATAAATTTACTAATCTCTAAAAATAACTGAGTGCAACTTACTGTAAAAAACATGAAACAATATATTACAGACCTAGCACCCTTACACTATATTGAACTAGTTAAAAAACATCAGCATCCTCTAAGACAAAAGAGGCATAATATGACTATGTTTATCATTGAGTAGTTCAAATGTATTTCTAGCAGATGAGAATATCAAAGAACTGAATCACTTCCTTGGGATATTATGTTTGCTCCTAAGCTCTGCAAAGTAAACATTCAGGTAGTGAAAAGAGAAATCAAAATATTTACCATCAAATGTCCTGTCTTTTAAACAAAAAGATATTTAACTAATTTAAAACATTTAACTAATTTAATAAGTCATCAGTTTGGAAAGCTTTGGGAAGAAATGCATGAATCTCCCAATTTCATATTTTAAAAAGCTTCCAAACATAGGAAGTGACTTCTTTTGCCATCAGTTTCCTGTTTTGTGGTCTACCGTGAGCTAAATCACAGATATGTTTTACCTCAGTCTTTTGAAGAGACATTCCCTGAACCCTTAGAAAGAGGACCCATCACAGAGGAGACCATGAGTGTTTGTATGTGGGAGTAGCCAGTAAAGGGTATATGCGGTGTCTAATTTAGAGGACCAGATGAATAGAGGATCCCTTTATTTCCTGCATATAGGTAATAGAGATTCAAAAGGTCTTTATTAAGTGATTCAAGTAGATCTGAGTAAATCCTGTCCCAGATTGCTTCCTAGATAATTTGGTGACATCTCATTTGCACTACGTGGAGACACAAGGATAGCCACATCACTTCTCCACTGCATTCACAGTATTTGGTGGGACTGCTGAATATACCCAGTTATAAATGTCTTCCAGGAGTGTTGAATACGTCAATTTAGATCATTTTGATAAAGATGCAAGATACTTCAGGGTGGGAATGAAAACTCATTCATTTAAAACTAAAACCTTCAAGCAAAATATGAATAGACCAATTTGGTATGTTCATCTTAGGCAATATTCTTCATGGCTGTACAGTGCTGCAGGCTGAAAACAGTTGTAGTTATGTCTACAAAGAAGACAGGATAAAAAAAATGATATTTTCATTGGTACTTCTTTTTGCAAACAGTTTTTCATTATCATCTCACCACTACCAAGTTTTATACAAATATTTTTTTTAAAAAAAATTTATAATGTGTAAGACTTCATATGCACTATGTACATGCTGAGAAAATAGGGATTAAAAGTAACCTTTGACTTTTTCAAAACAGTTTTTTTATTAGATCTTAACAACACAATAAATTATTCTCTATCAAGGAAATGCATTTTGGCTCGGAAACAATGACCTTACATTCTATTCCACATAAATTAAGATTGAGAGTAGTTTTCAAATCTAGTCTTCTGCTATGCCCAATTTATACCTCTGATCTGGAGATAAGAATGAAGTCATTTCAGGCAAGCATGAGAAAATAGTGGAAAATCTCTGCTTGATTCAAGACAATCAAAACAAATTGTACTACTAAGCAAAGCAAGACATTTGGAAATTGAATGTGTGATGTTACTGCTGAGGCATATGTGAATCAGGGTAGATTCTCAGAGAATTGAAAATAGAAAGACATAAGTAAAATACAGAAGCTATGAAAAAATAGAAGTTTATCTGATATGAGAGATGTTAGCAGCATTATGTATGAGCACATTACACAAGAGGATGATCATCTGCCGTCTTCCTAGAGCAGGTTCTCACACTTTTGTTTTATGGAATTCCCATTCATTTTCATAGCATAATGTTCCCATTTCCTTAAAACCCACTATAAAGGATCCAACCACACAATTTGTTTTCAGGGAATGGTAAAGCTGTTGTTCCCATAGCAGTGTCTACACAAAACTGGTCTCTATGCAGTAGAAATGTTAATGAATTGAGTTCTCTAGTATCCTGAAAGATTTCTTCATTAAGCTGTAAAATAAAACTGATAGCAGTAAAACTCTTAGGAAATCTTCCATATACCACAGAAGGTGAAACAGACTTTCTGAAGATATCTCCATATTGTTCCCAGAACAGGACCCCACATAGTAGAAGATGAACACTATATATATATATATATACACACACACACACACACACACACACACATCATCTTCATATCACTTGTTGTGGGTATCTCAGTAATTATGATCAGAAAATATACATAATATTCCAAAACATACTAATTTGTTTTAGGTTTCTCCTGCTTTTTCTTATAATCTAATCAATTTATGAGGTAATATTTGAAGTTTGATGCTAACCTTGACATTAAGAGGGTAGATATAGAAAACAGTATCTACTAGCATTAGAGAATGGACAGGAAGATAGTTCCCTGTTTCTCATTGCCAATCCACACCACTGCCCAGGAAAAGAAAAACTAATATACAAAGTTGTGCCAGGAGTTGATGTCTCACACACTGCAGAGAGATTCCATTGGACAAAGCTAGAATATCTGTCTTTTACCCTTAGAAAAGAGCAGTAAGAACAGCTTTTGTATGTGCAGAAGCACATTTGGATCAAGACCTTATAATCTGAAAGCTGGAATTGCTTCTGTTAACTCCTCCGAGTTCAAGCTCATGAAAGGGAAGTTACAGTTGTGTGTAGGGTCTTTGACATCCATCGAGTGGATTTCGGACTGCTTTGTTTGTTTTATTTTTGTGATGTCCTGTTGTTTCTGGAGTGTCTTTGGAGCAAAGTTAGCTTAGTTCTGAACCAAAGAAAACAAGAAATACTTAAGTCTTCGTTACAGTAGTTTTTATGTAGCCTACTTAGTATATAAATTCCTTTGTGCAGTATATGTTCCAGCTTGCAGACTAGGATGTTATTGTATACCATTTATTAAGACAGCACTAAAATTTTGCCTCTGAGCTTAGAATAATTTCTAGGCTTGGAATGTTATTATATATAGACAAACTGATGAATGTCAGATGTCTTTTTTTAGTAACATTTGTCCCCTAAGGGACAATTTGAAGAAGCAATCTGGAAGAAAACATGAGCGCATTACCATGTTCATCTAAAGACATTCTGAGCTTTCCATTTGATAGTGATTATGATCAAAGAAAAACTGGAGTACAAGTTACTAATTGCCAGGTCTTGTATAAAGCTGTATTTTGAAGGTAATTTTTTTGTCTTTGAAATGATTCTTCTGAAAGTCCTAAAGCTTATTTTTTTTCAACAAGCTTAAGGACAGACCTGACTGGAAGCAAGAGTTCAGATACTGTTGTCATTAGAAGGCAAGCAGTCATTGTAAAATGCAAATGTGCTAACTGATTGGTAATAAATCAGTGGTGGTTTGCTCTGTTATGGACCAGATTGTTTATTATAATCCATTACTTACTACTATTAAGGATCAAATTGTTTACTATAGTCCATTAAGTAACCACTATGTTCACTGTGTACTTCCTTCTATAACATTGCTTTGATATTTTCTTTATAGCTTTGATAAAATCAGTTCACAAATGGAAAGAAGCTGGGTGACCTGAGTTTGAGCAAATTACAGAATGTTGGTGGGCAGTGAAATTATTAATAAGAAATTGCAGCTGCATGGCTTATCCTTTCATGAAAATACTTGCCCCTATTCGGTCTGTTCAGCCTAGAGTTTGTGATTACTGTGGGGTTATTGCAAGGACACTAACATCTTGCCTAGGTATATTAAAGGGTAAAGCAATCTGGCATTTTCTGTGATCGGATGATGACCCTTCCTGGCTCTCAGTGACCCTTCTTCCTCCTTTATTCTAGTTTGCATTATATCCTTGCTATATTATGGCAATTGTGATATTCTTTGGTAGGAGTTTACAGCTTCCAGTAGGAAGCTCTATCTGTTCAAGGAAGGTTGTAGTTTGTCTCCTCAAAAATGGATTTATAGATTGTAGGTTCTGTGTTTATAGTTGTGTTACTAGAAAAATAGACTTACCTGCCTCAAGGAAAGGCATCTTTAATAAAGTCAATCAGCATTTGGTAACCTAACAAAATGGATTTGTTTGTGATCAACATAGAGCAATTTAATCTTGGAAGTTTTTATTAACACTGTCTAAATACTTGTTGGAATTGTGTGTTAAATAAGTCCAAAGGTAGAGATTCCACAGTCTGTTTTAAAGAAACGCTTCCCTCTTCTTTTTTCACCAAACCCAAACAAGTTCTTTATATTTGAATGAATATATTGTGTCAAGTTCTGGTCCACTGTAAACACAGTCAAATTAGAAGTCCTCAGTAAGGAGATTAATTACTGAAGCCCCTTAAGTCAGGTATCTGACTGACAGAGCTAGCATAATAATTAAGTCTCAAACATTATATAACATCAAAAGAATTATCTGGATTCTTCAAGAGGGGCTTTGTTTAAAATATTTACTTTATATATGTATAGTACGGTCTTTTATCACTCCTCACCAACAGTATTTTGACTTTGGAGGACTATTTGGCAGGAGGTTTTATTGGTTTAAATGTGTACACAACTGATATAAATTGCTATAAGAAATGTTCCATCATTTCGCCTTCAGGTATGGGGAAAATAAGCAGTTGTTCTGTGGTATTATAAAAAAAAGTTGGATAATTACAAATGGCTGATGGAATTTTTTGAAATGTTGGTATGATGGCTTTCGGTATTGTGCTACCTTGCCTGATTAGGCTTCCTGCAATATGAAGTGTGGTACTTAAGGACTACAAGGAAGAACTCCTTCATTTTGTTCCCTCACTGTCTTCACACAACAGGCATATTTGATATTAACAAAAATTATATTGTCTTAATATTGTCAAAGATATTAAGATATTTGCCTTAATGACCTTAAGCTGCTGTGCACTCTGGACTTGTTTCAGCCACACATTTATAGTTAAGTGGAGGAGAAAACTCACTGACTTTAACTTACCTGTCCTGAGGAGCTAAGTCTCCAGAAGTTGGACAAATTGGACAAATAAAATCTTGAATATAATAGTTATGCAAATGGACAGGAGCGATCAGGAAAAAAAGTCAAGCCTGGGACATGAAATAAACCAAGGCTGGGCTGTTACAGAGTAGAACTGAATGTAGCCCTGATGTGGTAAGGGATGGATGTTATGGAGGGACCAGGGCATATATCAGTGCATCCATGTGATGCAAAATATAAATTGTCAATGAGGAAAGGCTGAGAGATTAATATATGAAACATATACATGTAACAAAGTGCAAGTATCCAGACTGATGAGAAAGGAAGCAGATGGAGAGCCACTTCTGCAACAGATTAAACAAAAGAAAAAAAAATAGTGTGATTAGAAATATAGCTCAGTTGTTTGATAATAACAGCTTGGGAATAAGGAGAGTGCTAAAGCCAGAGGAGAGGCTAATGCTAGAGAATCTAAACTGATTAAACTAGGTCTCAGCTGGTTTTACTGCAGCATGCTTATGGCAAAACTATGTTATTCTCCTCTTTAGTAGACAACTCAACTTTTATCTGTATTTTGTTTAGAAAGACTATGCTGAAAAAGAAAGCATATTTATAGTTGTATTTCCATACAATAATAAAATTTTCTGCAGATTGCAATCAAAATAAAACTTGGCTTAGCTATCCTGGTATTTAGGACACAGTTAATATCTGAGGCGTTGGCTCAGTTGTTCCACAGAGGTTATATGCAAGACTGAATGTGTGTTAGGTATAGGAAACAGACACATAGATATTAGTACCAGTTATAGTCTCATTCAGCTCCACAATCAGCTCGTTCAGGAGATTCAAGTGGCTGAAAAGTAGCCCAGCAACTTATAAAGAAGGAGTTAAATCAACACTTTAGCTTGACTTGGAACTGCAGGAGTACTGTTAACTGGCACATGGGGAAGGTGTAACCATAGGGTAGCCTGGGCTTAGCTTGGCTTTCACCGCTCTGTAGTAGCAACAGCTTCGGTGAAAAAACATGTGGTCTTGCACATAGCACCACAATCATCTGCAAGGATAAAAAATTGGATTTCGTTAAGTAGAAATTTATTTAGATTTGCACTGAATTAATAATTCTACAGAGCAGTTATTGAGGAATGTATAGCATGCCCTGTATTTGACACGAGACATTCAAGATGCAATTCTCTTCTTCATAAGAGAATCTCTTATGAAATGTTTTCTCATGAAAGCTTAGAACTCAGGGTGACTAGAAACTAGAATTTCCATTTTGTGGAATTTTCCATTTTGTGGATAATGCAGACACTACAAAAATGCTTGTTCCAATATCAATTGCAGCGAAGCAAAACCTTTCAACATTAAAATTTATGACTCACAGAACATTTGATTTTGGGAGTATCAGATTTCTAAACAGCTGATGGCAGTCCTGAACCATGAAGATTCATCAGGATAAAAACAGTTTGTATTCATTATTCAGATAAATTAGATTGTATGCCATTATTTTTTCACAGTAATAAGGTAATATAAATAGTAATCAATAGTCACCTTAAAATGTTTATGTTGTCAGACTAATATATTTTCCTGTATGGAAACAGCAATATTCTAGTGATATGGTTTCATCAAAAGCATCAATCAGTTTGTCTAGATGTCTAGTCTCATTTTTTAGCAAAACTGCACTTTCCTATAGGAAAATTTTTTCACTGAATCTTTGATTGTCCATACATAGTGAAAAGCAGTTAGAACATTCAGTAGCACCCAGACAATAAATGCTGCCAGAAGGTGCCGTACTCCAAAGCAGGTTACTCATCTGTCTTTTAGCAGTTTTTTAACAAGTCTTCCTATTAGGTTGTATGGTGAGATTGTGGATCTCTGTGTAAGAGTTATTTATTTGAAAATGAGAATACATAAATGGCCATCATGGTTCATGAGCCAAAATACCATTTGAATCAAGTGACTGTGTTAGCAAAGCCAATTACATGAAGCCATAGACATGTGTCATCTATTGCTCCGAAAACATTTGAGACTCTATTGTAAAGCTAGTGAGAATGTGGAACTGTTTCAGAACCTCAGCCAGAGTGCTATGTTCCTCCTTAGGTTTTGATTATCAGAAAAATATTTGAACAAACTGGAGACCCCCAAGAAGATCTGAGGATGGGAACCTGAAATATGTGGAAAAATAGAAATAGTTGATATTATTTTGTTTAGAAAAGAGAAGACTAACAGAAGATTGAAGTGGTGTGAAATATGTAAAAGATAACTGGGAAGATAAAGGGAAATAAACTGTTCCATATGGCCCTGGGGATGTGGCTAACTGTGATAGGACTTAAACTGCAGCAAAAGACATTCAGATTACTGAATATTGTAGTGAATTACTACTTGTTCTTTTGAAGAACAAGTAGAGCAAAGCACTACCTGGGAAATATGCAGAGATTCCATGATCAGAAGTTTATAAGAACACGTTAGACTAACATCTCTAAAGATGAGGACTGGATGTTCTCTGCATGGCTCTTCAGTTCTTTTCTCTTTCCCACAATTCTGTGATTCCAAATACCTGGTTTCCCTCTGACCGTGTTCACCACCCATGTGTCAAAGACTACCCATTGCACCTCATATGTCTGCCAATCTTAGACATGCAGCAGCTTTTTATACCAACATCACTCTATAGCCTAAATAGATCTTTTTTTTTTTTTTTGGTTTCCAATTCTTACCTTTTATTTATAGTCTGATTTTACAAAGTGCAAAGTGCACCCTCTGAGCAAAAATATGCAAAGTAATGAAGCTGAGCTCTTTGAGTGCAGACAAGCACAGCAGAGAAGAGATGTCTGTAAGCTGATAAAGATTTCCTGGAATGGTGTGATTATGACAGTGTCACTGCTCCCTACTACCTAACTTGCTGAAGAAAACTCAGTTTGTTGACTCTGGTATCTTAGCACCACTGAGCAGCACTACTTAGCTAAGTACTTAACAGCACTTAGCACTGTATTTTAGTAGTACCTCAATCTGCTATTGCAGTGTGGATGTACCAGAAGAGACAAAAAATTGCTGCATGATGCTGCATTGTATGGTCCATATATGACATGTGGACCTTTCATTCTTTTCAGGATCTTATTTGTTCACCTAACACAATAGCCCAGCTTTTTTGTACCTTTCTTTTTTGTAGTCATCATAACTGCCTCATATATGTGGACTTGTGAATGTCTTGTCTAAAGCTATGAGCATCTCACTGTCTTTTCAGACCCTCCTCTGAGGCAGCCCAATCACATTTGTACTTTTGCTTCTTCTAATCTTTGAATGATAATACACCAAAGCCTCCCTCTTTGCAAAGTGGAAGGCTTCCAGATGAGAGAGTGAGCAAAGCTAATGTCACCTTGCACATCTCAGCAGCAGTAGCTAAAGCATCAGGAATGGGAAGTTGTGAGTTTGTAGTTGGACACCTACGATGTTCACGTGTTATTAACCCTGCTCATTCTTTGACTCGGTTTCTGAGCAGCTGAGGGACAGATGGTCACCCTTGACAGCCAACCCTCCCTCTCAGGCTTAAAACCTGTGTTTTGCCAGCTTATATCTGAATAACTCATAGTCAGGCAAAACAGATGTGGTTCTGTCCTTACTTAATGGCTTTGATGTGTCCTACATAATCCTGTTACAAACAGGTGCCAGAGCCTGAATTTTCATTAATTTTAATATGTTTTTCCTGAGGGGAACAATATTTCTGTTTAGGAGATTCATCATCTATTAAATTCCTAGCATGAAATAATCTGTATTATGTTTTTACTGCTGTCTTGGACACTTCACTGTGAGCTAGGTTGTATCTTTGGCTCCAGGAGACTGGGATTTTAGGCACGCCAAAATACTCTCCTTTTCAGTTTCCCATTTTTTCTCTCTTATGTCCAGGCCCTATAAAATAGAGTAAAAGAATCTTTGTAGATTCACACATATTTTTAAAGCTGTGTGAAAAAGTAAACTGCAAGCTTTTTTTTTTCTTTTTTTTTTCTTTATCCCACATATATCTCCTTAGCAAGAATATTTGATTTTGTGGAGAAGTAGAGAAGTATTAAATACAGAATGTGCTTATTCCACTTCATGATGATCATCCAAGACTAATTTTTCTAACTAATGTTTAATTAGGTAGACAACCTTCTTAAAGAATATTAGAACCAATCTGAAAATAAGAAGATGCTTTGATGGTGAAAAACAATCTCTGTCTTGAAATTTAGGAAGTCACATGTTAGGTTAAGTTATTGTGTTATAATATCCACACTCTAATAAAAGGAATTGAATATCTCCTGGAGAAAATTACTGGAGTCAGTTGTTTGTATTCCAGGAAGGATGGCTATTGATCCAGAAATCACAGTGAAAGTGAGTGTTTCTGTCAGCATTGAGATCCAAAAAGGCACACGTTTATTGCTTAAAAGCAGCTTATCTTTATGTGGATCTTTTGGAAATTACAAAAAGAACTAATTCTGCAGAAAGCAGTGCCAAAAGTAATGATCTGTGGCATATTGAGGCAAACATCTCAGTGAAATTTGTAAAGACTACAGAACATTTTGTCAAGTTGTTTGTTCCTGACATATTTGCTAACCTGTTGAACTACTTGGTCCTCTCAAGATAACTGGATAACTTTTAATCACCGTTCATAGACTTTAGCAGAAAGTTGGCTACAGGCTGAACTCTACCCCGTTGGGTTGGGAGGGCTGTTCATGGTGTTTATGAGGCCATGCAGTTACCCCTGCAATCAAGTACTTTACAGGTTGCTACAGCAGAGCACAGCTACAGGAAAATCTGTCATGCTTCAGGAAGAGGAGGTCGAGATGAACAACCTTCCATCCCTCGCTCTGCGTGGTGCAGTGGAGCTGAGCCAGTTTCTCTGCATTCCAGACTTTTCACTGTTTTGAAATCCAACCGCATGTATTATTCCTGCACATAAGTGAGCTCCTTATTCAGCCAGAGCGATGAACAGAACCTTATTAAACTATTTGAATAACATTTAGCAGCTCAGCCACAATTCAGTCTCATCACAGTGATTTAAGTAAACATTACTTTCCTGTTTCTCATACAACAAAAGTCAGGAGCAGGTGTTGATTCTCTGTAGGGACTCATAACCTCATTCCTTTTCGTTTTCTTTATTTCTATTAGAACAAGCTTTAATCCTGAAATAATTTGTGCGAAGCTGGAGGCTGTTCTTTGAATGTTCAGGGTCTGAAGATTGTCTGAGTTTTTCCTGTTGCTAATTATTTTCTCAGTTTGTCTTGGCACTTTGCTCTGGATAATGAGTGTTTACCCTGAATTCCCTGCTGGCTATGCTGTGGAAGAAATAGGCACACAGACAAGATATCAGTAGCAGAGGAAATATATCCAATTAACTACATTCCGTCAGTGAATTAATTTCATTAGCATCTTAAAATTACTGTGACTCAAATAGAAATTGGCCTGAAGATTTCAGATCTGTTTTTTAAACACTCAACCTTTATGGTTTGACAGGGTGATATTTTGTTTCGTGTCCTGTGTTAAACGGTAGAGATTGGATCACATTTTGGCACCAGGCACTGATGCACATCCCAAATTTTATCAATGCTGAGATCTGATCTTTCCACTCACCTTTTTAACTCTCTTTATGTAAAGACAAGATACACAAATTATTAACTCATGAGAGTCTTCTGTTTCTCAGTCCATTAGCTTGATGGAATAAGCCTAAATTGGAAGGATATGTATTAATATTCTTGTGAATTTGTTTTTTTAGTAAAAATATTATCACTTCAATCAAAGACTTCTAGTGGCTATTAATGTTGTTATATAATTATTGATCCATATATTCATTATGACTCAGCATTAAAACAGAAACTAGATAATAAAAAAAAGAATTAGTAATAAAAATGCAGCAGAAGGAATACCTTAGAAGCACTACTGGTGTTTTCAAAGAAAGTGAATCAGATGGAAAAACCTCTCCTACAAAGAGGAGTGCTTTACGAATTAACTGCCAAATAATGCCTGGGAAAACAAAGTGATTTAAACCAGCACCTTGGTGCAGCTCTGTGAATTACCCTTGGGTTGGGGAACAGCAGTGGTGTGATTTTGCCTCCCTCCATGTAAACCTTGTGATTTTTGGGCCAAACTTTTGAATATGCTCACTGAGCAGCCATGGTCATTCACTGCAGGGCAGTTTGTTAACAGAATGATGTCACCTAGCCATAAATAAAGATTTTCTGAGTTTCAAGTAAGAACAGACAAGCACTATGTTTTTAAAATTGTGTTTTCCAATATGTGATATTGAATACCCTCTCTGTGGTAAGCTGGACTGCATATTTCCTGTTTTTGTGTTTCTCTGTTGGCTAAAATGTTCCATCACAGTGCTCCATTTTATCTGTGCATACATTTCTAGAATTAGTTTTCTGGTGTGGAACTAGGTTTTCCTGGGCTGTCCTTCACTGTTGTGCATGTCTAAAATAATTAGCAAGAATCTACTAGGAAAAACAAACCAACCAACCTATTTTCAGAAACTGTTTCTATTATTATTCTTGTGGGATTAGAGCAGTGGGATTAAATTCCTTCTCAGTCTAGATGTCATTATATTCAGACAAGTATTGAAATTAATACGAAGCTATTAAAAACAAAAGGAAAACTGTAAACTGCTGGATTTTAGATTGCAAAACTGTGACTGTCTATATGTGATTGGAAACATACTGTATAATTAATGCCTAGTGCTATGTCTGGTACCAGAAATACCTGATTATCATTCTTTACTTGCTGAGATATGTATCTGAGCTTAGGCAGAGCTGTAACTGGTGAAATAGCATGGCAAAATACCAATCATGACTGATAAGATGATGTACAGAAGGGGACACGCTTTTCAGAAGATACGGAAGTGATGTTCATACTGGTGGTGGCGAGTATTGACAGTGAGTGTTATGAAGAAATAAATCAGATGTTAAAAATGAGTATGTCAAAATTGCTTTGTCGGGAGTGTAAAAGATTTTCTACAATTAGGTATAGAGATAGCTCTAAGGGCTCTTCAGATTCATGGAAGGAAGGTAATAATATGAAATGTCAGTGCAGGAGGTCAAAACTATTAGAGAAGGACTGGAGAACTATTGCAAAGAGCTCATATGCTTAGAATTCCATAGATAGACATTGAAACAACCGAGGAGACTTTTGGCTTATTCTTGGTTCAGATGAGAAAAGAAGTAATTTATCGTAGGAAATAAACTTAGATTATGTTAAAATGAACTAATTTGGCTTAAACTAAATGGAGGATAAAAATAGGATGTTAACTATGGGTATGTCACACCTTCAGATAGATTGAAATTCAGATAGATTGTAGTGATGCAATTGCAAATGAGCCAATTTCCATTTAGAAGCAACATCACAAGGTTAGTGGCCCAAAACCTGTGGTAAAAGGCTGTACTGAGGACCTGGATACTGGTGAGCACATGGGAAAGTAAGTTAAATATTCTGAACCTTACCTGTGCCAATTGTAATGTCGTTCTTCATGACAGACTTTGCTAGTTATAATGAATATGGGCTATTGGCTGAATAAGTTTTCTCTCTGGTCTCTATTTTCTCTTTTTCCTTTGTACTTTCTACTATTTCTTTGCCAATCTCCTCCCATTCACCTTAACTTTTTCCTAACCTTCCTCTGCTCTTTTTTCCTTGCCAGACTCCCTTTGCAGAATGTTAGCTCAATGATATTTGAAAGCACAGTTTGTTTATACCTAAAACTTTCTAAATAGTGTCACAAGTAAGCCAAACCCGTGTACTAATCCAAAATAGTGAGAGAGGACTCTGAGGTAGGCCAATCCACTTCTGAAATCTATTCACTGACTAGAATAGCCATATCTTTAGAGATAAGTATCTTCAGCACGTCTGCCCTTTCTGTGAATGCAATAGCTCATTGCTACTTCTGTCTGATTCAGAAGGAAGAACACTCAAACCAGTTTGCATGTGGTACATAAGTTGTATTTTCTTTTTCATAAATTACCTTAACTTATTTACATAACTCATGAACACTAGTTGTAATCTCTCCTGTTAAGAGACTGATTCCTGTTACCATTATTGCTGTATATTCAAATAAAATGTTTGAAATGGTTTTCTTCCTATTTTTCTCAGTCCTGGAAGTGGAATGAAACTGGATTTACAAGACAGAAGCATGGTTGCAGACTTAGGTTGCATGCAAGATGCCCAGACTACATTAAATACTATGAGAGTAGAATGAGAGGCAGAATTGCATATGATGCAAGGAAAACTTCAGCAATTTCCCTGCCTATATGTATTTCCATAGCAGATAAAACCAAAAAAAAAAAAAATTCTTTGCTGTTGTCCTGACTTTTATTGATCCATTGATCCAAATTGAGGAGCATCTGGGGGAAGCACATTATTTCTTGAGGAAAGATTATTTCAGAGCAGGAGAAAGTGACTGCAGAATGAAATGGCCATTTCCTCTTCAACTCTAGCGGTGATGAGCCTGTAGTCCTAAAGACTATAATCCAAGGTTTGTTACGACTCTTTTCTGCTTTTCATATTTCTTTCTTTGGTTGGATGGGGATCAGTACTGTCTCTTGTTGTTGTTGTTTAGTATTGCACATGGTGACACATAATTAGTCTGGATCAACACTAGCTGGTTAGTGGTCCACTGGTAGGCACTGTATTCCACAAATGCTACTGCTTACCTCTAGTAAGCCATAGGAGAAACATCCCATTTTGGCACTGTAGGGGCGTTATTCCCTGTGGCGTTCATGCAAGTAGGCACAGGCTGGCTGGAGCTTTCCTCACCCTGGGAGAAAGCCAAGTGGGTGAAGCTGCTCTTTCACCTCCTCCACAAATGCTCTTTGAATGAATCATCTGGCCACAGAGCTGCATCTGCAGTCTTCTATGTCTATGTGTATTAGATGTCCATCATAAACAATGGGCATACCAAAATAAATCTTTTTTTTTTCCCTAAAAAATATAGGTAGATATGGTAGACATCGTTTAAGGATTGATAAATGAGCAACTACATAGTCAATTTGAGCAGGAAGTTTGGACTAGATGATCTCTAGAGGTCCCTTCCAGCCTCAACCATTCTGTGATTCTGTGATTTATAATTTTGGAATTAGTGAAGACTAGAACGTGATATCCTCTTATGCAAAATATGAAGATTCGTTGTAGATAGTGCATTTTTCTGCAATATACATGTCTTTCTAAATATTGTTCAGTGTCTTAATTTATATCATTGGAGTTCTGTGATCTGTTGGCTGTTGTTTCATGAAGCACAAAAGTGTATTTGGAACACACTGTCTTTACTACAAAAGTACTGAAGAGAACAGAATCATTCAGCAGCAACACAGCTACAAATACTTTTAACAAATTCTTTAAAATATTCTATTTTCTTTTCAAAAATAGTCAAAACTCAAAGAAGATAATAGGAAAATAGTCACCGATTTTTCATGACAAGTGATGGCAGGTGACATTGCTGGGGAGCATAGTATTTTTAAAAGTAGTGATTTTATTAATTCTTTGTACCTGAATGAGACCTAATTCAAGTAGTGAATGACCACTAACCTACAGTTTTGGTGGATGTGTTCAAAATCACAAAAAATGATGTATGTGGCAGTTTTTATTTTAAGTAGTGTTACATATGTTTTCCACTACTCATGGTCACTCATCATTTATAATGAAATACTTGCTTGTCAATGACTTGGAGAACAACCACTCTCATTGCTTCTGGAGGGTTTTCCATCCCAGCCTCTTGTACCTTCCATAGTGTCAGTCACAGATGGACTGCATGGCTTTGCCTCCTCTCAAGGAAATGGTCTTAATACTGTAAAAAAAATGGATTTAAGTCTTTGCGAACAGAAAAGAAAGATATGAAACAATGCAACCCCCATGCTAGGGAATGGAATTCCATATCTATTGAATAGAAGGATGGATATAGAATAGAAAAGTGATAGCTTCTCTTTACGTGGTTGTCATAAGCACCCATGACCTGAAAATTGTATGTTGCAATGCTAATACTGTGGTAAAAATACATTGAAAGTCCGCAGAAAGACTAATACCAAGGAAGTTGGAAAAGGAGGAGTAGCAAGATAAATAAGTGTTGACTCATACATGGAAGTACAAAAACATGAATAACTACTGAATTGTTCCTCAGCAAAATAGGAAATATCTTAAACATAGGGAGGATTAATAATTTCTAATACTCAGTGGTGGTTATTTAGAAAGTAGGACTTCTATAAAATGTAAAGAATGTGTGATTTTCTTGCCCAGTTATGTAACTAATAATTCTGTCACCACAGACAGAAAATGGTTTCAAGTTTCCGAATGAGCAAGGCAGCAGCTTGCCATGCTCCCCAAGTAATCGCTTTAGCCAAATGCCATCCCATCTCTCTGTGGCAAAGCTGCTATTGCACAAGGTGCTGTAGAATAAGATTAGAGAAATAAAATAATTACTTGCAGTTAACATGTGAGACTATTAAGAAATAGGTCTCTGATCATCCAGAGAAGAGGAATAGGTGCACAGAGAGAGGGGGGCAAGATTTTTACTGCATGCTCTATAACAAAGTAAAGAGCACACACAATGCTTCCTCCCTAAATCAGGAGTGGTTCTGTATTCACTTATGTATTCATCTCACATGGTTGAAATGTGCATTCAACAAACAGCTCCAAAAAAGTGTTTGATTTTAAACTGGAATCTTTCTTTTAGGTTAACACTAGGTAAATCACTTTTTTTCAATGACTGAGAAAAAGGAAAGAAAATGGAGGGAAAGATAAGTTGTAGATTAGTTCTGCTTCTAATTAGTTCTGCTTCTAAAGGCTCCGCAACCTGCATGTTTTCCCATGGCCACCTTCCTGTCCTATGTATTTTTGTATTCCGAGTTTTATAATAGTTTAATCAGTTTTTGCATGACAGTTCTAACACCCTAAGAGTATGTCAAAATGGCTACAAAAATTAAAAGAATATCAACTTTGCTATATTTTTGACTTTTCTCTATTACGTTTGGTTAATATGACTTAAATAGATTTTTCTATGTTTAGAACCTTTATGGTCTACTTTAACTGATAAGTTGATAATGTTTATTTCCTATTGTGCTTTCAGGGAATACCCCAGGCTCAAAAAGAAACAATAGCACAACCACACAGTGAACTCTATTTGGCATTGCACAGAATAGATTACATGAACTGTTAACCTTTCAAAGTAAAATTTAAAAAACAAGCAAGTACAACACAATCAACACAATCCAGATAGTTTTCAATTGTAAAGTCTCCAAATACTTTATGTGTCGACAATGACTACCTGAGTTAGAACTATAATTTGCTCTGACAAGAATGCTTATGTACATCCCACACATCCCATCACTGGCAGAGATAACAATGAAATGCTTTAGCGTAATCAACCTGCACGCCCACATCTGCCTGTGGATAGAAGAGAACTTAGCAGCTGGCTTCAGGGAAGGTTGAACACACAGGATTTCCTGACTTCTCCCTAGCAGAACACCTACACTGGTATCACTCGTAGACTACACAGCAAACTTAGCAGGGTCAGGGCATGTTATTCTTACCATTAATGTGCTCCCTGTAATAGCATTGGCTGGTACCGGCTAACATGTTCTCTGATGTTGTTAGCATATTATTTGTGGAAGAGCCCAGGGACAGGGGCTCTTCTCAGCTGACAGAATGGAAAAGGCCACTAGGTTTGCATCAGGAAGAGAGTTTGACCATATGGGCATGAGCTATTCAGTATAATTTCACCTCAATAGATGAAAAAATAGTGTCTCTTCCCAGTTAGTTTTTTGGATATAACTCTGCTCTAAGTGTATGAAGATGTGAACTTTGTGCAAGAAGCCCTGATAAATAGAGGCTGCTCTTGTTGTAAACAGGCTCAGTGTTTAATATCAGCATAGATACAACCAAAGTGACTTGCATTATTGTAGAATAATGACATGTATTGGAGAAAGGAAAATTCCCTGTATGCTTTGCCATGTTACACTTTTACATGAGATTAAATTCTTTGCTCAAGTTATGTTGCCATGCATCTGAGTTTCCTAAGACATGTCTCTTTTTCCCAGGAAGACTCTCACTTATCTGCAGCAATGCACAGCAGCCGTGTCAGAGCAGTAGCCTTTTCCTGGCTGTCAGATATCTGGTATGGTCATGCGTTGTCCACGTCAGATCAGCAACACATAACTTAGATGACAGTATAGTGAGTTGGATGCTTCTAGGAAACATTGGCTCTACAGCCAAAGTATTGAACACGTTTTCATATATACAGTCCACCCAACAGGCCCTGTGTTCCAGCAAGTGCTGGAAATCCCAGTCCCAGTCACGGTAACCTTGTTTCCAGTGACATTGCGTGGTGACGGATGAGCATGCCTGATGTCTTAATCTTTGCATATGTTGGCTGTTTTCTGTTTATCTTGTTGTAATTAACTGAGCAGTCCCCATATTAGTTCATTTAGTGTCATGAGAACTGGTATCTTCCTTTCATATCGGTTGCAGCTGTCCTTTCCTGATTTAACTCCAGTGCACACACTGTACTTCTTATAGTGACTCATATGCTGAAAAATGTCGTAACCACATGAAAACTCAGAAGTGACCTAGAGACAGCCTGCGGATGCATTCAGATATGTGAGTGATAAATAATACTTAATACAGACCAAAAAAATCACGGAAAGCTGCAAGGCCCAGCCAGCAGAGGCAGTGAATGAGAGTAAACTGAACTATTCGTCTTCGTATTTGTTAAAAATGGATGACTTAGTATGTATGCGTAGATCCTTCTGGCTGCCAAGGGAGTTTGCAGTGATATAGCTGACGTTCACAAGGAGTTTGTAGTGCTATATCTATATAACAAGCCTAAGGCTTGTTATATAGATATAGATTCTAGTACTCCATGAACTATCTAAAATCCCAGAGGTCCTTGTGTTCTGCTGTACTCACGGATTATTTAATCTGTCATGCAATTTGCTAATCCCTGTGGTGGTGGTTGTGGTGAATTGAGTCAAAGGTTTTATACCAAAGAATGCATGAAAAATAGTTCATTTAGTTCATTTAGTTAATTTCTCCCTTTTTTTTTTCGGGAGGTAGTGGCAGGAGAAGAGGGGAACTACAATTTATCCCACCCTTTTTCAAATATCAGTGGAAAATTATAAATAAATCAGCAAAATTGTTTCATCCTCTTTTTCTTGGCCAAATTGTTTATTTATATTTTCATATAACAACAGGCCTTCATTTAATTATATATAATATTTTTGAATATAGAAATCTGAGATTCTCTGCATATTGAAATTTGAAGCTGAAAAATTGAATCTCCAACACCCTGTAAATCCACTTGCAAATTCACATCATGTGCAACCTGAGCTACTCCAGTGTGAACACTCGTAACCAACCATAGAGGGCAGGTGAGGATTATAAACCTGAATTTAAAGCCAGTGTTGGAGTCCCTGAAACAAAGCCTTTTCATAAATGGATCTAGGCCAGGTGCTTATTCCAGCTATTGACTTGCACTATCTCTTTTAGTTGAAATATTATTTTTTAATCTTCAAATACATTGAGGAATTTGTTTTTCAAGATAAGAAAGAAATAAAAAAGCATAAAGATTGCTTCATAGATAGAGATTAACATCACCTATTCACAATATAAGTTATGTAAAAGATTCTTGTTTATGTTTCTTCCATTCTTTGGTTTTCCTGCCAGCAGAAATGACCCTATTTCAACACTTCTCAAAGTATTAATTGTTAAATCATTCGTTTTTGGCTGATGCATGACATATAGTTTCTTTTAATCTACCAATTGTATATTGTGTCCATAAATCATATTGCATTTATGATTGTAAACTACAGAACTCTACAGACAGAAAAAAATTAGACAATTGTGTGAGAGAGAATTAGTGTATATATTTATTCTGCTCTTTCCAAGTGGCAAATGGCTGATATTTAGAAATAATTATGAACATTGCATTCAGGGGAAGACTATTTTCAGACTAATTATGCAGATTTCTTATAGGCATTTGGCAATATGATGCCAAATTCAGTAAATAATTTCTTCCAATATAAGTTCAAAAAGAAAGCACAATTTGTTTTTTCTTTTAAAATAACGTAGAAATTGGATGAGTAAACTGACTAATGCTGGGGAGAGGAATGAATTTCCAAGAAAGAGAGAAAAAAGATTTAAAATCTACAAAGGGACTTTTAAGATGGTGTCAGAAGAAAGGTGGTAATGGTATAGGAATGCAGGTTTGTCACTTTTCCTTCTCCTTTCTTTCTCCCACTGTGTGATGTCTTTTTATCAAAGACCAAAGCTAGGAAAATTTCACCTGATATGGGATTTTGTTAGAAATAGTGGCTTTCTGAAAAAGTAGATGAAGCTTGCAATGGACTCTAACCAGGTAGAATGCAAGTTTTAAGCTACATTTTGGTTTTGGTTAAACAAAAATTAAATTTGGATAGTAAATCCTAATGTACTTATTCTTTAATATCCTAGGAAGAGGAGAGAAGGTGGAGGGGAAATTCTGATGTAGTTTTTTATTTTCATAGAATCATAGAATCATAGAATCATAGAATGTGTAAGGTTGGAAGGTCATCTAGTCCAACCCCCCTGCACACGCAGGGTCACCTAGAGCACATGGCTCAGGGCTGCATCCAGGCGGGTTT
>JAUBOD010000667.1:3105520-3130377 GCA_032353885.1 Nothura maculosa
GAAAAATGTGGAATAACTTTATTATGCATTACTCCCTAAAGACTCCCTAAAAATAAATACTATTCAATTTCTTTGCCTACTCCTTTGGCAAGTTAAGTTATTCCAAACAATAATAAAGGAATACCAGTAGCTTTCCACTTTGTGTCAATTGACCACTATTAAATATTTTTCCGAACTATTTCTTTCAAAGAATGCTTAAAATATTCATCTTTAACTAGTTTAACTATATGAGATACATTGAACTGACAGCAGACTGACAGAGTCTACTTCTCTGAGAGGTCTTTGACTATACTGCTTCCAAGTATTGTGTCACTTTCTAATGCCACGTTGCTTGGAAGCAGTATAGTCAGAGGTGGTAGCACTGTTTAGTAGATTGCCTCAAGACATGGTTTTAAATTTCCATGTGCTGTTTCTTGAGTAAAAAGCAAGTTCTGTAGTAAGATTTTCATCAGCAAATGGAACTCTAAGGGGAATTATGAATATTTATAATAGCTCATGTTTTCTTGAGAACTTTAGCTGTTGGAGGGAGGAAGGGTCAAGAGGCTACATTTTTATGCATTTCTCCCTCTCTGACTATTAGATACAATATATGATTTATGATATATCCAAATATGGACCTAAGCCTTCCCTATAATGATCCCCTTATGGGAGAAATGTGGAACAGCCTTAATAGTTATTTTTATCAACATCTCCACGCTTTGAATTTCTGATGTAAAAAGTGATAGTGATAAAGGCCTTCAAAGCATGAATCCCAGAACTAAGATTTTAAGAAATGCACCTTCATCTTACTATGAACATGACATGACATGAATGTAGGAAAGCACCCTTGGAATTAAACTCGTGATATTTCTATCTCCCTTTAAAAACCTGAATTTATCAGCTGAAAGAAGATTCCCTTTTTTGGAAAAAGGCATGAACAAGTCTCCCTAGATAAAGCACCTCTCCAGGGTTTGGGACAATTCATTGGGCAAATTTAATATGTATAATCTGAAAATAATCATTGGCACATGAATGCCTTCACCACACAGTACTGCCAACCTGGGAACTTCTAAGCACCTGGTTAACAACAAGAATCATGGCACTAACTTTCCTGGAATCAGGATCAAGTCACCTTAGACTCTTATTTGAGAACTGTCCCGATAAGATAGAATCTTGGCCTTTTGGTTTACTAAAAATTGGACAGCTATTTTATCCAAATATAAGCTTTCTTTTGCTTTTAATCCTATCAGAACAACATGATCATTCAAACACCATTCTGCCAGTTATTTGTATATCGCTTTTCATGTTCTGCTTTTACAAAACAGTTTACATAATTAAACAAAATAATACCTTAAGGCTTGAATACACAATTCTAGCAGGTCTGAACTAGAAATCTTCTTCCTGTGTGTCTTCTTTTCATAAGTATTGTATTTACTCTGTCCTCATATGCCACAGAGCAAGCTACTTGTTCAGCTTGCTTGCCTGCCTCAAAGCTGGAGTATTAAAGCTTTTGCTGCAGTTTCTGGTTCTTTTTCTGAGTAGGTCTCCCAAAGCCTCACAGTTTCAGACATCCCTCATACTAGCCATAATGGTGTCTCAGGCCCGGTAAGTCACCTGTAAGCCTTTCTGTTCTGTCATCCCATGACTAGCAATCATCAAAACAGTTCCATTATTTTTTTTAAAAAAAACATTCTTTTCTTTCCTAATAATACCTATAAAGGAGGTCAAGAGTATAAAAGAGCAAAAGACCCCTAGCTTAACTATGATGTAGTTTACTTTCAAGTTTGGAGTAAATTTTGCTCTCCCTACCTGGGACCGTGCTTTGTATTCTTCAAGACAGAGGTTCTTTAATGTTGTGTGAATCATTTCTGCCTTGGGCATGCCTTAGCCCTAGGATTTGCTGCTCACTCCCTTTGCCCAGCCAGAGAGGACTTCACTGAATGAGCGGCTTTTGGGGGCCTTCTGTAAAGCTTACACTAACATATCCTTCTCTCGGTAGGAAGGATTTTAAGCCTTCTTTTATTGAGTTTAAAAAGGCTAAGTTAATGAAAAGTCTGTCATTTTCTGTGCTGTATTGCTGATATTAACTCTAAAAGCAGAGTTTATGTGGTGTCATCAGAGTTGTGTAAGAGGACTGAAGTTGCTCTGCGTTATCTGTTATATATCATTCAAAGCTGAGAGCCTGAACACCAAAAAAGAACAAAATCAGCCCCTGGGAGCTCCTAGGTGAAGTGAGCAGAAGGGATAATTTATTTTGCTTAAAACAATACTAGATAATGAGGCATAAAATATTGAGGGCACCAAGGGCAGTTCTGTTTACTGGGCATCCAATAACACAAAGCCATTCTTCCTTAAGGCCTTGTACAAAAGGAAAGAAAATGATTTAAAAAATATTGTGCCTTTGTTCAATACTAATGTTATTCCCGTTAATCCGGTTAAAATTCTCAGTCTCTGTTTCTAGGGATAAAATTTTCTCATCAGGAGCTAATGATCACGTAACTAAGCATGAGTACCTTCTGAAGCTCTCACTTTCTTCTGAAATACTGCCTTATTAGAATACTGCCAAAGGCAAGACAGTTGGCTGGTCCCAGAAGTTAGATAGAATGTTCTGCATCTAAAATGCCTTTATGTAACAGACAAATTCTGAAAATTTATATTGCATAGGTCAATACATACTTGAAAACATTACGATTAAAGTGATCACAAGTAGTTTTGAACTGAAAAAAGTATTAAATACTCCATGTAGTTCATAAGGAAATTAATTTTGAAAAATGACTTTCATTTATTACAAAGCTTTCCAAAGCAGCTCTTGTCATCACCTATTTGTAAGTAATTTGGCAAATATGTATCAGTCCAACTAGTATTTTCTTTATGAAAAAGAAAATCAATACATTTTGATAGTTTTGTCTGTGAACAACCAAAAGCTACAGAAACCCTGGGTTGATCTTCCTCTCCTCCATCAGTCCCAGAAAGCTTTGGAGTAGTAAACTATTTTTTGAGAAAATAATAAAATGCCATAGCCCTAAACTATGATTTTGCCGCCAACCCGCTGAGCACGTGTAGTGCCTCTGAGCATGTCCAGGACTGCCCTACACCTTGACAGGGCTGAGGTGGTTGGCACTGAGATCATGCCTAATCCCAGCTGCATCCTGAACTTGGCGTTCTTCCACTAGAGTTCCCTGAGGGCCCAAACCCAGGCTGTTTTCCCAGGTAGCACCTGACAGGCTCTGATGGGATTGGGCTTCCTACCCAATGTGCCTGTGGCTGCCTGTTAGAATGTCCTTTGGAATATCTGCAAAAGGAGAAATCTGGTGGCGCCTCTTTGCTTTTATTCCTTATTAAGATAATCACCTACTAGTTAAAGCATTCTTGGAGGTGACGAGGATCTAGGTTCAGCATCTCCTTGGGCTGACGGTGTCAAAATTCACATTTTCCTCTATAACAGGACACTTTGCTTAGTCTCTCTGTAGAAAACAGTGGTAAGCAGCAGCACTTCTAATAGTATCTTACAAAGTTCCCAGTAAGCATTAATGAAAACATTTCTATAGTAATCACTCATTTGTAGGGAGAACTTTGTGTCTCATGGAATCAGTTGACATGCCTTAAATAGGTCTTCTCCATGGCTAACTGCTGTCATTGCTCATAGAATGAATCCTATCAAATGCCATTAAAAACACAAAACACGGATTTTTGTGTGTAGGATGGTAGTTGCTCTCTCTAATATTATTCTTTTTCCTTTGTTTGTACTGAATGCTAGTCTTGTTTTCCTTACTGTGGCAGCCATAACTACATGGGAAAGTGTTTCTTCAGAGTTCTGTTATTTTGGAAACTGAAATCTTTGAGTGAAAAACTTTCCCACTGAAACCTAAAAGTTTGTATTCGGGAAAGCTGCCAATTGGCCCAAGTAGTTTGCATGTCTTGTGCCATGGTACTTGTTTATCTCGGGGGAGTGTGGAGGAAGAGAGAGATGAGGTGTACAAGTCGGCACAGGGCATAAGAGAGGAGTGCATCTTCTCTGGTCTTTGTGGTCAGACCTAACTCAAAAGAGATTTCTCACTCATCATGTGACTGTGCAAACAGACTACCTCTGTCCTTGTGATTCCTTTTGATACTTCTAAATACTCTCTACACGGGCCAACAAAAAATTATCTAATATATCCAAATATATCCAAATCATAACAACTTTCTCATGTTGATTAAAGCTTCCCCTCATGTTCTGAGCAAAATCCAGGAAAGAATGATGCTATGGAAAGAGGCTAGTCCTAGTCAACAAATGCACTTTCTATAACATAAGAATACCTTTGTACTTTACAAAAGTTATTGCTTGGACTTTTAGCTCTTCTAGCCAATGAAGAGATAAAGAAAATTCAGAAAAGATCTGCTACCCGTACAGCACTGATAAAATTTGAACTTGTATTTCCCCAACAGCTTGACTATTTTAATCTTGGAATAGAATTGAGATTTTGCCGTTTATTGTGATAGACTTAGAATTTGGCCTACAGATATGTAGTCCTTGCCCTACTTGTTCCAGAGAGACTATATATCATTTTTATCAATGCTCGAAATTGAAGTTACTCCCAGAGCCAAAAAAATGACATTTACTGAGCCATAACCCATCAAATATTTATGAATCATATCACACTAAATAAAAATAGAAAAAAAACTGTGAAAGAAAATAATGTGTAGGTATATTTGTGTTATTCCCATCCAAATGAGCTCTTCTGAAGATTTACTTAAATGTGATCCATGTTCTTTTCTATACAAGACAAGCCCATTTCAAAATAGTTATAAAACACTGCAGTATGCTACATATAGGTTGTGCAGGGCTAAACTGATGACTAACTCTACAGGCATTATTTATTAACTTTAATTCATACCCTCTCATATCCTTCTGCCAGCTCCCTCCTCCTCCTCCTCCTCCTCCTCCTTTTTTATTACAGATGAATGAAAACTGATGCTTCTGCATTCTTTGTAAGGCATCAAACTATATTAATTATTTACGGTAAGGCATCACAGCTAATAACAAAAGTTCCTGAAGTTTTCAGCTTCCTGTTGCAGATGGTTCAGCAATGTCTTGGCCTAAGCATTATTTAAAGCAAAAGTCATGAAATTATTGAAAAAAAAACCAAATAAATACTTTTCCTTTTCTTCAGAATTTCACAAGGCCAAGTTTCAAGAGATCAGAAGTGGTCGATACTGGTACTTGGAATAATCTTCTGAAACAATACAACACCCATATATTCTATCTTTCTGTGTCCAAATGTTTCAAAAGCTATCTTGTCACAGGAAAAAACATAATGGAAATGGAAAGAGACCTTCTGCCGATGTCGACTCAAAATGCAGCATAAAGTGTGCATAGAAACAATTTTATTTGTGAGTATCTTTAGCTACCAAAAATAAAGGACCTGCATTCAAGTAGGTGTTGCAAATCTGAAACTTCAGGCATCTTTTTTGTAATTCTAATTGGAAACCGAGATGCTGGGATAGATGACCTGATAACCTGTCACAAAGTCGCCTCCAGTAGGTAAAAGGTATAAGGCACACTGCACTAGAGACCGTGCTCGGCAAATAGTGGAACATATACTGAGTACATTAGTGATCTCCCCTGAAGAAGGTTCTTCTGTATATGGACACATTTATACAGACACACTTGGTAGAGCCTTCCCGGAGCGAGCACTGCCAGGTTTGTTATCTAGCCTTTCAGGAGTGTTACTGAGCAATAAGGTGGTCAGAATGACTTCTATGAAGAGAATCAAAGTATCTTCTTGCTATGAGGGCAACTGACATTTATATGTAGCCTGAATGAAGTGAAGCTTTCTGAGGAGGCTTCCGCACCAGATGGAGATGTAGCTCTTCATACACAGCCTACACACTTAATTAGTGGTTCCTCAAAAGGGAGAACATGGGTATACAAGAACCATGAGACTAATCTCCTGAGAGTCAGGCATTCTGCTGATCGCAGCTGTTATTTATCAGTTTCTTCAATTCTAAGGAATAATCCAATCCACATCTTTTTGTTATCACCAAAATAAGCTGAATAACAATTTTTTTGTATTTTTTTTTCTGATGTTTACAGTTAGTCTAAAAGACAGCTCAACTCTTCAGACTTCTATTCATGGATGAATTAGAGCATGTTAAACAGAGCATAGGCTTTTTCCATCTCAAAATTATTTGGATCTGAACTCTGAGTAGAGTTGGGAATCACCTTTTCCATTTAAAATAACTGTTTCTTATCAATGTAGCAACATGCCATGGTTTTCATTGTGTTTGCACAATGCAAACTAAGCCCACAAGGATGGATGCTATAAAGATGGATGAGGAGCTACCATGTGAGCTACCATGTCTCCTTCTAATTACATTACAAGCGATGAAAGATGTGATTTATGTCTATACGGTATTAGATGCAACAAAGAAATTAGAAGCAGATTTTACTTAGTTCTAACAGATAAGCCAAGAACCTCATACTGCAGTTATGAAAATATAATTATGTGCAGATGTAACAAATTCAATTTAATAAAATTCAAAAAAAAATCAAGGGGAAACTATGGCTTGAGCATGAGAGAAATGAAGGCTAGGAAAGGTCACTTTGGGATAAAGGGATTTCATGTTGTTGCTTATAATCTGAGGAAAGAATTCCCCATCCAAACCACCTACGCTATGATTATCATTAGGTGCAGCTACAAATACAGAGCTAAAAAATAAAAAATTAATATTGATCTGATAGCTGTTGAGTCTGTAAGTCAAGAGGAAGCCAGGCCCCAATTCTGTCAGAAATGTTTACACTCTTCCAAACCACTGTATATTCAGAAGAGGTTGGCCCCTCCACAATACTGAGGTGTGAAGTTCCCGCACTGCAGAATTTCCTGACCCAAGGATGATGCCTCCCTCCTTGCTGCATTCAGACCTGGGCTGCAGCACACTGTGGGAACCCACAGCAGGGTGGTCGGCACCTCCTGAGCTATCCTTTAGCTGTGATTCAAAATATGAAGCAGGTGGCACAGAGCAGCATGAGCCAGTCTTCCCTCAGTCTGAGTTGAATTCCTTTATCTGCAAAGCAACAAGGAAGAATTCAGCTCTGGATAAAACTTTTCCAGAATTTCTGTCTAGTTTTTAAATTAGGTCTAAACCAAATCTATTTTGAGCTTTGAGGGGTGCAGGTATGTGAGTGAATTGGTTGGAAAATCAGGAAAATGTCACATTTATTCCCCAGCATTTTCTAATTTCAGCAAGAGCTGGGCATAGATGTGCTTGGAAACTCTGATGGAAGCTGTCATGACAATATTTCCAGACCAGTGAAATACAGGAAATATCAAAAATCTTTAGGGGATTGAGGATGATGAGATTAGCACATTAGTTTTATTTATCAGTAGAGTTCAGAGAATTTGAAAAGATTTTGTTGCTTTTATTGAAGAAAACTAAAGCCCTAAGCCTTTGGAAATCCCACTTTAGGTTCTCACGAACTAAACTGCCAGGCCTTTCTGGCAGGAGAGGGTAATTTTGCATCTGGGAAGATCATGTGATCAATCCCCACTTCCTTTATAACAAACAAAAAACTCCTTACACTTCATTAAGTTGTTTCTCTGTAGCATATAAAATGGCTTAAGCTTTGGGATTTTTTGTTTGTATTTCCTTTCTAACAGAACATTTTGAGTAAATTATACAGTTGAAATTTTTGAGAAATAGTTTAGGGAAGATATAACTATTCGTTATACTTAAGCAGAGTGCCTTTGGGAAAATATAATGCCTAGAAAATGGAGCAAATACATATGCTGTACTGTATTATGAAGTTATCGCTTCAATGAATAAACTCATTAAAAAGAAGAGAAATATTTGTAAATAACATTCTTATCAGCAGCTACATAGATAATTCCTCAAATTACTGAGGTCTTAGCAGGTTATTGGGCTGTATTACTTGTTGCTTTGTTTACGAATAGTAGTTAATAGAAATTATAGTGCCTCTTTCATGATTACATTTGGGTTGGATTGACATTTTTTGTTTATTTTTACAAAGAAAGATTCATTTTTAACAAAATGCATAACAAAAGTGACACAGTTTATTTGATTTTGTGATCATTGCATGTCATCAATTGTGTTACATCATATGACCACAGAGATGAAAAGGAAAAAGGGGCATTTTTTTATGTTTGTCTACAATGAGTGTTGTCAGGTCTCTGGGCCAAATGCCCCAAAGTTTATTTCCATAGTCTACTGTTTATCTATTCTCATCACATCAGTGACGTCAGCTGACAACTCACATCTTTAGAGACTTGAAATTAGATGTAGAGTCCAGAGATCCATCAAAATCTCATTCAGATATTAGTTCAGAAAATAGGTTAATGTGGACCAGTTGGCAAATGCACAGAGCAAATAAATGTAGTGGTCTAAAACATTTTTTAGCTCAGCTGATTTTTCTCTTCTCCTCAGTTTATTGTGTAAGGTTTCTTTGTGTCTGTGAGATGTTAGTGGGGCTGTTTGTAAGGAAATATTGCAAAATCTCCCTCTCCTGGGGAGAGAGGCGGGTGAGTCTCTGTGTAGGGAGCAGAGGGCAGGGAGGGGAAGGGACAAAATATCCAAAATTGCATTTTTCTTCTTTACAACCTGTATCCCTTTATTAGTATTATTCAGTGTGACTACAGGTTTTTAAGTTCCATTTAGCGTTCTTTCCTGTCTTTTTTTTTCATCAAAACTAAAAACTGGGACAGATTTTGAATTAAAATATATCATGCTGACAAGACTGAATACTTTATACCAGCTGAAGATCTCCATCCCTGCTTGACACAGATTGCCTTCACTCTTATGCTAAACCAAGTTTTTTTGTTACCGATAAAGTTCCTAATGTTTCCTTAGCTGGGAACCAAAGATTTGTATACTCTAGCAGAACTGAGGCCTGAGAGGAAGATGGAATATTTCACAAGCTAGGACACATTTTCACAAATTGCTCTTGCTCCTCATTCTGGCTGCACTCACAAGTGACTTCATTCAGCAGCCCTCCCTCTTGAAAGGTTTGGAGATTGTTATCATAAAACTTGTGATGCAGTAGTCAAAAGCATCTGCCATACCTAAAAGTTAACAAATTAGTTAAAATCTCTGGGAGCTTTTCAGAAGCATAATGGAAGGGACTGCCAGTTCCTTGAGAAGAATTTCATTTCATTATTCTTTATTTCATTAGAAGAATCCAAGAATGAACTCTGCAAGACCAGAGGAGTGCAATTGGGAATTAGGAAAGCATGTGGATATAAGGGAAAAAGGAGAGAACTTCTCAGAAGAGGGTAATTCAGTTCTGTTTTTAGAAGAGCTGCAAGACTTCTGTGCAAATTTCCCCAAACTACTCCTTAACCTTGGTGAATCAAACAAAAACAAGGTCACAGCCTTCCAGGTTACTTTAGGAAGAGCATTACCAGCAGGTCAAGGTGATCCTCCCCTTTTACTCAGCCCCAGTGTGGCCACAGCTGGAGTATTTTGTCCATTTCTGAGTTCCTCAGTACAAGAGGGACATGGACCTGCCAGACAGAGTCCAGCAGAGGGCTTAAAAGATGATCAGGGGACTCTCATATGAGGAGTGGCTGAGAGAGCTGGTCCTGTTTATCTTTGGGGATTGAGAGGGGATCGTATCAGTGTGTGCATATACCTAAAGGGAGGATGTCAAGAAGATAGGGCCAACCTATTTTCAATGATGACCAGCAATAGGACAAGAGGCAACAGCCATAAACTGAAACACACAAAGTTCTGTCTGAATAAAAACTTATTTACTGTGAGGGTGACAGAGCACCGGAGCAGGTTGACCAGAGAGGTTGTAGAGTCTCCTTTTCTGTGGATATCCCAAATTTGCCTGAACATATCCTGTGCAACATGCTATTGGTGACCCTGTTTTTGCAGAGTTGTTGGACTAGATGATCTTCAGTGGTCCCTTCCAACCTTAATGATTCTGAGATTCCATTTAAGGATGTAAGTTCTCACTTTTAGCCTAGAAGAGATGACATTTTTCAACTGTCTTCCAGTTGCTTCTCTTCTTTAGGTAAGATCTTCAGGTACTTTTTGATAGCAGGGGAAGCAATCACAAAAATTCTAATTCATGTAGTGTGATAAGAGATGTGTCTCTGTGACCTCCTATCCAAGTTAAAATTTGAAATGAGAAATTTTAAAATTCCATTTAAAGATAAATTGCATTCAAGACCTTCTTCACTTTTCCTGATGCTTGAATTCACTCTTATTACCAATTGTCAAAAATTTTATTGTCAAAGTTTAGGGATGGAAATATGCCAAAATGCAGAGAGGTAAAGCTCAATCTTCCACTGTGCAGTCTTTAATAGATAACAGTTTGTTGGCAAATCTCAAGATAGGGTCATCTATAGAGCACTGATACTTATATAGACATATTTTGAAATTTAAATAAACCTGAATATGGAAAGTCTGGCTTTATGTCAAATTTCTTAGCATCTTTCCCATTATTTAAATTTCAAACACAGCAAAAACTCTTTGCATTTAATTAGGCTTCAGAGCCCCAGTTACAATCTTCCTGAATTTGTATATAACGCTGTAACTCTTTGCTGGACAAAGATTTTTAAGTCTTTGTTGCAGCCTTTCCTAGCCTACAAGTGACCTCTGCTTCTCTTCTGCTAGAAAGATATAGATGCTTCCCTCCCACGAGCTGCTCTTTGCTCCACTGGTAGCTTTAATGAACGGTTCCAGCTTTGCTAACAGATTCTGTTTTTCTAGCTCTTAGAAGGAATGTAACACTGTGGACAAAACTAATCTACTGCCCACAGGATGCCCTTTAGTAAATTTTTCTGATCCCTCATGAGACTCCTAAAAAGGTTGATCTATTTCAGAGCTTAAAAGAGACAAATTCTTTTTTTTCTTTTTTTTTTTCTTATAACTTTTGCATCCCTGTGCTAGAAACTATTGCCTTATATTACGGTGATATACCGTAATATTGGGCTGAATACTGGGCCAGATTTCTGGATAATATTACAACTAGAAACATCTTTCTAATTACTGATATGTCACTCTTTTAAACAACAACAGCAAAAAAAAAAGGCATAATAAAGCAGTATATAGAATAAACATTTAATAGCCTTTCTTCTTGATTCATAACCCTTATCTCCACTTCTATCAGATGTTGACTCATTGGCAGGGATCTTCATCAAGTTCCTCCCTGTTTCATCTCCCTTCCTCCCTGAAGTTTTCTAGGGGAGAAAGAATAGCTGTGGGTGTTTTTCATTGCTTTAGGCTACAGTTATCACAGCTAAGAATCAATCTTATTAATTTACACAGGTTGTAATTGGCCCCATGTCAAAAATATCAAGAATAAAAATCAATGAAACATGGTCAAAAGAATATTTTATGAAAATATGCAGATTCAGATAGACCAGAGTTATCAATGAATTTGTCTCAAATTTGGTAGCGTAGGCCAAAGTTAAATCAATATTGTAAGTTTGTTTTCACATTTTCAGAAAGAAATATATTTATTTTATCTTAAAGCAAATCTGAGACTAAAATTCCTTAAATACATTTTTAAAATAATCTAAAAATAGCATTTTTTCAAGCACATTTTCTGAAGGAGGAGAGAGTATTATGGAGAAAAAAAAAGGAAAAATAAAGATAGCAGCTATCTTTTAAACAATTATGCCTTCCTCTTCCAGTGGATTCCACACGTGTGCCTTTGGAGCTGGGAGGACATTCATCCCAGGCACAGGAGAGGAAGGCTTGAGCCTCTGTGTCCACTGCCTAGATCAATACCCCGGGCTGTAACAGATCAGATTTTAATGACTAGCTTACACTTGGTCATTCAAATGCTTATATAGTCACACTGAATATACCTGATGTGATAAGTATACATCGTGAATATACATCTTATTCATGACATTTTCTATAATTTTGTGATTCGCACCACAATTTATGAAATATTACTCTAGACCTAGAATGTTCCTTCAGCTAAACATTAGGTTTGCAGACAAGCTCTGCCTGTGCTAAAGTAATTTGGAGAGCAGAGAATTAGCAACTCTTCATTAATTTCTTGTTTAATTAAAGCTAACGAACATTTTCTTGCAAAGGAATGGAAGTCTCTCTAACTTATTAGATTTCAGCTGTCACTTCCACAACAATTAATCAACTAAGCACTTTGATATAGTATACCAAGACATGTAAAACGTTCACATCCTCCTAATATGAAAGTTAATTTCTATTAAACCTAAATGCTCTGAACTGAAGAATAACTAAAGAATAAATGACAGAAATTTCTTGCACTTCTTTTTAGGGATCTAAATAGCAAGTGAGACCAGTAACAAAATTTCAGCAAATTCAAGGGTGCTACTGATATTAGCAGGAATTTCTATCATTGTTGAAACTTAATATTGACTTATTACAAATGTGCATCTACAGATTTATGTATATCTGCTTTTGGTGCGTCCTGTCACTCTAGAAACACCAGTGAGGAACTTCAAAAATAACCAAGATTTAAAACAGCTATTAGACAGCTGATGAAACCTAAACTGAAGCTCTTTTCCAAACAGCTTTAACATCCAAAGGCAGATATCTGTGACAACTCTGTGAATTGTAGTCTAACAAGCTCCTTGTGGGAAGACAGAAGTGGAATCTGGACATTTGGAAATGGGACACTCAGGAACAAGCAATTTGTCATGCTAGCAGGACATTATGAGGAGCTCATTCCCCCTCTAGTCTCACAGCACATGTCAATACAGTTCATGACAGCCAAGAGCTTTCTTTAACCAAGGGAAAAACAAAATATTTGGGGACTATATGCTTCTGGTTCAGTGGTCTTGCCTATATAGCCCACTCCCAGGCAGGTTATACCTTCGCCTCCTTGCCTTCCTATATGTTCTTCACTGGTGTTTCTCCATCACAACTGAACATAGCTGCAAGCATTACAGCAGACTGAAGGAAGCCAGAGGGCTCCGGCAGATCGGATAAAAGGCAGTATGAGAGGTATATTTGCCTATTGGGGCTTGGGATATTACTGAAGGCCACATTTATCATTGAGTTGCTTGAGGGAAAGTTAAACATCCTGAAGTACCTCCTTTTCCCACCTGGTATTGAGCTGTGCTGTGGCTGTTCTGCTCACCCCACCATTACATGTGCTTGTAATAGGGTGACATGAATGATGGACATGATCTTCTAGTCTGATAGACAGAGAAGGAACTGTTGAGGCTGCAAGTAGCAATAACCAAAAATCAAGAAGGAGCAGGATGTATGTGTCTGCTGGTTCTGTATTATCTCTGAAGGCTTGTTTGTACCCATCTGTACTTAGGAGTTTCTTTAAATGTACAAGCAATAAATTGAAAACTAAAGGTTAATTAAGCGTGTCTTACTTATGATAAACGAAGCAGAGACCTTTCAGACTGTTGCTCCTTTATTGGTCATTCTCGGAATTTCACAAAAGCCCGAAAGCCTGAATTTCATTTGAGATGTGTTAGGGGAAAAGCAGATTCCTTTTTAATCTTATTTCTCCTGATTGTTCAATTATGTTTTTTTCTGTCTTATTAATTGCCTCCAATCAGTTTGATAATGCCTGGTTACATCTACTGTAACTTACTTCTTCTTAAAGACAGGAGACTTTCATAACTTCTTGAATGTTTATGAACACAGATTTTAATCTCCTTGCTGGTATTTGGGGATGTGTTTCACTGTATCTTCCGTTTCTGTTCTGCTAATGCTTATCTTTTTGTGTATTTTAATTTTACTGAATGTGTGTAATAAAATGCCTGCATGGCATATCTTTAACTTGGCTGACACAGAACAAGCTTTTCTCTCTTGTTGGGACTTCTGAGGAAATAGATCTCATTTCTTTTCCTTCACATCTGATTATCATTATTTATACATTTCCATTTTTAATAAGCAAACTTTGTCAGAAACATACATCCCTGATTTTATGATTCTCTCTCTGAAGGCAACTTTATTTGAAACAACAGTGCACACTACAGTGTAAAGTGTGGCTTTCTTCACAAACTGCTGAGCAAGTAGTCTTGAATCTTATGAATTTGTCTTGATTATGAGAGATAGGTTAGAAGTGCACCAGCAAGACTGCTTTTATTGATTCCAGGACATATGTATCTATATCCAGAATAAGTTGTAGGGATCAGCAGACCTCTGAAAACAATCATAATTTATGCATCACTGGGGCCAAGAACAGGCCCACCTCAAGCTTCAAGTTTGATCTCTCTTTGCTTTCATTCTTCTGAAAGCTTATCTGTATGAGAAAAACCTGTAATGAACAGGAAGCCTTCACATGTGGGAAAGATGTACTTATGAAATGTAAGATACAGATGCAAGGTTGTGCTCAGTTCTGATATTAATTTTTTCTCCCTTTGAATTATCGTAGTTGTTGTTGTCTCATAATCCGTAATAGAGTTTGTTTAATGCAAGTGCTTTCCAAGAGATACAGTGTCAGGAAGAGACAGCAAATATAATCTTGTAGTTTTGTGCTAAGCATTATCTTAATCTAATTGAAGCCTGAGCCTCCTCTCCTGTAGCTGAAGAAAAGGCACCATAATTTTGCTTTATTTGATTGCAACCTCTTAAGCATCTTGTCCTGTGTTTGTACGCTGTCTAGTGCCATGGAGACTTCTTCCCAGTTAAGGCCTGTGGGTGCTGCTGCAGTACAAATACATGAGAGTAAAGGGAATGAAATGAAAGAAGAGATTGTTATTGTCTTTCCATTTGTGAAGCTGTCGCTCTCTCCTTCCAGCAAAACCCCATCAAGATAGAAGTACAGATAATTTCCTAAGAAAGTTTTAGTGAAGCTAATATTCATCCCTGTTGAGTGATCTTGCTTTTGAACTGGAATCAAATTAGGTTTGCTTACAGTTGAGAACACTCTAGAAATGTATTTATGACATGGGTTTTCCCTTCTGTCTGAAAAGCAATAAACAAGAGTCATGAGAAATGACAGAGTCAAGGAGGGCTTAAAATTTGAAATTTATGAGAAAGCTGTTTCCTCATACCTGGTGCTGAAACCTTCCTCCATTCAATGCCAATTTGATTTCCTTATTGAAACAATTATAACTACTGTCAAGCATTGCCTGTCTCACCCCAACCTATTGTCTAACAGAGCCAACATTATGTCCTTTGCCCGGAGCTGAGAACACTTGAAAACACTTCAACTGCAAGTGGTAATACAAGCGAGGGAGCGGCAGAACATATCACTCTACACACTTCTTTTGTACCTGGAAAAACTATGGGGGGACCAAGCTCTGAGCTCTGTAAGCGAAAAAGCTTCAAAGTGAAAAACTTGGGAATATACTTTTCAGCAAAATTCTCCTGCTAGCCCAAGCTTCCAGTCTGGTGCTTTGTTTGACACTTCTCTACTAGCCATGTTGTTCAGCGAGCTCAGCAGAGTGCAGGGACCTAGCTCAGAGGAGCCCTGTGTCCCTGACCTGAACACACTGGAATCAGCCAGTGCACTACCCTGCTAATGGAGGGCCCTGTGGGAAGAGAAACACTTTGTTTTACATAGCCTTGGAAATGCTTTGCAGATGTATCACGTTATCAACACTGTTTAAACGTCTCTGACATTCCTAGCACATGTGCAAAGAAAGCCTGCAGGAACACCCCAAGGAATGCTGTATGTATGTGAGGCAGACCTGGCTCTGAAATTAAGCCTTTCCCCTCCAGTAGCCCAGAATTTCACTGTATATATGAGGATCCCTTTCACTTTATCCCATGTAATCCACTGCTTGGCCTAGCTACAGCTGGAAGGAAGGGCCTGAGCAACTTCTTCCTCAATTTCATGGCTTGCAGCCTCTCTGCCATAGCAGTGTAACGCATATATGTGCATATAAGGAAAGGTTGCCAACCATTTTCTGTCCCCTAAAATAAACTCCGTTGCTCACAGGACTTCCATAATTGAGCTATATTTGTTTGAGGGCTTCATACAGAACATGAGAAGGGCAAATGATTTTCCGTTTGCATAGGCCTCAAAGTGCAAAGGCTGTTATTCACCAATAATCCGGTGATACCTAGTTTACATTTTCATACCACTCTGTAAATAAACTGCTCCTCCCCATACCTCCATGGGACAGGTAAGTAAATGTTTGATTTTCCTTTCACAGCCACAAAAGCTGACACAACGGGTATATAATACTGAGGTAGAGCTTTGTGTTGCTTTGGGAAAGTAAAAATTCATAGTTGTAGAAATATGTATTGGCAGGGGCCTTTGAAGATCGTTTAGTCCAATGTCCTGCTCTAAGCTGCACTATTCCCCACATAATACCAGGTCACTTATAACTCTATTAATATCAAATAATCCTTAAGCTTTGAATGGATTCTTTAGAAAGTTGAAAATATGAAAAGTCTGTCATTTTGGACTGCTGTGTTTTCTTCCTCCAAACATTATTTATCTTTGTTTTTAAAAAATGCAGTGAAAACAATTGATCCTTATTTTGCTGTTATTTTGCTGTTATTTTTGATAGCAGAGAATCTATCAAACCTTGCTTCTTGGTAGGTTCAGTCCTTTTTCACCAAAAATTGTGTAAAGTGCTCTCTGAAGGCAAGTCTTACCAAGCAGCTTTTGCAGTACCTACCAGTGTCATTAATGATGTTTCTGCAACTTCATTTATTTGCCATATATATTATTACAGACAGTTGTGGTAACATGTTGTATTAAACTGGCAATTTACATAAAAATTAAATGTATACTGATTCAGCAAGATGTTGCTGCTTTTTAAAATATCCTGTCACTTCAGCCTTCAAGGTCACTAAAGCTAGCCAGATATGTTTTTAACTCCATTCTGGTACCAAGTGAAAGATGCTGCAGTTGCAAAAAAGAATTAGCCCAAACCATTTGATGATAACCCTTGGGGCTGTGTCTGCCAGGCTGAGCAGAGGTCCCTTGGTGCTCTTTCCACAGCCTCTGGAAGTCTGAGCACATTTCTCCTCATGTCACAGGCTAGGTCAGGTTAAGAGGTGTGAGTCCTCCGAACCTCTGGGAATAGCATTTAATAATTTTAACTGTTCTTCCTCTTCCTCCTCCATACTCTTTTTGTCAGTTTTAACTAATTTGTTTTATTTCCAGACCAAAGGAATCATGAGGGACTCATGTATTGACCATAGAGAGGTTATTTTCTTCTAGAAATCCTTGAATGTTACATGGAAATGAGTTGGTGAATACAGAATTAGTGTGAAGTCATCATCCTCTAGACCTGAGATGAGCTATGCTGAGCTAGGTGAGCAGGAAAAGGCTGAAGGCTGCTATACCACAGGATTACTGCAAGTGAATACAATGCTATGCTCTCAGAGGGATGTCTGGTGTTCTTTGGCACCATTTTGGCGCCCTGGTGAGTGCTCACCTTTGTCCTTTCCCCTCCCGAGGAGCTCAAACCTAACAGACCATTTTACAAGTTGTCTAATGCTCCTTTGAGAAATTCCTAATAAGAGCGGCTGTGGAGGAGCAGCTGGGGTCGTGCTGGAGGCGGCAGGGTCAAGAGGAGTGCTCTGTCTCGCTGTGCAGCTGACCTCCCTGAACCCCTAACAAGAGAAGGTATTTCCATTAACCACAAAGAAGATAAACTAGCTTTGTTTGGTTTGGCAGGGACACGATGGACAGCCATGTAGCTGTCACAGCAGGACTCAAGGAAGCTGTAGAGCTGCCTGCCTGGTTGAGCGCAGCACAGACGCACAAGTTTGGCAGACTTGTAAAATATGTGGAAGAGAGGTTTTCTTTCCTGTTTTAGTGTGTAATTTACAATGGAGAGTGGCCAAAAACACCTAACAACAGTTAGGATACAAACAGAGTTCACTAAAAACAGAAAAGTTTTACTATACGTGGAATACCAGGCTTCTTTGATTATTGTTTTTGTTGTTTTTTTTTTAAAGAAGTCCCATGATCCACATGTAGCATCCCATATGGTAACTGATCTCTAGAAAGTGCAAGGGAGATAAAAATTCTTAATCAAATCTGTTTCACACTGATTTTGTAAAGTTTTGACTATACAAATCAGTGAAGGTTCCAGTACCTCCATTCTGCTGCATTATTCATCTTCCAGTGAATTCATTAAAATGTTTCCTGCTTTATCCTGGAGACATGTTTATACATTTTATTTTATTATTTTTAAATAAGCTGTATGTTCACAGGAATAGTAGTAAACTAGTACTTTCGGTTTGTTTGTTTGGTCGACATACCTTATGGTTATTTTCCACTTCCTAATAAGAAAAGACATCAGCTAAAATACTTTATTTCCATAAATAAGCACTTAAACCTGAAAAAATAGGAAATTAGAATATCTGCAGTCAGCTTGCTTGCATCTTTGTGTAATTTCTTAATGGCCAAAAGATGAGTCTGCTTTTGTAAAAATATGCAATTTACTTTCATAATCATGGACATTAAAGTATGTAGGCAATGAACCTTCATGACATACAGATAACCTTGCAATCTTCAGTAAAGCAGCTAATAAATTATCAAGACAAATGAAAGGCATAAAAAGCATCATAAAAAATAAATCTCTTCTTTTTAGAATCATAAATGGTAGAACATTGACCATCGATGGCCCCAGTATACTTGAGTCAGAAAGAGTTCAGTAGCAAGAAAGAGAACAAGGAAGTTCCTCAGTCTGTTGTCCATAATATAGGAGCCTGCTCTTTAGTAGATGCTATAAAACAAAAGGTTGCATGTGTATGATTAATACCTTTCAAAAAACATTTGTCGTTTTTGAAAAGTGAATGTATTTCAGGTTACAAAAATGCTAGAAAAAATAAGAAAGTTGTGTAAGACATAAGATAAGTTACAAGGGACCTGGTCTTTCAAGGGAGACTATTTATTGTGTTTGATCAGCATCTGGTTTGGGAGGCAGTAGCAGGAACATGCAGGTCTCACAGATAGATGAAATTTTCATTGTGCAGATAACCAGAGCTGAAAACACCCTGTAGCAATTCATGGAAAAAAACTCAAACAGCAGGTTCAACTGGTGTCTGTTCTACAGATTTTTCTTTTTTCTCCCATAATTACTGTCCATATCTTTCTCTATGCTTTCCTTCTATTTTTCAGGAGGGGAGAAGAAGAACAGAAAGGAAAATATTTAACAAAAACTAAAGATTGAAACAAGTTTAAAAACATGTGCCAGAAAATGAAATGTTAGATTTGTTTTTTTCACTAAGAAACTGACTGGTAAAGTCTAGTCTAGTCCCTCCACCGGGGGCTTACTCACTTACAAAATTATTTTCCTTTCAAAAAGTAGAATTAAAAAGTCTTTGATGCATGTATTACAAAATGCTTTCTATTTGGACTGAATTAGCTTCCTTGTATAGTCACATTGAAAAGGTGAAAACCAAAAAAGTTTAAAGTTGGATTGCAATTTCACAGAGCAGTCTCAGGAGGAAATGTGGAGCTGAACCAACAACAAGATAAGGAGGAAGTTTTGGCATAAATACAGAGTTTGAATTTACTTCTTGCTTTATTCCTTTTTCCAGACAAGGAGGAAAGCTAGGTCAGTAAACAACTGCTATCATCCTTATCATTTTACGTAGATGACTGTTGTGTGACGAACATTTTTGTGTTTTTCTGCTCTGAGCCATTTCTGAGGCAATGTGCTACAGAAGAACAATTCTTATTATACTGAGGGATCAGAGTGTGATCTAACCTAAACAAATAAATTACCTTAAAATTAGATTTTACTGTCATTGAGAAAAAGGTATTGTCTGTCTCTGGAAGCCACAAAAAGTTAATTGAAATTTTCTTGAGAACAGATAGCATTTTAATCAATTTCAGTGTGAAGTATTTTTTTCCGCACTATCAGTCCGTAAGTTTTGATTCATTAATTTCTTGATTTTGTCTCTAACTTTAGAAATAATATTGTTTCAACTGAGAAACACAGGTTTTTTTTCAACTCTATTCTGTTTCTTGTTGTTCAGTTCAGCAATTGCAGGTGGTTTTTGCTTTTCAGCGTCTATTTTTTCCCACGAGATTTCTCATTTTTTGATATTTCTGCTCAGATCTACTGCCAGCTGAGTTGAACCATGAGTGTTTCGTCCATTTGCTTCCTTTGCTGCCAAGATGTTAAACAATTCCCTGAGTTTCCACACAGTTTCACTGGAAATAAACCAATCGTTTTCTAAAAGAAAAATTGAACAGAACCTGTTCCTAAATTCCTGATTTTTTCAGAATTGCACAGAACATAGTGACCCATTCAAGAAACCATGGGTACAATTTGGGGAAATGGACAGCCTCGGATCTGCTCTGAAGTGGCAGCTTGGACGTGATGGTGATGCCCAGCCAAGGACACCTGCCAAGAGCCTGGCCAGGTTTCAGGAGGCAAAATGAGCAGCTCTTGGGAGGAGACAGAGATTTACAGGTGAGACATGCTGGAAAGTTTTCAGCAACTTTCTTTGTGATTGCCTTCCTCCTCTGTCAGAGCTATATTATTTCTTATTCCATGCACAAGACAAGTGCAATTCCCTTTAGCCTGTTTTTGGAATTAGCCCCAAATATCCTTTGTGTTTTTCCGGGTGCTTTGATGGGGACTAAGGCATTGTGCATCCTAAATGTTTCTAACTCCGGCCTATGTTTTATATATCACCCTGTAGTATTAAATAATTCTGCTAGGTATATTTATTTATTTAAGCACAGTAAAAAAAAAATGAAAGTTACAAATAACCTATTTTAGACAATTTCACGCAGCTTTACTAGTTCAATTGTCTTCACAGTGTGATATTCAAACTATTCTCCTAAACTACCTGAAATCCTACAGAATCACATTGGGTGAAAATGCTGAAGGCTTCATCTCTTTTGTTGTTACCTGTGGTGGGTTTCATACTTGAGACAATGGAGTATTATTTGGAGATTCATAAAAGACAGTGCTCCCAGAGCAGGCAGAGATGCAAAGCACTATTTTCAGAGAGTGCCAGGAAAATACCAAATATTGAAGGGAATCCTGCCAGATAAAATGGATTTCAGTTCACTTTTAGGGAATTACATAGTGAGGTGAAATTTTTTTTAAAAAAAGAGTTCTTTAAGCTGTTTCCGTGAGCCAGGATGATTCCTTGCCAACTTAAAGGATGATCTGCAAAATCACTTCTTTAACATTACTGGCGACCTGCTCTCTCTTTCCAACATTGTATTTAAAGGAACACAGTTTCTTTGCTCCAAGTATCAAAATTACAAACGTGTAAAGTAGGGTGGGATTTTCAACATGTGGAGCACTGGTGTCAAGGAACATCCACAGAATGCAACAGAGCAGCTCAGGCAAAACTTTCTGTAGTCAGAAAATCCCACTCATTTTCTCTGTGAGGAACAGGCAAAAGCTCTGTAACTCATAGAGTGTATGTTTTCTATAACAGAATATGATTTGCAACATGGAGCAAGCTGTGATGCCATCTGAAAATTACTACTGATGTTGACATGGAATCTGAGAAAAGAGGCTGCTTTTCTTAAAATAAAAAGTTAAATTTACCATTGTCATGTTGTACAGTTTCATAATATCCACTACAAATAGCTCTAAAGTACACATAGTGTACTCTTCCATAAACCAGAAGTTGGTAATTATTCTAGTTGCTACTGGAATGTGAGATAGACTGGACAAATTCAAATTTCAGTTCAAACCTCAGACAAAAAATCCGTATTTTTCAGATTCAGTCCTTGTAAAATTATGTGATTTCACATACTCTTTGTCCCAAAATATGAATTACTTTGTAAGTCTTAGAAACCCTGCTCAATCTGAAGCTTTCCAAGGGTTCGGGTAAATTCAGTATAAACAAAAATTTTTGCAAACAGAGACCATCTGGTTTAAATTTCAGATTTGTAACAAACTTGAAAAACAGTGAATTCTATTTGTTTTTAATTTTAGTGTTTTGAAAATTTCCAAAGTTCCTCTTTTTTGTGCTATTGCAGATTCTTTGGAAATCCAGTGCTTTGGCATGTGTTAATATTGCATATATTGGTGTTCATGCAAACTGGGAAGTTCATCAAATAGACAAAATTTTACACAAGTAAGGAGTAAATTAGTAGTGTCTTTAGAGTACAGAATAAGTTTTAAGTTTATACAGAATGTTAAAGGGAGGTAGCAGATAGAAAAAAATAGGCAGCCCTAAAATTGCAAAAAGATGGGAAAACATTATCATTCTTGGATCAGCACCTAAGCAGACATTAACATACGCAGAGTGAGTCACCAGCACAGTCCAGACTCCAGTTTGTCCCCTGGGTATGATAGTCAGCTGTGTTTAACTTCTCATTGACTCAAGCATGGTAGTTTACCACTTTATATGTTTTCCAGTTTTGTGAAGTCCCCGCTTTTCTGATATCCTTTTCCCCTGATGGTCAATTTGGGAATCACTGTCGCGTAATGTTCACACACTGAGATACTACTTAGTCATCTCTATAATGGTTTTCTTAAAGCTTTGGGGGTTTGGTTTCTGGGAATACAGTCATTTTGCTCTGCTCTTCACATAGAGCACACCATTTTCCTACAGTTTCCGTTTGTTTGATTTAGCCTTTCTCTTTTAAACAAACATCACCTGTGGTTTGGAAAATCTGCATCTAGGTTCAGATAGAAAAGTAGGGGAAAAAAAAATATTTGTATCATGTAGGATGCTGTATGCAATTTTTTATATATGAAAAAGAGATAGCTAATTTAAGCTAGTCACAGGTTTTAGGGTAGCAGATGGAAGAGGCCACTGTGCCATCTAGTCCAGTCCACAACCAGTTAAATATATGTATGCCAAGTAATCCCAGATACCAAGAAACATTCCTAATATTGCTAATAAAATTTAAGATACGAACCCACAAAAGTACACATCATGGTAAACAGCTGGAGGGGCCCAGCTTCCTACTTCTGTTTTGGGTCACTACTATAAAGGGGAAATCATTATATGAAAAGGTCCTGGCTGGGAAAAAAAAATTGTCTGGGGAAATGGGGTAGAGAAATGATAGCAGCACTATCAGTTCCCCATCAATCCAGTGGATGAGCCATGTGATGGGCTCTGTTATGCATGGATTTGAGTTTCCGCTGGGACCAATGTTATCTTGGGCAGACAGACAGATTCCAGCAAAGGCCCAGAGTCAGTGATTTGCTTATGGCATGTTTATTTGTTTAATCCTCACACCAGGAGTGTTATTTGTAGAGAGGGGGAAACAAACAAACAAACAAACCAAGAAAAAAAAGATTGAATGAAATTTATGGTTAATCATCACGAGATAGAAAAGACAGTTAGAAAAGAAAAATGAAAGCAAATTCTTTTGAATGTTCATGGTAACTAATTAGAGCAGCTGACTGATCTGGGACTATGCAAGGGAGTTTAATGACCTGTTAACATGTTAGAAGGAGAATGTGTCGTCTAATTTATGGAGATGTCAAATGCCTGAAGCACCATTTACTTCAGAGCAAAGTATTGATGCTCAGTTCTTTAGAAAAAAAAAAATGGATCTGTTTTCTGGCGTTTCCCCAATAAGCAGTCATTTGCAAAAGTACAAAATGAAATGTTCTATGAAATACCAGGCCAACATACGTAAATACAACTGTATTAACTGCAGTGAGAATTTAGGCTGCTGACTCAGAGGCTGGACATGACCCAGACAGAAGTTGTGACTTGCCCATGATCACAGTGAGGAGTCAGCATCAGAGTGCTTAGCACCTGAGTCATGAACATGGCCGAGTCATCCGCACCTCTGCTGGTACATGGCTTCACGCTGGATGCATCATGTCTTCCTCCTTTCACTCATTCTTGGCTTGCTGAGCAATCCTAACATTTATCCTGGAGTTAGCGGTCAACATGGTATTCTTCTGCTTTGTTCTCCATCATTCTGCCCCATCCAGGATTCATTTCAATGGCTCAGTTTCCACAAGAAGTGTGGATTTGAAGCATATCATCTCCCTTATCACCTGTTCCTTGCTCTGGCTTGCTCTCTTCCTTTATCCCATCCAAATACTGGGATCAATGAGTTCTGATTTCTCTCCATAGAAGATGACTGCTATGTTTTTTTCTGATCAAACAAATCAAGGTCTTTCTTGATTTCCAATCATGACAAATGTAGCTTGGTGTGATCAAGGAAAATATTCCCTTCATTTCAGTTGCAGCCTGGGGAATTTCTTCATTAGCAAATTAGCATAAGGTGTAGGTAGCGCTAAGACTTTTGTCTAATCTAGTGCCTGCCTGTTTGCCAAACTGCACTGCTGTCAGTTTTTATCCATAGTAGGAGAAACATCTGTCTGTGGGTAGAGCTGGACTTGTGATACATTGGGTCAGAAAACAGACTAATGTGGGAAAAGGTGTATTGTTCAAAAATAATCCCATGGTTTGTCAGCAGACCTCATAATTTGGGAGAGCTGCAACCATAGCTGTATTGCTGCTGAGAGAATGGCAGTGCTATGAATGAAGGGTTCCAGGTGATGCCTAGTGAACTAGGACTGCATGGACAGGAATCAAGGGACCACACTTCCCAGAGAGGAGACATCCAAAGGTTAATTGCAACAGGGAAGGGACAGAGGAAAAAAGATAAAGGGGAAAAGCTTGTATTAAATTCAATTCGTGTTCAAGAGTCTGGGATGCTTATGCAGCAATACCTTGACACATCCACATCCACAGGGAGTTCATCCCAGTTAGAGCTCCACAGTACCATGCTATGCAACTGAAGTTGTTTTATTTAGGGATGGAGTGGCCAATATCTAGTGTATTTTACTACCAAACACAAAAAGGAAGATAACAGTGATGCCAAACAGTTTTGTGACACTTGGCAATGCTCCATCCTTCTTTTAGGGAAGCTTTTCTGGAGTCCAGTAGCTTTGACAAACGTCTTCTGCTTTGGGTCTTCCAAACAACTCTAGGGAAATTTGAAGTGAGGTATAAAATGTTTAGTATTCTGAGATTTAAAATTCAGCAAGGAAAGCCAACCAATCACAATAATGGTTATTCATCATTTATACTCATTGCCACAGTAT